>CM029507.1:2400508-2907427 GCA_017140475.1 Eucalyptus fibrosa
CACTAGCCGCCCCGCCTTTGCGAGCGCCTCAAGCCCGCTCTTGTCCTCTTCCAACACGGACACAACGAGCCCGAGGGTCCAAACGACGGCCAGATGAGCATAGAGCAAAGCAGCCATGATGCATAGGATCACGGTAGCGATATTCACCTGAGGCAGAACAGGAGGGATCGTAAGGGCTAGGACAAGAAATAGGTAACCGACGCCAAAGAGGGTGATGTAGAAGAAAGTCATGAAGAGTCTTCTCCAGGACCGAGCCACCGCGACACCCAAGTCCTTGGCGGACAAGTTCTTGCCACCATGTGAAGCAGCGGAAGCGTAAATGGTAACGGTCGAGAAGAGGATCGAGCAGACAGAGTAGAGCAAGATGAAGACCCACTCGAGGCCGTAGAACAGCCTTATGTCCTTCTGGATGGACAAGAGGAGGTAGGAGTACTCAGTACTGGTGGGGCTGGTGATAAGCAACAAGCTTGTGTTGGCGATGAGCTGGCCAACCGCCGGCTGGAGGGAGAAGATGTTGGTGAGGAGGAGCAAAGAGTAGAGCAAGACGGTGGAGGCGGCGATGGAGACCATGAGCCTCCCATTTCTGAGGAAGAGCTTGTGGGCTTCGATCAGAGTTTGGACAAAACTCAAAAGCATAGGAAGCTCCATCGGTCGGCGACAGCAGCTGTGGAGATACAGACGGTTTTGGTGGCGGTGTGGTGATCGGAGGCTTTCGTTCCTTCTGGTTCCTTTCTTCTGTATCTCATGGCTCCTCTGCTTTTGTAGGAGGAATCCTTGGTCTTTGGTCTGCAAATGAAACAGAGCAAAATTGAACATTCATAACCAAACAATTTCACATTCTATTCTTTGCAATATATCCATATCCCAATTCACACGCAAAATTACCTGAAACTTATTCTGACTCCCATGGACTTTTGCATTTTGCAACCACTGGGGAAGTGGCGATCGGCCCGATTCTGATTCAACTTCCGGACTGGGCTTCTCAAGTTCTGTGGATGCGGCTCTTGCAATTTCTTGTTCACATTTTTTAGTGCACTCCGGGCAGCAGCCCATTCTTCGAGCAGGATCCAAATTCTCAGGGAGAAGTCTCGGAGATGCAGAAATGGTAGTGGGAAGATTCCTCAGTGGCGAGAAAGATTCAACTGAACTGCCTAGAATTCCATCCGCTCCCAACCTAGAAATCAAAGAAAGAAATTTAAGCATCCACATCCATCCAGTATCCCAAAAGGGCTTTAATATCTCCAACCCATCCTTGTCTTTCCAAACACTAGATAATTCCTTTACATAAAAATCCTTTTGACTATTAAACCAACTCATCCTCATATCACCGAACTGGTTATCCGAACTAGAAAATTCCTTTGCTTACTCCCCAACAACAACAAACAGGATCGAGGAAATTTAAATTTCAACAGCAGGTAACTTTCAGGTGTCTAACTTTATGCAGTTTGCAAATTTCTCGGAGTTCAGTCCGCACTAAACTGTCTTAGAGACCAGAAGCATTGAATCTAGGAGATTTGCTTGAGACAACACTCGACATTAAAGTTGAATCAGAAAGACCCGGCAACAAGGTTACTTTTCTGATTACTGATATATTAGTAGAAACTTATTCTTGGGAACTACACATTAAATGCAAAATGCAAAGATTAAAACTAACCATACCTTGGGAATAATCCAGGAAGAGGTGATCTGGCTGCAATAGGCACTGCTTGCAAATCCCAGTCATTTTCCATTAAAGGATGATAAACCTGACACCTCAAGTATGTCTCGCAAGTAGCAGTCCCAATCAACCACAACCTACAACTACTCTTCTCAAACCTTGCCAACAACTTCCCCATCTCCGCCACCATGATCCGCCCCTTATCGGATACAAACTGCTGCGGTGGCTGAATCGTGCTCAAACCGTAGACGGCCGCCGGCTGCTCCACCAGCCACTTCAAATCCCCTAAATCAAGAACCACGCCACCACCTCCCGAGCTCCCCATCTTGGTCTCCAAGACGTCGCCCAATTCTTGAAATTTGGTGGGTATCTTTGCCTCGTCCGACCCGATTTCCTTATCCAACGGGACAACCTGAATATTCTTGAGCAGCCCATCACCCAATTCTTTGTTCTCGATCCTCTTAAGCAATTCTTTGACCACGGCCTCCGGCTCCGACTCGCCGACCAATACCGGGTTCCTCTTCTTGGGCCTCAACAAGATATCAATCACTCTTTTGACCTCCTCCCCTCTCTGTTGGGTCGAATTCCCGAGCTGCTGCTGCTGGAGTCGCGGATTCAAGTACATATTCCTCGGTGGAGCGGCAGTGGGTACTGCCGGCGATCGGAAACCCAATCCAATTGGGGACGAATTGGTACCCGCGGCGGCCGAATTCAGGGACTGCTCAATTGTGGCCTTGACCGCAGGGCTGGAGTAGCTAGCTTCCCGCATGACCCGGCTCACGCTCGGGTCGTCGAGAATCGATATGATCAGCTCCTCGACCTTGACGGCGAGCAGCGGTTGCTGCTGTTGCTCGGGGCAGCCGCGGCGCTGGTGGGCCTGCGCCCGCTTCAGGGCGGCCATGAGGGCGTTCGAAATCGGCGGCTCGAGCCCCGGGCTCGTGCCCTGCGCGGTCGGGAGCCGCTCGAGCGCGACGCTGAAGCAGAGCTCGAGGGCGCGGCACTGGAGCGGGTAGGACGAATTCGGGTGCGACTTGATGCAGGCCTGCCGGAGGAACCCCGACGGCGAGGCCAGGAGGGTGGACGCGACATGGAGCGGCGTCGTCTGGCTGTGGTTCCGGCGGCCCGCCTCGGCTATGGAGTGGCTCAACACGGTCGCCGCCTCTGGCGTTAGCGTTTGCTGGATCATGCTTAGACCGGCTCTCATTTGCAATCAAGAATTTATTGGTTGAAAGAGCTTAAAGAAAAGCTCCCGACTGTCTTCCGGGCCTCTTCGCAAAAGAAAGGACGCTACCCAGTTTTCGATTTGATGGGAGAAGAATTGGGTCGTGGGGGGATTCAAATTTCGGGGGGTGAAATCGGAGAGAATGGAATTGGGTTTGAATCCAGAAGAAAGCTATGAAAGAGAGATACCGGAGGGGAAATTTAGAGGAGGAAGGCCTGTTTGGTGAGGTGAGGACACCTGGAGTGCCATAACTTGGTACGTCGGAATACTTAAAGTGACATAACTTTAAAATGGTATATTTAAGTACCATCATCGGAGTAAAATGAGACAGCATGAATGGACCTAGACTTAGAACCAGGGAAGGAGAGTAAATTTCCTGCAGGTATGCATCCCACATTGGGCGAACAACTTCCGTTCAAGCCCTTCAGGGACAGCCTCTTAGCAGAAAACCACTCAGCCCTTTAGTTCAGAGCCTAGAGACACCCAAAAAATTTCAGGATGGAGACGTTTTTAACCTACCCAAGCTGCATTTCTCGAAGGATCATACCAGGCTAGAGAAGAAGAGGAATTTAGAAAGCCATGGAGAGAATTTCACAAAACACACACTTTACTTCAAGGGACTCTGCCCAACACAATACATCCTCCTTGCCTTATATAGGCAAAATGAGGTCACAAGGCAACAAACAAGGACCAAGCTCATGGGTCCGGGTACAAACAGGGGCAACAGAAATTTCCAGGAGGGAATTATTCGCACACTATGAACAGTAACAGTACTGTGAACAGTACATTCCCTAGCTTAGTGCTACAGTAAAAGTGAACAGTGACTTTGCTACAGTGAAATTGTACGGACTCAACGGTCTCGTCCGTCGCGGGCATTGTAGTTACAGATTGAGTCTGAGTCATCTGAGCTGTCTTCTAGGAGATGAGCTTCGTACTTCTGCTAAAGGGCTTCAAGATCTTCTGGTGAGAGAATCTAATTTAGCCTTCTTGATGAGGATGCATGTACATGAGCCCAATGGGATGCTTCTTCTTCTGCCCAGTTTGTGTCTTCACTTGTAGGACGAGCAGGAATGCTTGGCTGATGCCAATTCGATGTCTGTGCATAATACGATGTGTCCACGTTCTGAAAAGAGGACGGAGGTCCCTGTTCGTAGGGATCCTGGGACAGAGGGCCTCCAAAGCGTGCATAGGGGTCTTGAGTGGACTGGACAATGTCGTCTTCACTTGTCATCTCATGCTCTTGGGACGATGCAGCTTGTCTGTACTGATCAAGTGCTTCCTTAGCCTCTGGTGCTAGGTCATAATGATCCCACGTAGTGGGTACATTATTCCAAATTTCTTCAGGAATGGTTTTGTTTTCTTGGCATAGGATTCTCTGGAGTTCTCGATACTCGTTTTCACAGAATCTGACAGATCTTGGATAAGATTTGTGAATCCGAGCTTCTCGGCTGTTCAAGTGAGGTTTATAGGATGTGGTTCCTATTTCAAGTGGCCTATCCAAAATACTACCATTATTTGCGCAAAAATTCCATGGACGTTTGAAAAACAGGATGGTGTGAACTTCAGAATTTGGTGTCATGGTTCTTAGTTCATTTTCTAAGTCTTGTTTCCAACATGTAGGATGATAAAACCAATTAAGAAAGTCTAAGAGGTTCTTATCACTTTCTTTTTCGATGTTTCTTCCGAGCATGAATATCCTTGTGAGGTTGGCAATGAATCTTCTGGTAGGAATTTCAATGGCTATTAAGTACTTATTGGTTAAGTACCATAACGACGTTTTGAGCTGGTCGAGGAAATCATCCTCCTTCCAGATAAGAGGATGAATGAAAGGATAATTCAAATTCAACCCAAAAGGATAAATAATCGAACCTCCATTGAATCTGAATAGGTCTGTATGGGATTGCCACATGAGGTTCTCCAGGTTCTCAGTAAGACTGTCGTTCTGGATTTGCTAAATAATCTCCTCAGGAAATTTCCAGCTTGGCAAGTCTTTGATCTTCTCAATCTTGTACTTGACACCATGATTGAGCATATGGAACGGGTCTCTTGATGTACATGTTGATCTCGGTGGTGCTTTTGGTATTGACAAAAAATCAGCAAGCACATTCTTTTTTTCCGGGGAATATGCTTGGTTTCAAAAGAGTATTTTGAAAACCATTCAGCCATCGAAGCAGTTGAGAGTTTGGAATCTGTTTCTGTTTAAACTTGGTCATCTGAGGAAAAGATGCCATGTCTAATTCTACCAAGAAGTGATGGCCGATAAGATGAAATTCAAACTTTTTGATTCCGTTTTTTACTGTTAGGATTTATTTGAAAGTGGAATGGTAATGCATTTCAGATTGAGAAAACTTTCCACTTTTGTGAGCACAAAGGAGCCTCTTACCATCAATTTCTTCGAATAGGACAGCTGCCCAAAGATTCATCACGGCGTCGTTTGAAGAATTCTTTTACCGTTGATGGTATTTGCAGTGGCGGGAGATTTTGCATAATCTCCTTAAGTTCAGCGACTGCTTTGGTCTGAGTTTTTCCCCAAGGTGGGGAGTTCTTTTTCAGCATGGATTGCAAAGGGATCAGAAGCTTTGCAATATTGGGGACAAAGTCTCTGAGATAATTGATTATCCCAAGAAATTGCTGAACTTGTTTTGTCGTGAAGTTATCTTCAGGAAACTTCAATAATTCTTGAGCAATATGTGGCCCTGGATAGTATGTACCATTGTTGAGGTGCATACCAAGAAATTCAATTTCTGTCTGGGCAATGTTCATCTTTCTTTGAGAGAGCATGATGCCATGCTTTCTCACTATTTCTGCAAACTGCTCAAGGAGCTGGCAGTGTGATTGTTTATCAGGATTGTAGAGCAGAATATCATCGATATATACTGCTGCACTTGACAAAATTGGTTGGAAAATACGACACATGGCCTTTTGGAAAATGGATGGTGCTACCTTTAATCCAAAAGGAAGAACTTTTCACTGGAAGTGCTGGTTTGGGATACATAATCCTGTTTTGGACATGTCTTCAGGATGAATACTCAGTTGCCAAAATCCGGCTTTGAGGTCGAATTTGGAATAAATGTGGGCTTTGGTTAAGCCAGTAAAGAGAGAATCTCTGGATGGTAAAGGAAATTTTTCATCTTGGAGAAAGAGGTTGAGAGGTTGATAATTGATTACCAATCTCATTTTCCTCTGTTTTGCTCAAAGACGTTTATTAACATAAAAAGCTTCACAAGCCCATTGAGAATTTGAGATTTCAATAAGGCCTTGCTGTAATAATTTTGAGCATTCTCTTTGAGCTAAAGCCAAGTGTTCTGGCTTCATTCCCATATGACTTGCCTTGGTCGGATTTATGTCTTCATTTTTTTTGAAGGGAAGGCGGACAAAGAACTCAGGGTTTTCCCATAGAGGATGAGAACATTTTGGGCAAATTCGAATGGGATTCTAAGAACGGGATTCGAGCAACTTTTGCATAATTGGATCTAATAAACTCATCTCAATGAAAAAGAGTCTCTGAATGTTAACGAACTCAGAGAATTGGTCTTTAAATCTAAGACCTTTTCCAGGAATGATTCGAAGTTGAGAGATTTGAGTCATGATATCCCACCCAATTATCAAATCTTTATTGGGAAGGCTTGATCCAAAAATCTTTGTGGTTATGGAACATTGAGGAAAAAACTGGATGATGACTGGTGTGGTTCTGACATTTGTGGAGAAAGTATCTCCTGAAGCATAATTGAAGTATCGGATGTAAGGGGTCCAGAATTCTTCAGGTAGCACTTTTGTGTCTAGAATGGAACAACTTGCTCCTGTGTCAATAAGAGCAATGACATTGATAGGCTTGGCAAACTTCGAAGTGAGGATTTTAACAGGGAAATGGGGACAGTGAGTATGACTTGAAAATATGTCAGGATTTGGCTCTGAAGATGTAGGAGATATGTGAAAAATATCTTCAGATTCTGAGTCAGACTCAGTGTCACTAGAAGTTTGGTAAAAAGGAATGACACAAAAAGTTTGTTCAGTTGGTTCATCATCAGCAGAGAATAATGATTCAATATCATCATTTTCAAGGGAAATACCTGTTTTATTCTCTATTAGATGATTCTGACCTTTTTTCGCCTGCGGACAGTTTTTGGCAAAATGTCCCTTCTTGTTGCAGATGTAGCAACGGCTTGACTTCTTATGGCCTGTGCGATCCTTCCTTTTGCGTAGGTATCGCCATTTCTTCTTTTTCCGGAAATACTTGGAGCCATGCTTGGATTTCTTAATCGAGTACTTCTTGTAGTGCTTTTTCTTCCGGGAATACTGGCCACAAGTACCATCACAATCTTGCTTGGAACATTTGATCTTTAACTTTTGATGGGAACAAGCTGCTTCAAGCCGCTTGTCATCTGTGATGTATGTTCGGACCATTCGACGCTTTAAGCATAAATCTTCAAGACATAGATGGACTTCTTGCTGAATTTCTCCCAAGGGAACGTCTTGTATCCTTCTTTGCTTTCCAAAGAAAGATCTTTCAACCATCTGTGATAGCTCTTTGGGGATAGAAGTGAGGAAGACATGCTTTAGATTCGGATCTGCACCAATTTGGTAAAAGAGCTGAAGCATTAGTCGATAATGCTTATCAAGATGCTTTTTCTGAAGGGAACAACATCTTCTTTCGAAAAATTCTCTTCTTTTTAGCTCTTTGAGATCTCCCGGTGTTCCCACAAAGACATGATATAAATAAGTAAAGGCATGGCTGAAATTGGGTGACATTAGAAACGTGATCTGGTCCTGTTCTGTGAGTGATTGCCACCAGAATTTAAGGCTCCCTGTGAACCTTGTAACAAAATTGTAAAGGACATCATTCATATCATGGTTGGTAATGGATTGTGTATTCAACCAGGTATGAAACTCTTCAAGTCTTTCTGGCCATTTTGGATAAGGAATATCGTCAATGGAGAAGAATTGTTTTGATGCCATAGACACATGTCTAGTGGAATTGTTTCTGGTGGGATTACTTGTCGATCCAAATTCTGGATCAGCATAGTTTGATTCCATTTCATAGTCATAATCTGGAGGGGTGTCAGCCATGAATATTTGTGAAGTTGGTGGAACAATAGAGGGAGAATCAACTGAATGATCTGAGAAGGATGAGAAAGAGGAAAGGGATGCTGAGTCTGATGTAGTAGAGGAAGTTTGTTCAGCATGCAAAATCTGCTTTTCTGGGATAACAGGATCAGGCTCAGGCTGTTGGGTACTAGGATCAATTTCTTGCTTACCCAAATCCTTCAAAAAGGATTCTAATGGATTTTATAACATCATCTGGTCTGGCCTTTCTCTTATAACAATTGAACTTGATTCTGTAGGTGGTGTCTTTTCTTTCCCTTTTTCCTTCTGCAGGGCCTTGAGACGATTCCGTATTTCTGCCATGTCTGGTTCTCTTCTAGAGGTATCCTCTGGAATATTGGCAAAAACAGATGCTTGTGGTGCTGGAGGTACATACCCAGTTCGAACAGGGGGTGCTAGTGTATCGAAAGGTCTGAACCTTCCTTCTTTAAGAAGTTGAATTTGCTTCTTGAGTTTATCTATTTCTGGCTTTGGACTTTCAAGAAAGTGGTACCCAAGATGTTGTCCTGATTCCAAGGCGTGAAGCCTTTTCTGGAATTCAGAAAGTATCTTCTTGGTACTCTCATCATATCTTCTGAGATCTTGTTGCACAGTTCCGATCTTGGAATCAATGGCCTTGAAGGCATTGTTTTGTGCCAACAGAGTCTCTGATTGCCAGTTTAGAACGGCTTCAGCAGCAGGGGTTTTCTTCTGTCTTCCATGTTCATCCACATCTGTGGGGGTAGGAATTTTAGGAACATGGCGGTATCTGCCATGTGGATCAATAAACTCTTATGTAGCAGGAAACGAGAGTTTAGAACTTTCCTTGACAAGAGGGGGAAAGTCAGTATCTTGGAACATGGCAATAGAAGAAGTGGGTGGTGCTTCTGCTGGGACTTCAAGCGGGTAAGAATGTTTCTCAGCCCATTTGAGGATTGGCTTATAAAATGGAGAGAGAGCTTGTTTTTTCTGAGGAGGAGAAGGTGGAGGTGATTTTGGTGGATCTGGTAGGGTTTGGGACTTAGTACTAGACTCTGGTGGTGGAGGTGGTGCATAAGAAACCATGAACTGATATTTGTCACACTCACCAAGAGTATCCACGGAGGAATCTCCGTCCAAGTACCTTTGGTACACCTTATCCTTTGCCTTTTTCCGTCGAGGTAAAGATCTTGCAAGAGGATCTACCTCATCGGGAGAATTTATACAGTGAGAACATTGGCAAAAAGGATCCCAAAAACAATGACTATAATTGTCTTTATAGTAATGGACAAGATGTCCATCACTATCGAAATGTCAAACATGTTTTTTTGGATCTGGTTCGGAAATGGATTCAGGAATACATGGCTCAATCATGAGGATGGTCTGGAAGATAGAAGGACCCTCTTCTTTTTCCTTGCCAAATTTGATGGAAACAGTTCCATCTTTTTTCTGTACGAATTCTGAATCCGTGGACTGGAAAGGCTTGTTATGCTGGTGTAGCTTTTCATAGTTGGTGATCCAGGTATCTGGAAGGAGTTTGGACAAAGTATCCTTCGGGATTTGCCTGGGAACATGGATGCAAGACGCCTGGTCATTCTGCATGGAGATGAACAACGCATCTTCGTTACCATTGTTGAAGTTGAGGTCGAGAGCATGATTCTGCACTCGGTAAACCATCTGGTAATGTAGGGTTGCAGCTACAGAGTCAGCAGTTTGGGGTGCTCCAGTGAGCTGGACTTTTACTTTCAAGAAAGAGAGTAGTTGAGGATCTGAAAGAGCTATGTTGAAGTTTGGATATAAAGTCACAAAGACTGTTCCGGCATTCAAAGTGGTTTGAACAGTACCAATGCAAGCATGCTAGTACTGTAAAAACCTGGTATCTAACAAAGCAATTCTTGCTACTACTGGCAAACCTTTTCTACCATGGAAAGTGAGAGCAAGACGAACAGCTCCATATTGGACATGGGAATATCCCTGTTGAACCCATTTTCTGGGAAATTCTGGAGGGATCTGGAGAGCAACAAAATACTCTTTTTCAGTAGCAGGAATGGGATGCTGGTCGAACTTGGAGGACTGAACGTACTCCTTTACTTGCTTTGGAGTTTGGTGAATCAGTTGGCGGATGGAGCGGATGGGTGAGAATGATGAGGTGGGTTTAGCAAAAGCAGAGTAAGGGTTCATAAGAGGAAGCTGAGTTTCTGAGATCTTGGTTTCATCGCTAAGAGAGACTTCATAAAGATAATCTATCTTAGAAGCATTGGAAACACGAAATTCTGACAAGACTGAAGATGAAGAAGAAGAAGGAGCAAGAGAAATGGGTGCTTCGAGAATTTCTGGATCTATCACGGTATCAGAGCCATGGTTTCGTTTTTGATATTATCCATTCGGCGAAAATCCGGCCAAATGGCTGACGTGGCAATTTTCTGACGAGTTTAGTCCAAAACGGTGTCGTTTTGGATGCCGACGTGGCGGAGAAAATGCAAAAACGACGCCGTTTCGTGTCTACGTGTAAATAATAATATAAAAATTAATTAAATTATAAAATATTCAAAAAATTTAAAAAAATAAGAAAAATTTAAAAATATTAAGAAAAATTTAAAAATTAAGAAAAATTTAAAAGTTTTAAAAAATTAATAAAATTTAAAAAAAAAAGGGGGGGGAGGTCGAACGGGCGGGCCGAGGGCCGAGCCCTCGTCGCCGCCGCCTCCCCGCTATCGCCGGGAAGGGTCGGCGACGGAGGGGGGAGGGTCGGTCGGGGTCGCCGACCCCCGGCCGACCGACGGCGAGGGCTGTGAGCCCTCGTCGGATCGCGGCGAGGGCCACGACCCTCGCCCTAGATCTGGGCGAGGGCTCGCGGGCCCTCGCCACCGGTCGGCCAGCCTCGCCGGCCCCTGGCTAGGGCTCGGCGACCCCGGCCGACCCTCCCCACTCCGTCGCCAGCCCTTCCCGGCGGCGGCGGGGAGGCGACGAGGGCCCGCGAGCCCTCGCCGGATCTGGGCAAGGGTCGCGGCCCACGCCCAAATCTAGGGCGAGGGTCGCGGCCCTCGCCCAGATCCGGCGAGGGTCGCGACCCTTGCCCAGATCCGGCGAGGGCTCGCGGGCCCTCGTCGCCTCCCCGCCGTCGCCGGGAAGGGCCGGCGACGGAGTGGGGAGGGTCGGCCGGGGTCGCCGGGCCCTGGCCAGGGGCCGGCGAGGGCCCACGAGCCCTCGCCCAGATTTGGGGCGAGGGCTCGCAACCCTCGCCGTCGGTCGGCCGGGGCCCGGCGACCCGCCGACCCTCCCCCTCCGTCGCCGGCCCCTTCCCGGCGGCGGCGGCAAGGGCTCGGCCCTCGGCCGCCTTCGACCTCCCCTTTTTTTTTTTAATTAAATTTTTAAAATTTTTCTTATTATTTTTTAAAAATTTTTAAAATTAAAATTTTTAATTTTTTAATTTTTTTAAATTAAAATTTTTAAAATTTCTTTTTTTTTTAAAAATTTTTTAAATTTCTTTTTTTTTTAAATTTTTTAAAATTAAATTTTTTAAAATTTCTTTTTTTTAATTTTTATGCTGATTTGGAGCTCTGGCGAGCCACATAGGCAAAAAATAATAATAAAATATTGCCACGTAGGATTTCCGGCAAGGGTCGCCGGATGTGGCACTTAAGTGTCCCACTCGAAAAAAAGTGGCACTTAAGTGTACCGTTTTGAAGTTATGTGCACTTTAAGTGTCCGGCGTCTTGAGCATTATGGCACTTGTCTTTGGACTTCGCCCTTGTTTGGTTATGCATTGTCAAGGGCTTTTAGTCTTGAAAGCTTATTGGAAAAAAATTTAGACATTTGATTCAGTATTTGAAGATCTCTTTGGCCAAATGTTGGCATTTGAAATGTTGAAGCCCAAAGTAGGTGGGGCCTACTTTGAGCTTTCAGCATTTCGGAAATGCAAGTTCACATCTATTATTCATCCATTGACTTCTTTTTCTTTTCTTTTTTAAACCGATCATCTTCCTTACACCCCAATCGCCATTGATTAGTGACGGAGTTTCATCGGATTTTATTTTTATATTTAAAAATAATAATAATAACTCTTTACAAATGTTGGATTTGCCTTTTTTTTCTTGTCATTTTTATCTTTTGACAATCAATAATCAACATTTTTATCAATACACTAGAATAATAATTAATTAATGAATATGATTAATACTATAATAATTAAAAAAAATTATTCAAAATTGAAAACAAACTTAAAGAACCCTAAGCCAATAGTTGAGCTTTGCATCTAATCTATAATCAAATTATTTTAATATAATTTTTAAATAAATTTATTAATATATATATTTTACATTATTCTCAATATGAAAATGTAAAATGTTATATAATCATTGTTTCTTTTTTACAATTTTAAAAATACTAAAACTAAAAAACTTAATTTAGTTACACTAAATGGTTTTTCAAATATATGTTTATCAAATAGTTTTGCATTTCCTTAAAGTATTTTTTAGTAATAATTTATCAAATAGTCTAGTATTTTGAAAAATTCCTTTATTTCAAAGGTATTTACATTCCATTTCTTCAAAGCTGAATTAAACGGCCCTAAAAAGAACTTTTGGCAAAAGGTGAGGTGATGTGATTCAAGTGAGAATAGGGAGGCTTTCCGAAGTAGACGGGAAGCTCGTTTTCAAGAGAGTGAGGAAGGGGAAGGGGGGAGGTGCCCGAAAAACAGAGAAAGGGATGAAAAGCTCTGTATCGCAATGGGAACCAAAATAAAAAAGGGAGGAGGGAGAGGGAGAGAGAGAGAGAGATAAGGAGTGATGGATAATAGTGTGCGAGAGAAAGGACTCTCAGCTATAAATCCCCTTTTTTTGCGATCTCCCCTTAATCTCTCTCCATCTCTATCTCTCTCTCTCTCTCTCTCCCCTCTGTCTCAGAGAGTGTCAACAAAAATAAAGCAAGATGTTGAGAATTCAACGCGAAAAGGAGAGATCAGATCCCCTCTCCTTCACCAAGAACCTCTCTCTCTCTCTCTCTCTCTCTCTCTCTCTCTATTGAATTCACCCATCAAACCACACGCGCAAAGGAAAAAGTAAAAAAACATCGAGGACAAAATGCAAGACAACAATAATGCAGGGGAAAGGAAAATGGTCAGGGAGCGACAGAGCAAAATCAAAAATGGGAGGACTGCAAAGCCTTTTCGTGTATTAAGAATAAACAAACAAAAGCAAAACAAACCGAACCCAACCAACCCACCACCCCCCCCCAACCCTTTTTTCTCTCTCTCTCTCTGTCAAAAAGTGGGCAAGTGAAAAAAAATTCGTTAAAGTGAGTGGGAAAGGAAAGGAAAATTCTTCACTTTTCAGAGGTGCGAGAGAGAGAGAGAGAGGGGGCGAGGAATTCCTGGAAGTACCACCGCCCATCTTCTCATCTTCCGCTCCCCTTTTCTGGGTCATCCGTTTTTTCCCATTTTCCATCCCAATTTTCAACTTTTTTTTAAATCAGTTTCGCAGCGATCGAAGGTGGTGCTGCTGCTCCTGTCTCTTTATTTCCTTTTCCAATCTCTCTCTCTCCTCTTTGTCTTCATCCGCCGCGAGATGATGGAATAGGAGAGAGACTCAAAAACACCTTTTCAGGAGAGAGAAAGAAGAGAGAGAGAGAGAGACGGCATTATCGTCTTTGCTGATGAATCGATGCCATCACACTCGCTAATCTCTCTCTCTCTCTCCCTTCTTTCCAATTTTCTCTCTCTAGCGGACTCGCGACCGAGGATTGACTGACCATTGGGCTAATACCCTAAAAAAACCCAAAACTGATACATTTGTGACAAATTTACTCTAAACTATTTTTTTAACCATGAAAAACCCCAAACTGGTATACCTGTGACAAATTAACCCGACTGATTATAAAAAATCATAAACTGGTACATTTATGAAAAATTTACTTTAAACTAATTTATTCGATTGCAAAAAACCCACAAAATAGTAAATTTATGACAAATATACACTCTGCTAAATTGGATTAATACTACAAAAAAATCAAAAAAATTATAAACCGTAACAAACGGAGCGTAAAATCCTAAATTGGTATACTAGTCAACTGTCACGTGTCATTTAACTTAATAATTTGAGAATAAAATTTAACGAAAACTAACAGAGGGTAAATTTATCACAAGTGTATTAGTTTGGGATAAATTTATCAAAGGTATATCGGTTTGGGATTTTTGGTGGTCAAAAAAATAGTTTGTGGTAAATTTGTCACAAGTGTATCGGTTTGAAGTTTTTCGTGGTATTAACCCAATTTTCCTCGTCCTTTTTTTTTTTTTTCTCTCTCCCGTGTGAAATTCCCTTTTGATCGTTCCATGCAATCATGCCGGCCCCCTCCCTCATGCGCTGCCGCGAGGGCGTCGGATAGGCAGGCGGCGAGGCCGCGGGAGGTCCGCATGGGGTGCATGCGCGGTCGGGCGGGATGCGGACTCCGCCGGGGGTGGGGGGGAGGGGGTTTTCTATATTTTCAGGCTTTTCACACGGGAACCCGCTCCAAAGGGGCATCGCACGGCTTTCGCCTTTTTCATACTTTCGACTTTTCGTTCTCTTTCTCTCTTTCTCTCTCTTCCTTTATGGCTTTTGCTTTCTAAACTCTCCTATTTTAATGTATATATATTAAAATGTTATATACGTGTGCTTTTAAATTGTGTTATTTCGACGAGAAATTAATAATTATGTTCACACGACAATATCGTTAACAATTGCCCTCGAATGCTTATCGAGAGAATTTTTTTAAAAAAATGTTGTAATCTTCAATTAATTGCCTTGGTCGGATTGAGCGCGATCGGCATGTACTCTTGCTGAGTACACTTAAACAAAATATCTAGAGGGTAGCTAACGGGAACTTCATTAAATATTTTTATATTTTTGCTCCGTATTTATCGTCTAATGCTCGTCAAATGAGCGTGTGACTCTTTTTTGGAAGTTCGTTACTCCATGGAGTGATTCTTTGTTTTTTTTTTTTTTTTTTTTTTTTTTTTTTTTTTGCGTGGAAAGACATTTTCTTGGACTTCTTTTTTATTGGTACGAAATGAGTGAAATCGGGACAAGAAGATGGTCCGGCGATGTTATTCAGAATGCATTTGTTTCACAAAAATTAATGATTTGATATTTAATTGTGTCACGTACAAAAATAAACACATGAAAATTAGCTTCGTTGTCCTTAAAAATATTTAAATATGAATTGTTAAATAATCATCTCTATGTTTCAAGTGACAGGAGTAATTTTTTTTTAAATATTTTTCAAATCGTTTATTTTTCACCTAATAAATGGAGTCTTAATTTTTATTTTTATTAATTATAGATAAGTAGAATGATGCCCAAAATAAAATAATCTCATTACTTTCTGTTGGGTGCATCTAGACCCGTTAAATGGGTGGGTCGGGTCGGGTTTGAGTCGGGTCATAAATGGTCCGATCCAAATCGCCCCATTTAACCCATTTATGACCCGTTTATTGTAATGCAAAAATTTTGACCCATACCCGACCCATTTAACTAAAATTAATTATATATATATATATATATATGGTATTGCTAAAATATTTTTATACAACACAAATTTAATGGACAATTTTTATAATTTTTAAATAATTATTTTAAAAAATCGAATTTTAATTATTTTTTAATTATTTTTTAATTTTTTAAATATAAATTTTTTTAAATTTTTTCTTCTTCTTCTTTGGCCGGCCGCTGGCCACGACAACGGCCGGCAATTGGCCATAAGCGAGCCTCGAGCTCGCTCGACGAGCTCTAGAGGATATATATATATATATTTTTGCAATATGATCGAGCAAATTATGTAAGTATTTTCATAAGGGTTCCAACATACGTTAAAAGAATAGCTAAGTTGCTTTCTTTCTACTTTACAAGCATTTGTTCATTTTACTATGAGGCCAAAATAAACCAATGGAAAAAAGAGAAACCAATCTATCCTTCTCTAGTATCATATTTCCCATTGGCCAAGTGACTGATTTTTCTAAGGAATTTTTTTTTTTTATAGATGGAATGTGTCTCGATGGATGTAAGAATTTAAGGAATATTAGTGCAGTACTTTGATAATTGAGCAAGTGTCTATAGATCGATCTTCATGAGCCCCTTTTGCTGAGAGCATTGAACAAATAACTTTGATGCAACATTCTCTATAGGTGCCACCTTTATGCCTAGACTAATTTTAAGAGGTCACAAGTATTGAAATTTGCTACTGACCCACACTCCGTCAAGCGGAAAGGAATCCCAAAATGATCTCATAATTGAATAGCTCCTATTCATTGCCAATCTCTCATCATTGATACAATATCCGCACACATCAAAAGCAAAATATACATCAAACAAAACAAACGCATGGTAGTCTCGAGACTAAAAGATTTCAATCTAACTTAAAACAGGGGTACATCATGTGCTGATTATTTATGAAAACTCATATGTACTCAGAACTCCATGAAGCCTTTGCTGCATCATCTTCATCAAGCTGGCTGTGAAATCGAGTTCCCCCTATCTTCCTAGAATGGACTTGATCCACCAAACGCCTTTGGTGTCCTTGGGTCCTTCTTCTTCCGGTGGACTGTCGCTATGTGGAGTCTTGCGGAACTTGCTCACGTCATACCCTTCTTCTTCAGCCTTGAACCAGCTGATTGTAAATTTCTTTGTCCATACAGCTGTCTACTCAATATCTGCAAAACAGAAAAGCCCACCAATCAGCCAATGAAAATGCAAAAAGAAAGAAACAAGAATCAGAGCCCAACTCACAATCACCACAAACCGCCCCATGAACATCACTCACAGAACAAAAAATCCACCAATCCAATCGTCTTTGACTGTCAATTTGGGGTAAAAGAGGAAAAAAAAGGAAGCCCCACAACAATGGTAGGCACTGATTCCATCTTTGGAATAGGTTGAAGCGCCAGCATTGACAAAAAGGCATTAGTATCAACTTGATACCTGAGTAAAAGGAATTTCAAATTAAGACCCAACACTAGTCTAGAACCTGAAAAAGAATACATCATTATAAAGACAAGTGTATGAAATCATATGAGCAAACAAAAAGAATGAGATGAAAAAAAGTACCTAATGCAAATAGTCTTGAAAGTCAATGATGAGAGACTCTTCATCCAAATCTTCCTCAGGCGGAACTCCAAATAACCAATTTCTAGTACACAGCTCAGCCTCTACACTTTCAAGGGAAAGGGAACTACGATATTTATTTAAAATACGTCCTCCAATGCTAAAAGCTGATTTTGAGGCAACAGTAGTGATAGGAATGCTCAATATATCACGTGCCATAAGGGATAACTCGGGATATCGATGAGAATGAGTCTTCCAATAATCAAGGACATTGAGATCCGGGAACTTCTTTCTGTCAAGCCTATTCTCCTCCAAATACAAATCCAATTGTGACTTAGTAGATTGTGATCCAAAGTGTTCACTCTCAAATGCATCATACTCATCAATGTCATCCCCAATGTTCTCATCGATGCCCTCAACTGAAATGTTACCTCGACTTGTTGAAGAAGTAAAGCGATCATCTCTAGACATGGAGGTTACATATTCATCAAAAAGTGTATATAGTTTTTCTCGAATGCCCCGTACAAATTCTACATGATCATCCATATCCAACTTTGAGTAACAAAACTCCAAGAAGTGTAACTTATAACGAGGATCCAATATAACGGCAAATGATAAGACAACACTATAACACTTCCAATATTTTTCAAACTTCTTGAGCATTGCCCTAGCCATAGAACTAATAGCCTCATCCTCAGTATCCCTTGCCTGTATTAAACGAAGCTGAATCTGCCATACTCCATAAAAATATAAATTTGCCGTGGGATATCTAACTCCAGAGAACAGAGTAGAAATATCATAAAAGGGTTTTAACAACAAAGCAATTTTCTTTCCTCTGACCCAATCTTCAGAAGATGGACATGTGACAAAGTTACAGTCAATTAACTTCAAATGCGAAAATGCACATTCAAAGAAAAGGGCACTCTCAAGCATTAGGTATGTAGAATTCCATCCGGTGGCCACATCTTGACATACCTTTTACTTGGTCTTTAAGCACGACTGCAATATACATTCCGCAAATTTAACTCTCCTCCCTTGTGTAGCCCTCACATACTTGATAGCTTCTCTAATATTATGTAAGGATCCATCAATAACCTTTAAACCTTCCTGTACAATTAGATTTAAAACATGCGCACCACAACGCACATGAAAAAATTGTCCATCACATAACAAAGAAGATCTCACAGAAGGTGTATTTCTCCAAATATCAATCATACTGTCATTGTATGATGCATTATCTAAAGTGATACTGAAGATCTTTCTCTCAATGCCCCATTCTCTCAATAAAGACAGCAATTTTTCTGAAAGTATGACACCACTATATGGAGGTGGCACATAGGAGAAACACAAGACTTTTGATTGCAATTCCCAATCCTCATCAATATAATGAGCATTGACAGTCATATAATGATCCGTAGTAATAGAAGTCCATAGGTCAGAAGTCAAACATATTTGGCTCGAAAGAGACAATAATTTGTATTTCAAAATTCCCTTCTCTTTCTCATAAACTTTTAGCACATCACTTCTTGCTATATTCATTGATATGTGCTTCACATTAGGGTTGAGGTAACTAAACAATTCTCTTGTTGCCTCATGCTCTACAAAAGAGTATGTATAATTGTGTTTGATTATCGCTCTTGCAAGCATATCTCTAAACACACCTTGGTCAAATTGTACCACAGAACCATCAACATTAACCTCTCGGTTGGGACAAGTATTTAAATGACGCAACAAGTTTTTTGTCCCATGGCTAGCCATATAAGTTACTTCACACCATTTACATTTAGCCTTACTCATGTCATCACCATTTGTGAATTTTTCGAATTCAGACCATACAATCGAAGTGTGTTTTCTTGAACGCTTAGAGGAAGTAGAGATATCCTCCTCATCCTCATGAACTAAGGATGTAACTCTCTTGGATCGTTCGGTAGTTGAATATTCTCCTTGATCCTCGCTATGTCTTGACATGTCAACTAACAAATCTTAAATCATAAGATAAGCCCCACCTCAATATTTGGGCGAACAACACAAACAAGCTCCCCACAAACTCGTAATGCTTATGCTGTGACTTTGTAATATCTCTCGCAAATAGTAGATAAAACAGGGGAGGAAAGCACCTAAAACATCATAATAAAAACAGAGAAAGTAAACACCCTGCAGTTGATTTCGTATAAACCCAACTCAAAAGCAGGTAGCATAAACAGTTTATATACACAGCAAAGGTAGGAATTATACCATTGAACAAAAGATAACAGAAAACCGTCGAACAGTTACAAACTTTCCAATATATAACCTAATTCACCAGCCCGAAACGGAATGACCCAATAAACAAATCAATCCGGAAGGCAAGAACAAAAGAACCAAACCGGATCACCGAAAAGACCCTGCGCACCAGCTCAAGCAATAGCAAACTGCAAAATGCTGGAACAAAACAATAGCTAGTGCACGGAGCTCCCACTCTGCGCGGGATGATGGGACAGGTCCGACCACTTTGGTTATAATGTACACAGATTTTTGCAAGAAAACTATTTCTGCGACTTGAACCAGAGGTCACACAGCAACAAATTTTACCTAAAATGCTAGTCCTAAATGTAACCAAATGCATTGCTGCAATTTAAAAAGCAATGCAGACACTTTCATAACAAGACCAGGGAATCAAGTAATAATTTTTCTATTTCACGTAGGTCCTTTTGACAAAATACATGCGCACAATTTCAAGAACACTGTTCTTATTGTAAAGATCACAAGAACAAACAGATGAAACAACATGAATGAATCACTTTGGCCCTAGCTACCATCCGCCTAGTAACAGTCACGAGTTCCATGATTCAATTTCTTGGCTTTCAAATGAAGAACACGTATCTACGGAGCTCGTGATTGAGGTTAAGCTGCATTGTATTGGTAATGAAAGACTCGTCGTTTCACCCAAAGAATAAGAACCTTTAGAGCCCCCAATCGAGGTTAACCAATCGGAATGACCCACATCGCAACTCAATCCAATAGAAAAACGCAGCAAGCCCCACGCCCCAATCAGCTTGCCACCAAAGAAGAGGCCAAACCCAGAAACGAGACAAGCGAGAAGGGCGTGCCCGCAACACGATTACTTACCTGGCTGTTACGAAAACGGCTTAGGTTTGCGGCTGAACTGCACTGGACGAGAGCGACGGAGATCTAAAAAAGACCGCAGATTCGCCCAATCAAAGCGCAATCGCTTTCCGCGGATGGCGAAGACGGAGATGACGGCGGTGGCTGCAGCGATTGACGGCGGAAGGAGAAGGAGTGCTCGGAAAAAGACAGGAATTCACCGGCGAGTTCTCGGCCTCTGAGTTGCAACTTGCAGTACATCGTACGATGGAGGAGGGAAAGCGAGAAAACGAAGACGTCGAAGAGGGAGAGTAAATGGGTTCGCTTTAGTGGGTTGATAAGTGGGTCATAAATGGGTCTGATAACAGACCCATTTAAAACCCATTTATCTCAGCTTTTTCACTTTTAAAACCCATTATGGGTGCAAGCTTGACCCATTAACGACCCATTTAGCTATAAATGGGTCAATGACCCATTTTGACACCCATAGGTGCATCATGCCAACTACCAATCAAACATTAAATAATAGCACATAGCACCCTCAACAAAATAATAGTTTATCCTATAACTAGCCTAATCAGTATTAAAGGTCAAGAAAACCGTGAACCTATAAAGATGTTACCCAAAGTTTGGCATTATTTACAGGGGACTTCACCTAACTATCTTTCTTGTGCCTGAAACTAAACTCGATATGCACATATTTGAATAGTCCATGCTTGAGAAAAGTTTTATTGACCTCATCACTTGTGCACATAAAAAAAAAAAAGAAATGATCCAATGTAATCCAATGATAATTTAGTGAAAATTAATTTGCCCGTGACATAAGTAAGACGGTCACGTAGCTTGTGACGTAATATCAATTGATCAATCGACTTTTTTCATCAGAATCGATTGGGTTTTCTTCCAGAAAGGGGGGCCTCAATAATTTCAAAGAAGTAGTCAATTTTAGGGCAGGAGAGAGCCGCTGGAAGAAGCCGTGTTCCACGAGGCGAAGATTAGGATGACCCTAAAGAACATAATTTATGACGTCATTAACACCGACACCAAATGCAACATCATTAATTAAGCGACGCAACCTTAAACGAGAGAGAGAGAGAGAGAGAGAGAGAGAGAGAGAGAGAGAGAGAGAGAGAGAGAAAATGATGGTCGTTTGGAATGTTTCGAAATTCGTGTGGCTCAAGCTTAAATTTAAAAAGGGCCAAGCAACCATGAGTGATGAAACGTATCTCTTGTCTTCGTCCAAAAGCATTGCATGATGCACCCTCGCATTATATCATAAGCCACGCAGCTAGAAAGGTTCGTTTTCTTATGGATGCAATGATTCCCATCTCGAACTCATTATGAAGCTGATGGATATGCGTTAGCTCCGACGTTTTAAAATCTAATTTCTCAAATTACCTTGAGAGGGTGTGTTATCAAGACTTGCAAAACATGAGCAATCGATCGTTAATAAAACCCTTTTTAGAGAAGAAGAGTTAGCCAACACCAACCCTTAATTAGTTGCCATCTTGTATGTTTAAGTAAAATAATCCTTGTTGATTGGGATCAAGTCATTATCCTTCAAATAGAATTACTTGTACTTTTTAAGGATTAAAAAATGACTATTATAAGGGTCTTATGAGCGCTCTCTTAACATTTTTGTATTGGAAAAAATGAATAAGTAAATAACGTTGGCTTAGGATAAATTTTTGTTTTAAAGAAGATGCCAACATAAAATGTCTAGCTTGATATATAAATCATGTTAACTTCAGAAAAGATGGCTCATTAAATGCATAGAAAATGGTGGAATGCTACAAAACTTAAGCTGGTCTTTAAACTGTTCCATCCTAAATTGGACATCCAAGATGTCTCCCCCCTCCCTCCCAAGTCATTTACAGGCAAATGAGAGAAAGAAATATGGGATAAGGTCCTCGTTGGGCTCTCCAGCCAACACTAATTCTACCGGTGGGATCCCACGTGGAGGGAGGTCACTACCTTCTCCTAACATACTAGGTTGGTCCCATCGACCGCCCAAAAAAATCGAGCATTGATGGTGGGGGTTGGCCTCATGTGAGGTGAAGAGAGAGAGAGAAGGTAACGAAGATGGATAGGACTGGGAAGGAGGGTGACAAAAAGCTGACCGACCCAGGAAACTTTAGTGTCAGGAAGAAAATGAAAAGTAGCAGGGCACATGCGTCAAGAACAACAGCTTTGAACCCACCCCACCCACAACAACATGGATTGAGCTTGAGAGTGAGAAAGAGAGAGAAAGAGAGGGGAAAGGATCTGCAAACAGTTCGCTGGAAAAGCCTTTCCTTTTGCAATGATGATTATTGACGACCCTGAAAAAGAAAAAGGGGAAGGGAAGGGAAGGAACCCTCTCCTTCTTTTCCTTCTATGTGAAAATATTGACGATGCAAACCCGTCTTTGTTTCCCACCAAAAAGATATCTTTCAACAAGATCACATAGCTTTTCCTTCTAGTAACCCCTCTTCGAAAAAGTTTTAACCCTTGATCCCACTAGTCCTCGCAAGCACGCACCGACCACTTGGTTCGCCTAAATATGATCGGCGGTACTAATCTTTACTCATCAAAAAAGGAAAAGGTATAGGTCGATCTTGTTCAATTACTGTCTTTTCTTTAAAAAATCAAGTAGACGATTGTCCAATCAATGTATATTTTTTCTCCCGGTGAAGGGGATATGTTTAGCCAAGGTGCCTTCCGAAAAATGCCAAGACATTTGCCTTTTCTCTTCTTCTTTTTCCCTAAGGTTTGTCTCCTTGTTTTCAGAATCTTTCGCGGTGGGAATTCAAGTCGCCGCTGCCCCTCTTCTGTTTTATTTTTTCCTCTTTTCCATCCCACATGAATGCACTGTCGAGCACCCCAGGGACGCGGAGGTGGAGAAAGGCAGGAAGGACAGCAACCACCACCCCCTCCCCCCATCAAATGCGAAAAGTAGGAAATCGAATTGGCATTTGCAGAGAACAGCTTGCGGGATTGGCGTTGCGGAAGCTCTTGTTTATTATGCTCGGCCCATCAGTTCGATGGGATGCGTATGCATGCATGCACGACACCGCTTTGAAAGCCGAGCATACGATCTTTGTACGTGACAATGTGAATGACAAATTGTACTATCTATAAATATAAATATATATTTATATCGTGTTGCCCGTCTTCAGGCTGGGTATAATTGTTAGGATCGAAGATAGGTTACGAAAATATATGAACATTGATTGGATAAAACAAAACAAACAAACAAAAAAAAATGCCTCAATTCTTTTAATCTTTTCTTTTTGAATTCTATGTTTATTATTTGGGAAGAGTGCAGGTTATAGGAATATATGTAAAATATATTCTATTATATGGATATGTGGTAAACAAGAGGATAAAATTGGATAATTGGCTGACCCATTTGATTGAGGCATCGGAGGACTATCGGTTTCGAAACTGGAGGTTACTTGATAAGATCACACTACCTACATGTAAATTGTTCTAAGGTAGGGTCATCTGTACAAGGGAGATATCTAAACCTAATCACTTAATGGAGTTTATAGGATAATTTATGAGCTTTTGCACTTGTATCCCTAGGTAATGAGAAATGGAATGGAATTGAATAAATAACATTTGTAAAAATAAATCCTAAATTTGCTTTGAAGGTTGGCCACCGCTATTCCTTGCTTGACAACAACCGCCACGATTTATGGCAGTGCGTCCAAGAGGACCACCATGGCAATAGTCACTTGAGTGGACAATCGATCGAGAGGTTGATGTATTTTCAATAGTCAATGCCTTTTAATGTGCATTAAAATTTGTTTATTTATTTATTTTATATATCTTTTAAGTTCTTATCATCGATACTCAAGACATTTATTGACAAGATCCTAGGTGTTATTTGATACTATACCCGATTGTTATGCTCCCCTACGTTGACATTAGTATGGGATGCAATATGCTAAGAGTCAAGGATAAAAAGCAGATACAAGTTGTCATCTTTAAGTATATTGTGGATGAGGGCTCTTTTGTTGCGTTTAGTTTGGCTTTACGAGAGGCTTCGAGGAAAAACTAGGGTGTTTAGCAAAGTGTTTTGGGACCTTCTAATCTTAGCAAAGCTAAAAGTCTAAGATAGGTCCCACCCACTTTATGTTTTCCATTTTCGAAAAGACTAGTTCTTAAGATTAATAATTTTTTTTCTTTTTCCTTCAAGTCTGAAGATGAAAAGCAAAAAGTACTAGACTCCCGGCCATGGTCCTTTGCAAGCAACCTCCTAGTGCTTCAGCAATGTGACCCTGACATTCCTGAAATGTGTTATCATTTTGACCACTTCCCCTTTTGGGTTAATCTATATGGACTTCCGTTTGGCAGAGTGACGAAGGAAGTTGTCAAAGAAATAGCTTCCAAGATCGGTGAGGTAATTGATGTAAAGCTGGAAGCCAAAGGAAATAGTACGTATAAAGTTGGTAAAGCCCGAGTTAATCTTCACTTGGGTTCCCCCCTTAAAACAGGAGTGGTTCTCAATTTGGGCAGCAAGAAATTATGGATAGAATTCAAGTATGAACGGCTCCCGCACTATTGTTATTCTTGTGGAAGGATTGGGCATTATGCCTCAGCATGTAAAGAAATTCCCTATGAAACTACAAGGCTGGAAGAGGATTTACCAGGTCATTTCGGCAATTGGTTACGTGCTGAAGTTAGGGAACTCAGCCCTTATGGTAAAATATTCTACGGAAAACATGTCGAATTCCTTCATGATCCTGAAGTGGTGCCAGAATCCCCCCTTGCTGCGGAATTTCAATATAATCAGCAAGCTATCCAAACAACAAGAGTAGCCTACTCTACCTTTCGAAGTCAACATTTTTCGGAGGAGGGTATGAAACAACAGGTAGATCCTCTCCATCATTCTCTTGCCATTACCATAAGGGAGAAAAAAAGTCCACAAAAAAGAGGAAGTAGTTGTCTAGATGAAGAATCAATGATGCTTCTTTATACTAAACAGTTGAAAGAAAAAGAGTTTGAGAGAGAGTACCCACCAACAAATGAAAGAGGCCAAAACAAGGGTAAAACTAAAAGCACAAAACTTCCTACTTTGAAAAAAGGGAAGAGATTTTGTCCGTACGGTGCTCAATCTTCTAGGGCACCATCCACTGAGAAACTCAAGCTTGTGGACATTCCCATCACTGAAGCGGAGAAATCAGCACACCGGGCTTTGGTGGCTAGCCCGAATAAGCCACCAGGTCAGCCATGAAACTTATCAGTTGGAATAGTTTGGGGTTGGGCTCACCCTTGACAATTCGAGCCTTAAGAGCCCTAGTGTCTCAAGAACAACCCAATATTCTTTTTTTAAGGAGACAAAAAATAAAGAGCAGCTGGTGCAAAAATGGCGTCGTAGACTGAAGTTTCAGAATAGCTTTTTGGTGAATCCAAATGGTATTTCAGGGGGTTTGGCAATCTTTTGGGACGAAATGGTAACCATAGTTTCGTCTTCTGAAAATTTTATCAATGTGCAATGTCGGCTTCATGAATACAGGCAGATCATGAGAATCACTTTTATGCACACTCTAACTAGTTTTAATGCTAGAATACTCTTATGGGAAGAAATACAACGACAAAGCATTTTCAATCATCTACCTTGGCTATGTATTGGGGACTTTAATGAAATCTTGTATCATTGGGAAAAGAAGGGAAAGAGATTGGCAGAAAATTTTCGTATTATAGCTTTCAAAGATTTCCTACATGCATGTTCTTTTATGGATTTAGAAAGTAAAGGATGCACATTCACATGGACAAATCGAAGGGGTGGTCAGGACAATGTTAAGAAAAGATTGAATAGAGCCTTATGTACCATAGAGGGGAGAATAGCTTATCCAGCGGCGGAGGTCATAGCTCTATCGGCAATAGGTTCTGATTACAGTCCTCTCCTCCTGTCCCTACATCTCAAAATAGATTGCAAAAGACGAGATTTCAGGTATGAAGCGTATTGGGTTGACGATGAGGATTGTAGGAGACTTGTGAAACGAACTTGGGATGAATCACAAGGAAAAAATATGGTTGAGAAACTAAAGTTAGTAGCTGTAAAACTTACAGTCTGGAGTAAAAGAAGATATCCCAATGCATATAAATGCATAGAAGAGCTGAAAAAGGAACTACAGATCTTGATGGACAGCCAAGATGATGAATATGATCAGCAAAGAATCCAACAAATTAACCAAGAAATCGACTCCCTATGGCGATAAGAGGAGATGTTTTGGGGCATGAGATCACGAATAAAGTGGCTGTAGTGGGGAGACAGAAATACAAAATTCTTCCATGCAACAACTATTCAACGTAGGAATCGGAACCGAATTTCCGTTCTATTGAACGAGCAGGGAGAGTGGGTTCGTAATCAGGAAGCACTACAGGACATGACGGTTAATTTCTTCAGAAACCTATATCAGTCAGGGGGACATCGGAACTTTCAGCCCATCCTGGATTATATTCCAAACTTGGTGGATGATCCTATGAATCAATATCTTATTGCTCCTATCACAGTGGAAGAAATTAAAAATGCTACCTATCAGTTGGGACCTAATAAAGCTCCTGGGCCGGATGGGTTAAATGGCATATTTTTCCAGCACCATTGGCGAGACATTGGAGAAAATATCTGTTGGGAGGTTCAACAATTCTTTGAGACTGGATCCTTAAATCCAACCCTTAACCAAACACAAATCACTCTCATCCCCAAAATCCAAAACCCAGAAAAGATAGAACATTTCAGACCTATCAGTTTGTGTAACTTTGCCTACAAAATCATTTCCAAAATTCTCACGAATAGACTGAAACCTCTATTACTAGCCCTAATAGAACCAGAACAGAGCGCATTTGTGGGAGGTTAGCAAATACAAGATAACATCCTAATTGTCCAAGAAGTCCTTCACAGACTAAGAACTCGGGACCGTCAGAGACATTTCCAAGCTGTCCTTAAACTAGATATGCAAAAGGCGTATGATTGGCTAGAGTGGGATTTCCTTCAAGAATGCTTGAGGAAGACGGGATTTTGTGAAGAATGGGTTAAGAGGGTAATGCAGTGTGTTACAACCGTTTCCTACAGTATCAAGATTAATGGAGTGTCCTTGCCTTATTTCAAGCCAATGCGGGGTATTCGCCAGGGTGATCCATTATGCCCTTATTTATTTATCATTGTGGCTAATGTCCTATCCCATATGTTAAAGCAAGCTATACAAGCAGGCACAATTCGTGGTATCGGGTTAAATAGAAACCGTCCCACTCTTTCACACTTATTATTTGCAGATGATTCCATCTTTTTCCTAGATGGTACAATCTTGGAATGTCAAAACTTGGCATCTATCCTTCATCAGTATTGTTATGCATCAGGTCAAGCTATCAACCTCAACAAATCAGGGATTTTCTTTAGTAAAGGCTGTCCAGAACAACTTCGGAGAAATATGGCGTCTGAGATGAGAGTTCCAGTTATTATGAAAACAGGAAAATACCTAGGAATCCCTTCAGATTGGGGTGCCTCCAAAAAAGAAATGTTCGCCTGGATTCTCGCTAGAATAAACATAAAGTTGGAAAGTTGGAAAGAAAGCTTGCTATCAAGAGCAGGTAAGGAGACACTTCTTAAATTAGTTGTGCAAGCTATACCCCAGTATGCTATGTCTATTTTTAAAATCCCAGTATCTATAATCAAAGCAATTGAAAAGAAGATTGCTAACTTATGGTGGAGAAACAACAATAAGGCAAAGGGTCTTCATTGGAGAAAATGGGAACTTCTCAAGCTTACAAAAAAGGAAGGGGGTCTTGGCTTTAAAGACCTCTTCACTTTCAATATTGCTATGTTAGGAAAACAAGCTTGGCATCTCTCTCAACATCCAGAAAATCTATGGAGCCAAATTATGAAAGGTCTATATTTTCCTAACTGTGACTTCTGGCAAGCAGGAAAAGGATCGCGCCCATCCTGGGGATGGCAAAGTATATTAGCTGGGAGAGAAGCGATAGCCCCTCAAGTAATGTGGGCTGTGGGAAATGGGCAGAAAATCTCAATCAGAACAGATAAGTGGTTGAAAATAGGTGTATTAGAAGGACCCGCGTTAAGGAATGAACCTTCCAAAGTTGCAGATTTGATAGACTTTGAAAATGCCGAATGGAAAGAAGACCTATTGCGAGATATGTTTGATCATAACATAGTGATGGAAATTCTAGCCACCCCTTTCGGCCTACCATCTACGGAAGATAAACTGGTTTGGATGAATAACAAATCAGGAAGTTATACGGTGAAGAGTGGATATTTGTTGCATAGAAAAAATACAATGACTCCTTGAGATCAACAGCCAACAACATCACACCAGATTAACCCTGACTTATGGAGACAAATATGGAATGCATCTATACAACCAAAGATAAAGTTCTTCCTAAGGAGTGCCTGTCAGAATGCCCTACCTACAATGGAGAACTTGTATAGAAGGAAAATAGTATATGCACCTATATGTCCCTTATGTGGATTAGAACCAGAAACGGTAGAACATACATTTCTCCTTTGCCCATGGATAACAAAGCTATGGACTGAGCCATCCCTGCAAGTTGAAGTGAATCGAGTAGGATTAACATGCTTTGATGAATGGTTATGTAAAGTGCAAAGAAGCTCAAGAATCTCACATAACTTTGAACTGCTTGCGAATGTATTATGGTGCATATGGAAGGATCAAAATCATCATATATTCAAAAAGAGTCCCCTCAATTTCCATCACACCCTCTTTAGAGCCATCAGTTCACAAGACTCCTTCACCACATGGAATCCCAAGTCTAAGAACCAGAAGAAAGAAGCCGAATTAAACAACAAATGGCAACCCCCGAAGCCTGGGGTCCTCAAAATTAACATTGATGCATCTTTCGGGCCTGCCTGCACATATAGATCACAATTACATTCGACTCAAGAGGATTTATTGCACAGAATTGAAGGTCATTCAGAATCACCCCTGGCGCCACAACCAACAAGTGAAGAACTTCAAGACTTGCAAACAAATTCTTTTATATCCCCAAGATTTGATGAAACATGGAGGGAAGTTGAAGAAGAACAAGAATTATGTGAGAACAGTAATCCCCATTATCTGAGATATAGCAGGGCAACAACACCACCAGAAGCAAATGAGGGAAGTTGGGACCAGCTTCACCTGTACGAAAATAGACAATCAGCTAGTTCCACCCACAACTCAAAAGACTCAGCCCTATCGCCAATAACGATTAGCTCAGATATTAGTAATAGGGAGATGATAGAACTGGTATACGAAGGGGTATCTGAAGCCCCCCAACTGCCCACAGAACTAGCTCATATAAAGAAGAAGAAAGACGAAGACATCAATAAATCTGCCTCAACTCTGCTCCACAAGTTGCCTAAACGAGCTGATCATACAAGCCAACAAGACCCAAACAACGTCCCCTATCACACAGACCCAAGTCCACACAGCAGATTCAACGAAGAGCAAAGGGGGAGGCCAGATCTACAACTTCGTGAAGATAAAGGTGTGAGCAATCAGCAAAACACCCCAGATTTGAATAGAGAAGAGGATGGCGAGATCTCAGGTACCTTGCAGAGATTCCCCTTTCTAAGCGGAACTGCTCTGCGCATCAGCAAGGATGTGCACATTTGCTGGATCTGTTCAGCAATCTTGAAAAAGGAGGGGATGCTGATCGCGAACAATCTCAATTCACCTTTGAATATGAATAGCAAACTCATTTGTCCTACACGTCTGACGATGGCAACAAAGGGAAGACAGAACAGCTAAGAGGAAAATCAGAAGTCGACCAAGACCAACGCTCGAGTTCAGAGCAGCACAGAGAGGAGCCAGACTACTCCACCGGATCTCAGCAGCGACACACCCCCTTCAACGGTGCTGTAGCTTGTATTTGCAAGGATGATCTGGGAAGAATTGTTGATGGATTTACTAAATCTGTGAAAGTGAGATCGGCTGAGCAAGCGAAGGTAATGGCTTTGGTGGAAACCCTAAACTTTATTTCCTCGAAGTTGGCCCCGAATAGATCTGAAAAAGAGATACTCATACACTCTAACTGTAGTACGATGGTGAACGGAGTCCTCTATTTGGAGACTTGTAGTTGGAATATAAAACCACTAGTGGATCGGGCTAAGCAAAAACTGCAGCAGGTATCAGGTCTCATATTAGCCCATTGTAGTCGAACCACGAACAAGGTGACGGATTGGTTAGCAAAAGCCCATCGAATGGGTTGTCTTTCTAGGAATTGGGTTAATAACCCTCCATCAGCTCTTTTGGATCTTTTATGTATGGATGCTAGTGTTGTATTTGCTACTAACGTTTCCTATTAATGCTATTACGTTTGTTCAAAAAAAAAAAAAAAGAAGATTAATAATTTTTTCTATTAAAAAACTACCATCACCATTTTTTTCTTTTTGCAATTTTACCCTCGTAAGCTATTGTTCATCTTCTCTACATGGTGAAGAACTATTGAGAGTTGCAAAGACTAGCAGAGGGTTGCCGATAACCTTAGATTGAGGAGGTCGGTGTTGCTCGACCCCTACGATGGCCACCTAAGGTAGCCCGACCTTTGTGAGGGACCGCTTGGGTTGTCGACCTCGACAAGGGCAACCCCAAGCAAGGGGTAGTGAGACCCTGGACAACACTTGCTGGGGTTGGGGACCTTTGCAAGGGTCATGCATCCCTAGATGGCATCGTTGAGGGTGCATGACCTCTACAAGGGGTCGCCGAGGTTGTGCAATCTTGAACGACGTTTGCCAACGGCCTAAATTCTTTGTCGGAGCCGGTGAAAGGTTTGAGTTATTTTAAAAAAATAAAAAATGTCCTTTGGAAAAAATCTTTTCCAAACATTATTTTACCCAAATTAATTTTATAAGGACTTTTCAATTACAACTTAATCGGTTCGAGGAATTTATAGGATATTTTATAAGCTTTTGCACTTGTGTCCTTGGGTAATAAGAAATGCAATGGAATTGGATAAATAACTTTTTTTTAAAAAAAAATAAATCCTAAATCTACTTTGAAGGGTGGCCATCGCTATTCCTTGACAACAGTTGTCATTGGTGGTTGTTATTTATGGCAACGCCTCTAAGAGGACCACCATGGCTAAGTCACTTGAGCAAACAATCGACGGAGACGCTAATGTATTTTCAATTGTCAATGCCTTTAATGTGCATTGAAAATTGTTGTTGTTGTTGTTGTTGTTTATATATATCTTTCAATTTCTTATCAACGATATTCTTGAGAGATTTATTGACAAGATCTATATGTTATTTGATAGTATACCCGATTGTTATGCTTCCCTCATGTTGATGTTAGTATGGGATGCAATATGCTAAGAATCAAGGATGAAAAGCACATAAAAGTAATCATTCTTCAAGTATACTGGGATGAGGGCTCTTTCATTGCATTTAGTTCGGCTTTTCGAGAGTTTTTGGAGAAAAATTAGGGTATTTGGCAAATTCTTTTGGGACCCTTTTGTTCAAATGCTGGCCTTAGCAAAACTAAAAGTCCAGGATAAGTCCCCCTTGCTTTGGACTTTAAGCAATTTTGAAAGACCATTTCCTAAGATTAATAATTTTATTTTATCTTCAAAAACTCCCCTCACCCTTTTTTTTCTTTTTCCGATATTACCCTCATAAGTAATTCTTCATCTTCTCTACGTTGTGAAGCTCCATTGAGAGTTGTGGAGACTAGCCAATGATCACCGACCCTTAGATTGGGGAGGTCATTGTCGCTTGACCCCTACAAGGGCCACTTGAAGTCATCCAACCTTTGTGAGGGACTGCCTGGGGTGCTCTAAGGGCAACCTTAGGCAAGGGGTAGTGAGACCTTGGGCAACCCTTACTAGGGTTGGGGACCTCCATGAGGGTCATGCACCCCTAAGTGGTTTCGTTGAGGTTTCTTGACCTTCGCAAGGGGTCGCTTAAGGTTGTGATCTTAAACAACGTTTGCAGATGGCCTAAGCTCTTTTCAGGATCTGTTGTAAGGTTTGAAATTGTTTTAGTTAAAAAAGCCCTTTGCAAATAATATTTTTCCCAACACTAGTTTAACCAAAATTGTTTCATAAGATACAATTAAATTAAATACACTTTGCATTTCGAAAAACACTAACAACTTAAATTCGTTTACATTTCACCAAAGGGTTTTCCCAAAGCGAATCAAACGCAATCTTAGAGGACTTCACTGATCTTAGCAAGTTACAAAATCCCTCACCTTGAGCTATAGCCCAGTGCTAGAGGACTCTACAACATGGACCATGCTTCTTAAATGCAATAGTATAGGGTCGAGCCTTACGGCACTTGGCAACCACATAGACTTTGAAAGCACATAGAAACAAAATAATTAGTGGATGAGAATTAAAGCACGTGGAAAATGCAGTCATGGTTAGAAGCAAAACATTGATTATGCTTCTGTACCTCAAAATCATTTCACAACTAGATACGGGATCGAAATGCATAATTTTTAAATTTTTGGAGAATGAGTTCATTTTATTAGTAGACGAGAGTTTTCCAATTTAGGTTTGGTTTGTGTAGATAAGTACATTATATGAGTAATGTGCCTTATGCAAATGCTTTGTCCAATCGACTGTCAACATTAACTATTGATATTGACATCATGTACATATTAAAGCTAATCAATTTACACAAATATTTCAATTGCGTACACGTCGGACTTCAAACATTGGATGTAGGAGAAACGGTGCACTGAAAAATTATAAAAACATCCTTAATTTTTTCTTGGTCAAAATTGAAAAAAAAAAATTTCTTGTTCGACCGTTTAATTAGAGTTAAGATGGGGGGCAATACAAAAGCGACCTTTTCGCCCTCGCATTTCAAAGTTTTTAGTTGGGCCGCGAACACTGGGCCATGAAAATTGGGCCTTTGATGGGCTTATTCGAGAGAGATTATATCCCCGGGGAATTACGTCCGTCCGATCGCTCTCGCCCGCAGGCGAGCAATCTCCGTCTTCCATGGCTTCGAATCCGAGCGGAAATTCGAAGCTCGGTTTCGCCGCCGCTGTTTCCCTGGCGTTCGCCGCCGCCGCGTCGGCGTTGGCGTCGGCCGCCGTGTCCGGTACTTCGCCGATCTTCAGCCGGACCGGCTTTCTCTCGCGCTCTCCTTTTTCGTCGTCTCCGGCCTCGTCCGCGCGGCTTTGATCGGTGTTGTTCTCGCAGTGTACTTGTGGAAGAGGAGGAAGTCGAGGGAGCTGGAATCGAGGATTTGGGAGCTCGAGGCATCACTCCGGTCCTCGTCGGAGAAGTGCGCCGCCGAGAGGCGAGGCCGCATCAGGGCTCAGCAGGTTCGAAATTGCTCTTAACGAGAATCAGTGCAGTCGCGGATCGCGTGCATTCTGAATTTGTAAGTGCGAATTGGTGCGAAGAGCCTTTTGCTATCTCGAAGAGTGAGAGTAGGATGAGAGTGGCAAAAACGAAAAATGATGGAGGGAGATGGGGCGGGGATAGTAAGAAGGACAGTGGGGGATAGTAATAGAGTGATAGTGATAGCCTATGTAGAACTAATACGGACACGCGACACGCGACGCGACACGATACGACACACTAACACATAATTTCTTGACACGATAACACGTCATTTCTTAAAAATAGAAAATTTCGACATGTTCCGACATATTATATATTAAAATATATATATATATATATATATATATATATATATATATATATATATATACATAAATAAATAATAACAAAAATAGCCTAAAATTAATTTACACAAAAAATATTAAATAATATCATTCATTATTTTAATTTTTTACAATAATACACAAAACTTAGAGGAAAAAAAAATTGTTTAAAGAAAAATGCTGAAATGATATTTTTAAATTTATTTATTTATCATATATAGCATTTTTTATTACTTCTTTCATAGTTAAAGACTTTTTAAAAAAAATAAAACAATTCTAAAAAAACAAAACTGAAAAAAAAAATTGACCCCGTGTGTGTATATTTATAGCAATTTTATTACTTCTTTTATTACTTATTTTGTGCATATTTATATTTTGACCCTTCAAGTATTAGAAATTTTTAAAATTGACCCCGTGCTTGTTGAAATTCTGGACTTGCATGTCGGAGAGAGTTGACCACGTGTCGGATTTTTGACACTTGTTGACCGAGTGTCGAAGCATGTCGGACACGTGTCGGAGTGTCGGACACAACACGAAGGCTTCCGAAGAGTGTCTGTGCTACATAGGTGATAGCACGACTGGTTTGTTGCTTGAGTGACAATTGTTTGATCATTGCTGTTTGAAGTTTGCGAAATTTATGCGTTCGTCCAATTCGCATCCGTCTTTAGGATGAGTAGTGTATTCAGTATATTAGAGGGCAAAGGGAGTTGTTCCTTCTCCCTGTTGTTATTGATAATTTGTCTGCAATCTTATGTTTTTCAGGGTTTGTGACTTGGCTTTTACTTAATACTTAGCATCGAAAATCTTTAAGGAATGTACACACATGGACATTTAAGCCAATAGGCTCTTATATTTTCTGTGCAATGTGTTCACTCTAGGCTTTGAGACTGTTGGGAATACAGAATCAAAGAGCCATGAGTATTTATGTGTTTATGTGTGTTTGTGCGGTGTATGTATTGCCGTGGTCAAGATACATGCTGACTTGACTGCGTCCGTTCCAAATTTCCTTTGTGAGTCCGACTGAAGCACTTGCACTAGGACAGACCCACTCTACTCGCTTAATCTTATAGGAAAGAAAAAATTGAATATTTTTCAATGACTGGACAGAAAATCTGTCGGCACCCAACTGATTTTCCGGTCACATGATCAAGCCATCGCTTCATCACCAAACATCATCCATGCATTGGGTCACTCATAAAATCAACAACCAAAACTTGCAAAATCAAGAATTCGATTGATTCGACATATTAGGAGGCTTTTGCCCCAACAAAGATAGGGAGAGATCCTCATTTATTGAGAGTTTTAAAGTTTCGCTATCAAGAGTAGAAAAAGAAGATGCTGTTTATGCGAAAATTAGTCATCGTCGTACACATCTAAATACAGGGACTGACGGACGAGGCACTACGAACGGAGAAAACGCACATGCAAAATGTTCATTATTCACTGTCAAGAAACCCACTAACATCCCTTTTCTCCACCCGCAATTCCAACCCACCTAATTTAACGTACACTAATGATAAGATAGGACCTACCTCGGATCTGCCCGTGTAGCCTAGTTAACCTCCCCCTCATGGTATAGCATGGCCTCAGTACCAACCACCTTAAAGCTATAACGTTGTAAAATGCAATTTGCTAGAAACCTTATTTATTAATAGGTGTAATTGCAATTAGGATAGGAGCTACTTAGGTTCAAGTCCATCCGTGACATGAAGTGATTAGCCATACATTATAAAGTCAAAATAGCACATGTGCTCAAATATGGAGTGAATATTAGAAGTGCCCTCATACACTCTAAAATCCAATCTTTTTTCCTTAAGAAATATTATGGGTATTTTTTGTTTCATTGAAAACTACATGACAAAAATAATATTTTAAATGAAAATCATTTTCAATGAAAATAGTTAATTTTCTTTTATTTTGTGATTTAAGGAGAGTGATTTTCTTCTTATTAAAAGGGGTAGTCGATTTCCCCCAAATGATTTGGAAAATATTTTATTAGATAAGATTGTTCGTACCACTTAAAAAAGAATAAACGAAAAATATATTCATTGTCTACAAAATATTTAAATATAAATTATTATCGATAATGAAAATATCTTTTATTAAATAATTCAGACGATATAAATGATCACATTTAATAAAATATATTTCAAATTTCACGTTTTCCACAAAGCAAACTGAGTTTATTGTTATCTGTCCATAGAAAACATTTTCTATAAGTCGATTAATTTTCTAACATTCAAACAATGGAAAGTCATAAAACAATTTTTCGAAAATAATTTTCCTTTAAATAAATGGATCCTATATGTTTTGATCGATAATTAGAGCCGTAAGGCTTCATGCACGATTAGCATAACCATAAGTCCTTTTTTTTTTTTCAACTTTACGGCATCAACAAGAGCAAGCACAAATCTAGTTAGGATGAAGATAAGGACGGTTTGATTATAGATTATGTGGGTGACAATCGGCAGACCACATGTCGTACGAGGAACCCCATCATTCTCCTTCAAATGAGGCATAACATCATCTTTCCTTGGACAAGCACTGTTCATGTCGTTTCCAGCATAAAGATTGTGTCCGCCATTGTTGGGGGGTTTGGGTGCAGACCCACGAGCTTTGCACCGTATAGAGCACCAAAGCTTTTTCTGCCATAAATTCATGTTGAATAAGACAATACTCGTTAGATTAGGGATTTTTAATTTCTTCCAAGATCACGGTGTGATTCTTTTAGAATTTATTGATATTGAAAATATGTGGGAAATTAGACTCTTACTTTAAAAGTCTTAACCTCTGCCGAAGTTAAAACATTAATCACTTAATTCATTTTTTTTCAACGGAGACCTAATTTAATCACAAGGATGGCAAATGAGAAACCTAATCCAGAGTATGAACCATAACTTGCATATTAAATCGATAACTAGCATACCGGTTATAATGCCTATTAGCAAAAGAGGAATCATTCCGGTACTATTGGCCATTTATCCTTCCGGTACTTTTGAAGGGGTTAAGATAATTCTTATTATTATTTAGTATTCTGTTATTCTTTTTTTTTTTTTCCTTTTTTAAGAACTAGAATGATTCAATTTGACATTTTGTATGTTCGGATTCAATTGTGTTGTAGCTTTATAAATTGTATTAGGTTTATCGTTTGATGAACTACGTTGATGAGATTGACCCTAAAAAAGAAACAGTAGGTACAACTAGTCCATAAACAGCTAACCATCACACTATAAAAATTGGATAGGCTCTATCTATGGTTATTCGGTCTTCCTAAAAAGATCTACTAAATTCATCGAGTTTGTTCCAAAAGGTCAAAACGGCCAATTATTATTAATGGAATTCCTTGTCAGCTCTCAGTAAAATATTTGTTTGGATGAGGGCTTCCGAACACATCATAAGCTCCTAAATTGAGGGGTTGGCTCTTAATTTTATATCACAACAACAAGCACCGCAACATTTATGGACATCTGAATCAGTCCCCTCTGTCCTTTTTATTTTTTTATTCTTTTGGCTGAGAAAGCAAGTAGATGGATTATTTGAAGGGCAAAAGCTACAAAAATAAACTCTAAATTATGTCATTTGTGACACATTTATCTTAAATTTTTTCTGCAACAAAAAATCGTAAACTTGTACCTATATAATACATTTATTTCCAATCAAAATTCTGTCAATAAGTATCATTAAAAATTTGCCTACATGGATGTCAAAAAATCAAACAATTACTTAAGTGAAATAAAAATGAAAATATCTAACAAAATATTGACGGACGATTAATATGTCACATACATACAAGTTTTGGCTTTTTTATATCACGAGAAAAAGTTTAGAATGAGTGCGTTGAAATTAGTATAATTTGGGGATTTTGAAGTCATAAAAAATGTTTAGGAGAAATGCATTACAATGGACATAGTTTGGAGTTTTTAATATGACAAAAAAGTTCATAATAAATGCATTGGGCATAATTTATTATTTTTTGTGACTTTTTCTCTTATTAGAATGAACAAAAAGTAAGAGGTTAAACTTATTACACATCCGAAAGACAAATAATAATGTCCAATAACTACAATATATGTACTATAAATAATTTAGTAATTGAGTTGGATTGAGGTTTCAACTTATCGGAAAGAAGGAAAAAAAAACGAAACGTCTTCTGACCTCCTTAAAAAAACAGATTCACAGCCTCATAATTCGAATAAAACATTTTCCTTGTTTTTAGAAAGCCAAAGCTTGATTTGGATGGCATGTTCCGATCTATTACAAATAGAGAGTTTCCTCTACCTCAATGGTAGTTCAGTTTTCCAAACCCGAACATTCCCATTGACATCCCATCTTCTTCATGTCCATGGTATTTTCGCTTCCCCTGTTTTCCCAACCCATCCCTCTCTCGATGGGTTTATTATTGGTGCTCAATTCCCTTGGCTTCCCCTGAATTTGTAAGGGGCTTCGTCACTGTTTCCACTTCCTTGGTTCCATCCTTTTCCCAATCGGTATCCTAACCCTATTTCGCACATCCTTGCTTCCAATTCCGACTAATTTGGTGGTTTTTTTTTTTTTTTTTTTTTTTTTTTTTTTTTTTTTTTTGGTGACCCAGGGAACCTCCGCTCTGCCGCTTCGCGGCGGAGAGTAAACCCTGGAGCTCGGGGGCCCCCACCGCCGGCCCCGTACGCAGGTAAGTCGCGCGTTGAGCATTGAAGCACTACGTCCACGAAGTCTCGAACTCTTCCCCTTGGCGTGGAGGGTACCAAGCCTTAACCGCGCGGCCACCGCGGGCGGTGGTTACTAATTTGGTGGTTTCGTACTTCTTTATTTACAAATTTTGGCTTCTGCATGGCTTCAATTGCCCAGTTCCGAGCTTCATCTTGCTAATCGCCTCTTTATGTTTCGGACGCTCTTGGTTTCACAGTCTGGCACTAGCTCCGCATATATTGCCATGCTTTTAATTTGCTCTGTTGTTTAACCACATGGACCCCGACGACCAAGAGGACTCTTCACGACTCGCTGCCCTCTGAAATAGGTTGGGCCGTCTTTGCTCTGAGCAACAAATTGAGGTTTGGGACGATGAGCCGCCACCTGAAAAACTGGAGGAATGCAGATTAACGCTAGTCGGTACAATTCTATCTAATCCCTCTATTAATTTTCAAGCATTTCAAAGTACCTTGAAGCACGCTTTGCGAACTGACCAAGTTGAGATATCCCAAAGAGAGGCAGGCTTGTATGTTGCGAAATTTCAGTCTGAGGGCGAAAAGCAACGAGTCTTGGATGGTGGGCCTTGGCTTTTTTCTAGTCATTTGGTCATCTTCAAGCCATGGATACCTAATACATCACTATACTGTTAGGACTTTTCCAGTTGTGCTTTCTGGGTGCAAGTCTTCAGCCTTTCATTGGGATGGTGTACCGAGCACATGATCAGCAAAGCAGTTAAACATGTTGGCAAATTACTAGAAGTGAAAGTAGATACAAAAGAGGGCTCAACTCTTAGAGCTGGGAGAGCGAGGGTAGAAATTAATTTATAGGAACCCTTGAAAACAAGCCAACTAATCCGTATTGATAGGAAAACACTATGGCTAGACTTTCGTTATGAACGGCTATCCCACTTATGCTATTCTTGTGGTAAGTTAGGACATTATGCCATGTATTGTAAGGGCTTTCCTTTTGAAGAGGCAAAACTATAAGGCAAAGACAAGATAGCTTATGGCCAATGGCTACGTGCGGAGGTCAAGGAACATAGCCTTTATTGGCGGACATTTTATGAACCGAAGGAAAAAAACAGAGCAAACCGACGAGGTTGTACTTGAAACTCCTCCCTCTTCGACCCATCTCGTTCTTTTATTGCCTTCTAGTTCCATTGTTGAAGCAGCACCCCTGAAGCAACCGGCAACACCAATTAGTACTATCTATGCAGCTCCAAATTTGCAATGTCATCAAGATGGAATATTGAAGGGGACCCCAATCACCATTGCCCTGATACCTACAACAGCAAAAATGAAAGGGATTCAGACCCAATCAATGGACTTACCGCAGCCCAAGAAGCTGAAAAGTACAAGACTCACTCCTAAAGTAGGTGTTGCCAAAAAACTTAAATGGTATAATGCCTATGAGATGAGAAATTCAGCACAAGGGAACCTAGATGAAGCACATCTTCTGGACACACTTATCTTCGCAACAGAGGAGGCAGGATAGTGGGTTATGGTGGCTGGCCCTCAACAGCCACCCACTCACAAATGAAGATATTAAGCTGGAACTATTAGGGTTTGGGCAATCTCCTGACAGTTCAAGCTCTTAAGGCCCTAGTGGCCAAGGAAAAGTCCAACCTTGTTTTCTTGATGGAAACTAAGAATCAAGAGATAGTGCTTCAACGACTCCAGCATCGTTTACATTTTCCAAGTTATCATGTGAGTAACCCTGTTGGCTTGGCTAGAGGAATGGCAGTTCTTTGGAATGACAAGATCTCCTTAACAGTAGCTCGGTTTACTTCAGAATTTTTTGATATGATATGCACAGTTTATCAACAATGCCAACTCTTATGGGATGAGCTAAGACAAATTAGCTACTCCAATAATTTACCATGGGTTTGTGCTGGCGATTTTAATGAAATCATCTATCAATGGGAAAAGGTGGGAAAGAGATTAAAAGACCCTTATCGGCTACTTTCTTTTCGAGTCGTCTTGAATGACTGCTCTCTCATGGAAATATATAGTAAGGATTGTGTTTTCACATGGATGAACAATCGTGATGGGGATTACTTTGTGAAGGAACGAGTGGATCGAGTGTTGTGTACTTTGGAATGACGCCTCATGTTTCCTGGAGCTGAAGTTTTTGCATTACCTGCTTTATGCTCCGACCATAGTCCTTTATTATTAAACACTACAACAGCATCTGGTAAACGACATAAACCTCTTATTTTTGAAGCCTTTTTGAACCCAAGACCACGAGTGTCGTGAGATCATTGCCAAGTCTTGGACTTCAGAACAAGTACAAGATTATGATCTTTCACATAAATTACAGGCTATTTCTATTGCTTTAGCTAAGTGGAGTCACTTAAAGTTTTTGAAGGGCCAACTTAAAGTAACAGCTTTACAACAACAACTTCATAATCACATCAACCAACCACATAGCAACTATGATAAAATGACAGAAACTAAATTGAAAGAGGAAATCTAGAAGTTATGGCAACAAGAAGAACAATATTGGGCGATGCGCTCCAGGATCAATTGGTTGAGATGGGGGGATAATAATACAAAATTTTTCCATGCGACTACCATTCAAAGGCGGCAAAGGAATAGAATCAGTATGCTGCAGGATGACAATCAAAGGTGGGTGCGCAACCCTTAGTCTTTAAAGGAGATGACATTCACCTTCTTTTCAAGATTATATACAATTGTGGGTAATAGAGACTATGGACCTATATTAGATCAATGCCCATGGGTTGTCACAACAGAGATGAATGACATATTAACAGCTACAGTCACTCGTGAGGAGGTGCACCAGGCAACTTTCCAGTTAGGGACTGTAAAAGCTCCAAACCCAGATGGTTTGAATGGACTCTTTTTTTCAGAATCATCGGGATATCATATAGGATGATCTGCTTTTATCGGTGCATAATTTCTTTATATCAGGGGTGATGCCCCCCACTTTTAATAGGACCATTATTTCTTTGATCCCTAAAATACCACACTCGAAACGACTAGATCAATACCGCCCAATTAGCCTATGTAATTATGCATATAAAATCATTTCTAAGGTGATTGCCAATCATTTGAAACCTTTGCTACATGATCTGAATTCTAAGGAACAGTGTGCTTTTGTGAGTGGTTGCCAAATTCAAGATAATATTTTAATAGTCCAAGAGGTTCTTCATTAGCTTAAGATTAGGAAACGGAAGCGAAATTTCCAAGCAGTTCTAAAGATGGACATGCAAAAGGCGTACGATAGGGTGTAATGGGATTTCCTTCAAGATTATTTACTGAAGTTAGGATTCCATTCTACTTGGATACAATGGGTGATGCAATTCATAACGACAACATCTTTTAGTGTTAAATTCAATGGCGAACAATTACATTATTTCCATCCAACATGAGGTCTTCGGTAGGGCAATCCCCTCTCACCGTATATTTTCATCTTGCTGGCAAATGTCTTATCATATATTATTAACCAAGTTGTTAACATGGGATACATTAAGGGTATCAAGCTGAACATGTGGTGTCCTATCCTCTCCCATCTATTATTTGTTGACGATGCAATTTTCTTCATAGATGGTACCATTCAAGAATGTCAGAATCTCGCCAATATCTTGAATCAATACTGTTTAGCTACAAGACAATCTATTAATCGCAACAAATCTGGAATTTTTCTTAGTAAAAGTTGTCCTTCTAGACTACAGGAAAATTTGGCGAGGGAGCTTAGAATACTAGTGCTTCAACGGATTGGTAAGTATCTGGAAATACAATCTGATTGGGGGCGTTCCAAAAAGAAAATGTTTTCATGGATTTTGGGGAGAGTGAATGCTAAGTTGAAAGGATGGAAAGAAAATTTAATTTCTAAAGGTGGTAAGGAGATCCTACTTAAGACTGTCGTACAGGCGATACCACAGTATGCCATGTCTATCTTTAAACTTCCTGTGTCTCTTTGCAAATCCATTGAACAGAGAATTGCTAGGTTCTGGTGGCAGAATGGCAGTCGCAAATCAGGAATTCATTGGCAGAATTGGGAAGTACTAAAAAGCAGAAAGGAAAATGGTGGCCTAAGTTTTCGTGAACTTATAAATCTTAATAAAGCCATTCTTGGGAAACAGGCCTGGCATTTACTCCAACAGTCATTATCTCCATGGAGTAAACTTTTCAAAGGACTTTATTTTCACTCAAAGGACTTTTGGTTTGTGAATAGGGGAACTCGACCATCTTGGGGTTGGCAGAGCCTTTTGCTTGGAAGGGATTCAATTTTACCTAATATTAGATGGTTAGTTGGTGATGGGCAAACGATTAGCATCCATGAAGATAGGTGGTTACCTACAGGGATACTAGGTGGACCTGTTGCTAGAGAAGAACTTGAGATTGTGGCTAATCTCATTGATCCAGTCCACAACACCTGGAATGTTCCCCTTCTCCACCGGCTTTTTGACAATCAGGTCATAGCAGATATCCTTACCATTCCGGTAAGACCCCACTATGCCACTGACAAACTAATTTGGATTGCCACAAAACATGGCCAATACACTATTAAAAGCGGTTGCCATGCTCTTACAGATACAGCTACCAACTTGAGCTGCAACAAGGCCTCGACATCATATTAGAACCCCCGGCTGTTATGGCAAAATATCTGGACAATGAAAACTGCCCCAAAAATTCGTACCTTCCTTTGGTCTCTATGCCACAATGCCTTATCAACAAAAGCTTACCTATTTCAAAGACACATAACCACAGATCCAATTTGCAATCTTTGTCATCAACAAATGCCAGAAACCCTAGAACATCTATTTTTATTCTGTCCATGAACTAAGGGCATCTGGTCTCACCCTCAAATCAATATTCGGCTATCTCCTCAAGCAGTGCAAAGAATAGATGCATGGATCACAGAGAGGGTTACAACACAGCAGCTCTTACCTAGTTTGGAGACCATTGCCAACGTTTTATGGCAGATCTGGCAGGCGCATAACAGCTTTATTTTCCGCCATCAGTGTCTTGACCCAACATACATGGTAGAGGCTGCTTTAGCATAGACTCATGTTGCTCAGCTTTCTGCTCGAACCCAGACGATAACAGGGAGACCTGTTTTGAATCCTGAACATCTCTGGAGGCCACCAGATTTGGGCGTACTAAATATCAATATAGATGGTGCTTATCAGCCCGCCAACACAGAAGGAACTATGGCCTGTATATGTCATGATCGTCATGGAAAAATTACCGATGGTTTCTCCAGACGTTTCCTAGCTTGTTTGGCCCTGCAGGCGGAGATCTAGGCGCTTACTCTCACTCTCCAACATCTGCTACAGCACGGCTCCAACCACGCACACCTATTGATTGAATTGGACTGCCTCACCCTGGTTGAAACTATGAATGCGTGCAGATCAACGCCATGGGAAGACCATGCCCTGTTTGCAGAAGCCGCCGCTTTGCTTTCTCGTTTCCCTAATCTTCGTCTTCAACACGGTAAGCGAGAAGCAAACGCTATTGCTGATTGGGCCGCCAAGGCCCACGGTAGTGCAACGTTGACCCAAAACTGGGTTGTTTCCCCTCCGTTTTATTTGCTAGACCTTGTGTATGCTGATGCAATAGCCTCAGGCTGTACTGTTTCTATCTGATGGATTTATGAGATGGGCTTAAGGCCCATCCGCTCAAGTTGGGCCCAAAAAGGCCCGGCCCACGGGAATAGGGCCCGTGGAAGGGGAGAGGTATAAAAGGGAGGAGAGAGAGAGAGAATATAACGTTTTGACAATTCAACGTACGTCTTTCCCCGCGTTCTCTCTTCCTCCAAAAAAAAAAAAGAACAAGTAAGTTCAAGGCACTTGTTTTCTTCCCTTCAAGTTGTCATCGGATCGAACGAGGCCAGAATTTCTTCCTCTTCTTCAGTGTTGGTGTTTAATCTGTGGCTAACAAGGTACGCTCGAATCCGTGGTGTGCTTTTCGATCGGTGATGCGTGTTTTCCCGGGCTTCGTCTTCCGCATTGATTTAGGGGTTCGATTCGGTGTCGAATCCGGTTTTCGGGGATCCGTTATTCCCAACATTGGTATCAGAGCCCTGTTTCACGTTTTTCCCGATCAATTCTGATGTTTTTGATTGATTTTTCGCGAAATCCCTTCGGCCGTACGGAACCGGGCAAAAATCCCGACACCCGAGCGCTTTTCGGCCTTTTTTATGAGATTTCGTAAGTCGAAATAAAATTCCAAAGGCACTGGGAGAAGCGCGACGTCGAGCCGAGTCCGGCGATGTGTCGAACGCCGCCGGAAGCCAGCGCACGCGCCCACACGCGCGGCCGGAAGGCGCTGCGCGTGGGCGCGACGCGCCGAAAGCGCTGCGCGCCGCCGCGCGTGCACGCCGCCCGGCGGAGCCGGCACGTGCGGTCCGCGGACCGACGCGTGCTGGCGTCACATGATGACGTCATCGTGACGTCATCCAACGGTCGGTAACCGTTCGGATGACGTCAGCGTGACGTCACGTGATGACGTCACCGATGACGTCATCACCGACGACGTTTCGCCGGACGGTCACCGGCCGGCGACCCGACCCGACCGGCGACCCGACCCGACTCGCGGACGAGGCACGCGCCCCGCACGTGCCGGATGACGTCTGCGTGACGTCATCCCCCGCACGCGCGAGGCACGTGCGGTCGGTCCGACCCACGCGCCCGTTGACCCGACCCGTTGACCCGTTGACCGTTGACCGACGACCGTTGACTGATCGTTGACCGTTGACTTTGACCGTTGACCGTTTTTTAAAAAAATAGAAAAAAAAAAAGAGGAATTTGTTTTCTTTTTTCAGTCATGCCTATGTGGATTATAAGTAATCCATTTTTAATTCTGCATTTGTTGCATGAATTTTGGAAAATTATGTATTTTCTCTTATATTAATTATGGATTATAAGTGATCCATTTTTAATTCTGCATTTGTTGCAGGAACTATGATGCGTTATGCAAGGATACCTGCAATCCCGAGAACGCATGAGGGAAATGCAAGACTTAACAAGCTGATGAAAGAGTTAGCTGATTATCGATGGCATGACGGTGATTTAGTATCACATGTGGTCAGGGTCAATCAGATGATACAGGAAATCATCTGGAATGGTTATCTTATGCCGGATTTTGAGAAGGTGCCGGCTTTGATAAACACTCTTCCACCTGAATGGCAAGCAGTGTTGGATCGGCTATGGGAGGTCAACGTGGTCCCGGGTTATAGGAGGCCGGTGAAGCTTTTGTAAGAGAGCACTATAGGATTGAGTTGGCCAAAACTTCAACCCTTAGATTGAGCGCCACATGGCGCCGAGTGAATGTGCCTTGGAGGCGACATGAAAGCTCTCCAAAAGTTTTTCCATGGTTGGCAAATGTGCCTTCAGTTTTCTCAGATGTTTTGACCGATAGATTAGAAGGGACATTCCCTATTTATTTCTTTGATTGATTATGTAATGATTACTACCTAATTGTGTTAATTGAAAGCATTATTGTTTTTTTAATTGTATGTCAATTATCTGTTGCTTTCATTATTGCTGGTTGTTGTGGGTAATTAGTGTGGGTAGTAATAGAAGTTTTTTGTAACTTCATAGAATTTATTTGCATAAGATAATTATATTAATAATAATTTTAAGTTAGGATTTTTGGAGGATGATTGGAAACATAGTGACCTTTTGATTCTCGAAGCCTTACTTGAAATTATTTATTAATATGATGGGTCTATGCAAATAGGGATGCATAAATGATAGGCATTAATTATTCGTGCATGTATGTCTCGATATGTTCGAACAATGGTTCAGCAACTAAGAATGTAATTGCTGATATGAACGGCAATAATTGTGAAATATTGAATATGAAGATTCAATATGTGCTTGAAAAGCAAGAAGCACTAGAAGCTCTTGACCACATTATGGAAGATATTGATGGTGTCGTGCACCACCTTGAGCTAGTAGAGGACCGCCTAACGGTATTTGAGCCGTAAATAGACATTTGCTATGCTGATTCTAGCTCAGAAAGGGCTTTGTGCTCTAAGCACAAGCGTATTGATTCGATCAATATGTGGGAATGCAAATGATCAAGTCCTTATTGCAAGAAATCAAGAATTAACCAACAAGAGAGAGGAAAGCGTCCTCAAGTGAAGAAAATGTCAAGAGTGATGTGTTACAATTGTGACAAGAGAAGTCACTATGCTCGTGACTGTCGTGAGCCAAAGAAGGAATGCACTTCTTGTACATTTGAGAACTTTGCTTATGTGTCAAGTTCTGCATTATAGGCTGAATCCAATCCTTTGTGGAATGCAGATTCATGAGCGACAGACCATGTAGCAAAGGATAGAGGATCTTTCGTGGAATTCCGACAATACCAATTGGAACTAAGTGGATCTATATTGGAAACAACTCTAGAGCTGATGTAAAGGAATTGGCACCTGCCAATTGAACATGCATGGTGGACGCATCTTGATGTTCTATATGCTCTGGAGATTCGTTGAAATTTAAGTGTCTGTCTTAGTGTTGGTTAAGCTTGGTTTTGGTATGAACTTCCATAATAAAGGTGTAGATTTGTGTTTAGATACAAACTACTCTAGTTGTGGTCACTTTCTAGATGGTTTTATTGTACTCAATGTTGACTGTGATGATGTCAATATGTTATCCCCTTGTTTCACGTCTTCTATCTTATATGATAATGATGTGAATATGATGGCATGCTAGACTTGGTCATATGGGCCAACAACATATGAAAAGACTAGCCAAAAATGGCTTGTTGGGCAATATTGAAAAAGTTGATTTGTCCATATATGAGCATTGCCTAGTAGGGAAAATGACAATGAGACCATTTGGAAAAGGTAAAAGAGCTGAATTTCCTCGGCATTTAATCCATTTGGACGTCTGTGGTTCAATGAATGTGAGAGGAAGGCAAGGGGCTGTTTGTTTCATCACTTTAATAGATGATTCTACTTGATTCGGATATGTCTATTTGATTTCTCATAAATCTGAAGCATAAGTTATTTTAGAAGGTTTATGAACCTGGTAGAAAATCAATTAGACAGGAAAATAAAGGTATTTAGATCCGATCGAAGTTGAGAATATTTATCTGATAAGTTCAGAAAATTATGTGATGAAAAAGGAATAGAAAGATAGTTGTCTATTCCATATACTCCTCAACAAAATGGTGTTGCGGAGAGAAGAAACAGAACCCTACTGGAATGGTTAGGTCCATGATGGCACATGCTAACTTACCTATCACTTTTTGGAGTGATGTGTTGTTAACTGCTGACTATATACTTAACCGGATGACTTCCAAATTGGTTATTTCCACTTCATATGAGTTATGGACAGTTAAAACACCGGACTTAAGTTTTCTTAAGTCATGGGGTTGTGCTGCCTATATTCATGAATCCTCTCACAAGTTTGGGAAATTGGGTCCCAAAGAAAATAAGAGTATTTTCATGAGATACCGCGAACACTCAAAAAGGTATGTGTTCATAGGTGAGCAGGAAAGTGGGAGTATAACTGAATTTGAATCACGGGATGTCACATCTTTAGTGGATGAATTTTCTAAGAGGGGCGAAATAAGGGAAAATAACTCCCTATTTGAAACCTTGGATCAAGATAATGATGTCAGTGGAGTTCGTTCAAGTGGGAGTAATATGATATGTAATGAATTGAATTCAACTCATTCTCAATTGCAACCACCTCGATGTGACGACATCATCATTACCTAATCCAAGTGGGAGCATGATGGGGAATGATGTGTTAAGTGTACAATCTCCCATACGGTGAACAAGTCGCCAAAGTATTCCCCGTCGATGTTTTGACATTGAAAGGGAAACTTTTATGGTTGCTCCACAAGATGAGTATGAGCCAAGAAATATTAATGAGGCTCCGAACTGCCCTAATAAGGAAAAATGGATTCATGCAATGAAAGAGGAAATGGAGTCAATGAAATCAAACCAAGTCTGGGAACTGGTTGATCTTCCAAAAGGACGCAGAGCTATAGGAACAAGTAGGTTCTCTAAATAAAGCGAAAGGCTGATGGCTCAATAGAAAGGCATATGGCTCGCCTTGTGGCGAAGAGGTATAATCAACAGGAAGAAATTGATTATGAAAAATACATTTTCTCCTGTAGTGAGATTTACTTTGATTTGCATTATTCTGGCAATAGTAGCTAGTCTGGATCTTGAGTTACATCAAATGGATGTAAAGACTGCTTTCCTCAATGGAGAATTAGAGGAATGAACATATATGGAACTACCTGCTGGTTTCATAGTGAAAGGCCAAGAAGATAAGGTATGTTGACTTTGGGGGTCGATATATGGCCTTAAGCAGTCATCGAGACAAAGGTATATACATTTTCATAATGCCATAGTGGCATATGATTTTACAATGATTGACGAGGATCATTGTGTATATATCAATAGATCCAATGATCAATTTGTGATCATATCATTATATGTTGATGATATACTAATTGCCAGAAGCAATATGGAGTTGGTTAATACTATCAAGAGATAGTTGTCTTCTAACTTTGAGTTGAAGGATATGGGATTGTAAACCCATAGACACTCCTATTGCAAAAAGGTGAAGCATTGAGCCATAGTCTGTGTCCAAGGACTCCACAAGAGAAGGAACAAATGAAACATGTTCCTTATGCTAGTGCTGTTAGGAGCTTAATGTATGCTATGATGTGTACAACACCCGACATATGCTTTGCAGTTGGAATGGTGAGAAGATACCAATCCAATCCAGGTCAAGCACATTGGAAAGCCGTTAAGAGAATACTGAGGTATCTAAAGGGGACTGCTGATTATACGCTGAGTTATTAAAGAAAAGGATCTGCAACTCAAAGGCTATTGTGATACTGATTGGAGAGGAGATTTAGATGAAAGAAAATCTACCTTTGGATTTGTTTTCTTACCGAATAATGGCACCATATGTTGGAGCAGTAAGAAACAGAAGTGTATAGCCTTGTCCACGATAGAAGTTGAGTTCGTGGTATTATCAGCAGCAGTATTAGAAAATGTTTGGCTTAAGAGATTTTTTTGGATCATTTAGGTGTTATTGGAAGTGCTGCAGATTTGTTATTGGTTAACTGTGATAACTAAGCAGCGAAAGCGTACACCAAAGATCCAAAATATCATGGCAAGACCAAATATATAGATACCAAGTATAATTTTGTCAAAGATATGATTGCACGAAAGGAAGTGAACTTAGAGTACATACTACGCATAGAATGGTAGCAGATCCTATGACAAAGCCAATACCTAGAGATGTGCTTTTGTGGCCATATGAAAATTCTAGGATTGCGTAGAGGCTGATGTACTGAATATTGTAATTTCCCTAAGTGTTCACAATTTGATGAATTTGTGTTTTCATCATTAATGCCTATGAATCTTTGTTTGATCTTTATGCATCTTAATGCTTAGTGCATTACTTTTAAGTTGAGAAGTATGTCGGACAGATATAAGATTAGCCCACTCACACGGGTAATCGCCTCTATTTATTGTGTGATAAATAGAGATGAGACTGTTTTAAAGCTTATTATCTAGGTGATAATCGAGAGCTCAAGCTTAAAACACATATGTCGCCTTAACTAGGTGTTAAGATGAGGATATAATACTTACTATGTCCGAAAGTAAAAATACCCCACATGTTTTACTTTATCCGTCTAAGATGCCGATGTGAGTTCGATGAATTTCGTGAATGAGTAGATATGTGAACTCAAGTTAGACATTGGGTATGTCTCGAACTATCATCGTACGGTATAGAAAGGTGTAGACATACGCTCCATGGGAAAGGAGTTAATACCGTAATACGTATTTCATACTACGTATGCATGAGACGACCAATAAGAGTGGCAAAAGTTTGATCTCAACTTTTATGTCGTGTGAGACTCTTGAGGATGAGAGTTCCTCAATTTCTTAGTCCCCTCATGACTCTTACTTATTCTCAAGATTTCTATTTAGTGTTTGCTATCTTAGGATGTTGCCAATGGTCATGAGTGATTCGATCTAATGGGGCATTTCTAGAAAAACAAGCTGGACTGAAATTGAGAGTTTGAAGGAAAGAGGAAGATCGATTTTGGAGAATCACATTGTAGTTTTGTATTCACCGGTTAACCAATTATGACTGTCTTTGTGATAATCATAATTGTGAATACAATAAATATATCATTGTTTAAAAGAGATCAAGAGAGATATAAATGTGATCGATTGATCTAGGGTACTGCATACTAAATCTACTCGGAGTGTGATGCCTATTATGAGCTGCTATATATTCCTAACAGATGTATGGCAACGAGCTCTCAAAGTATGCTGGTCGCACGGATTATTCACCGGTATGAATGTTGAAGAGAGGAAAAGAGGATTATGTTCGGCCCACCATGTTAAGTGAAAGTCTATGATGGATTTTTCTCTGATAGGGCTAAGTAAGGCCTGTCCGCCCATGTTGGTTTTGCACCACCATGTGCGAGTGGGAGATGATGGATTTATGAGATGGGCTTAAGGCCCATCCGCTCAAGTTGGGCCCAAAAAGGCCCGGCCCACGGGAATAGGGCCCGTGGAAGGGGAGAGGTATAAAAGGGAGGAGAGAGAGAGAGAATATAACGTTTTGACAATTCAACGTACGTCTTCTCCCGCGCGTTCTCTCTTCCTCCAAAAAGAAAAAAGAACAGTAAGTTCAAGGCACTGTTTTCTTCCCTTCAAGTTGTCATCGGATCGAACGGGGCCAGAATTTCTTCCTCTTCTTCAGTGTTGGTGTTTAATCTGTGGCTAACAAGGTACGCTCGAATCCGTGGTGTGCTTTTCGATCGGTGATGCGTGTTTTCCCGGGCTTCGTCTTCCGCATTGATTTAGGGGTTCGATTCGGTGTCGAATCCGGTTTTCGGGGATCCGTTATTCCCAACACTATCACTTGAATATATCGCTCTATTTGACCAAAAAAAAGAAAAAGAAATAGATAGACATATATTTACCAAAACTGGGTTTGATTGGTTTTTTGGGTCGGACACAGCACGCGAATCGATTGACCACCTTCTATACTACGAGTCCCGCATCCATCACTTTTTATATAAGCAGCTAGTTACTTACTAGGAAATAAATAATACCCATATCAACAGTGACATTCAATATTTATTTCCATTAGATTAAAGGTCGATTAATTAACTAGAAGGAGATAATGGCTGAGGTTTTCCTTTTCTCTATTCGGGTTGCTTGCTGTGGAAACTGACCCTAATTCATTAGCTGAAGCCGTATTTCAATGATCTGGGCAACCCCACATTGGATCTAGCATTCCATGATGGTACCTTTAAGGTAATTATTTGGTGTGCATGGACCATCAAATATGTAATGAAAAATTAGAACATGTCAAAGCATTTCAAACACCTCACTATCGGTATAGGAAAAAAAACATAGGCAAAGTTGAAGATTTTCTTTAAGTTTGGATGAGAACTCTAATCTATAATTTAGCCCTTAAAATACTTCATGGTGTCATCCAACGTACCAAAGACCTTACCAAACCCTAATCTCTTTTAAGTTTTGGGGGTTTGCCACGAGTTTTTCTCGTCTCTTTACTCCATTTTCCGATAGTCACCCACGTGCCACATTCCCAAAAAAGTTGGACTTCCAACGAAGTTGCCCAATTCCCATCTTAAATTTCAAGTCCAATTAGATTTGCCGACGTCTCCTCTGAAATGTCAAAAAACCGCTGAGGAAAAGGGTTTTGTAACAAATGTTTGATAACTGTTCTGACAATACTTGTCAAAATCTTAAATTGAGAAAAGGATTGTCGGTTTCAAATGCACCCTCTCCTTCAAATGATGTGTAATTAGTGCATTAGAAATCAATATATTTCTTTACTAAACATGATTAATTGTAATATTTCATGGGCACTCGTTGACAAAATCAGAAAACATAAAACTCATTTTAACACAAGCAACGAGAGAAAAGTAAAGAGAGACTTTTCAAAGATTCTTCCAAACCTCACACCTCGCAATTTGAACAAGTCGTCGTAGCTAGCCAACGCATAGGTTACACGTGAAGTTTGTGAGATACAATTAGTCATACGTATCGGAATTTTAATTCAGGTGCAACTAATAACGTTTTAATGTGGATAGTGCGCCTTTGGATTCCGACCCACCCCTCTCTTTTTTCCAACCAACATTCGACACATGGCCGAGCCTGATCACGTGAATGGACCTAGTGCACCTGATTGGATTTTTTTACTTGGCCTTGCCTTGGACTAGTAGTGCACGTAAGTTGACCCAGATGGAGGCAGAAATCGCCAACCCAGATCCTCAAACGGGATTGGATAGAGAAAGGAGCACTTGGCCAATTCCAGAACGACTTTTATACAAGTTGGAGTCGTAATTGCCCACGTTAGCCCCAAGTTGATAGAGAGAGAGAAAGAGAGAGAGAGAGAGAGAGAGAGAGAGAGAGAGAGAGAGGATAAGATTCATAGGAAGGAATGGTCAATATCTAAAACCCACTATTGTTATCTTCGTTTGAAGATTGGTTTGGATGAATTGTCGTCATTATCATTTCTGACTGAAGATTGCCCCTTTCCTAGGAAGCTGCTTCCCTTGGTGACCTACAATTTGAACAGCACTTCTTTCTTCTTCTTTCTTTTGTGATGGTTGGGCACTAAATCTTCTTGATTGATTGCTATCTTGGTATTATTAGAAAGAAGCGTTTGTGGATATATTATCTTAGGAATATAATTAAAGTTTCTTCACCTCATAAGAGAGCTCTCTCTCTCCAAAAACGAAGGGTGAGAAGTCATCACAAAATAATCGCACTATCCTATTTTATTATTTGCATAATTAGTCCCACATTTTATTCCCCAAATGAAACCGATTCTTTCCATTTGGGTCTAAGCTCCCTTTCGATGGTAAATATTTGTATTATGCTTAAGAAAATATAATATATGAGTTCTACCTGATTACGTAATTAGATACATCAATCAAATCGGAGAAAACACGAATGCATTCAAGTCCACGCACACATAGTTGTTTCTATATGATTAGGTAATTAGATATATCAATCAAATCGGAGAAAACACGAATGCATTCGAGTTCACGCGCACATAGTTGTTGTTCATAGGCAATGAAGGCGAATTTTCTTCACGCTGTTGCTCGCGAAATCGCTCTCTTGTTATAAATAATCTCACCAAAGACCGCTGTCCCGTTTCAAACACCTTACCTAATAATCGCCTCTATTGCTTCAACACATTATCCTAGGCCATCGTCATCGACACTCTTCCTCTCTTTACCGGATACATAACCGTGGCACCGCTTGATCATTTATTGCAAGCAAGACTTGGAGCGAAAATCAAAAGCTACCGATATCACCTTGTCATCTACCATGATGCCCTTGGCAATTATCCTATACCGAACGATCTTCCCTTGCAATTGCAACAACTACCAATTCAATGTCCTATGCTTACACGATTTCAACGTGCTAAATTTTGAGCTTTTGCTACCAAGTAACCATATTTGGGGAACCTCGATCACGCCGGTTTAGTAGGGGTGAGTGGTTTTCAAAGTGGTTTTCAAATCAATTTAAGTTTTACTTGAAACTTGTCAGTTGGTTCAATGGTCTACCTGAGAACCAATCAAATTTTTTTTTTTTTTTTTTTTGCTTAATTTTAGTTAAGCAAAATGAAAGTAAATGTAATAATAAAAATCCATATTTATCCATAACAATAACTTACAAAAGATGAACATGTAAAATAAAATAAATAATAAAAAGTTCAAAACACATAATGATGATTCTTGGTTCTAGATTTGGTTCGGTTCCTCGGTTTTCAATTTGGTTCTTGCTTATAAACTGGGAAATGAACTGCATAATACTAATTCCACTTTTTTGGGAATCGAAAACTAGACCGCTAATTGTAGGAACTTGGAATCGAACCGGCTCTTATGGTCACTTGAGTCCAAATCCTGATTCTACCCTAAACCCATACTTAATCCTATAGCTTAGACTTACTTAGCGTCATTGACTCCCCTCTCATTGGGAGATTTCAACACATGTGTAGCCCTCGACTCTGGAGAATCTTCCGTGTATAATATTTATCATATAAACAATCACGAAACAAAAACTTTCATTTACTATGACAGAACAAATTCATTCACCAAAACGGACAACTATATACATGTTGACGCCAAAATGCTAGTTGTGTTATTTAGAGCTCGTGAAGCTTATTTATCTCGAAGTCCGCGCGCTCTCAAATTGGCCCGGTCATTTTTACGTCATTCTTTGCGCGAACAGGGGTGGATTAGGAATCTCTAGACCCCGTAAACAACCACGCGTTCAACAGCAGCATTCGGATTGGCAAGCACGACAATTTTGACATTACCCAAGTCAAGCCCCATCGAAGACACCACGCCGGTACGATGAATCGAACATAAGAATCCGAGGTTGAAAAAGAAGAAAAATCATAGAATAAGCAAAAGTAGGGGTTGGCAGCTTGGCAAGAGTTGGAGCTTGCCACGTTCACATAATTGGCGTCTGAGGGGATTAAGGGTGCGGAACCACTTCCCAAAGCTCTTTGCGGGTCCAAAGCCCATTGGGCCAAAATAATGGTGTTTGAGAAAAAACTTTGGAAGGAACTTAATGGTAAAGCTAGCAATTTTAAGGCTGAAAGCCCAAGGCAGGTGAGGACCTGCCTTGAGCTTTCAGCTTTCTTGGCATGCCCACGTGATACTGTTCATTTTTTTTTTCCAAAATTATCCTCACGAATTTTTTGTTTTTCCGGGTGCGTGCCCTTGTATGAGCACCGTTCATTTTCTCCGGGCCGGCAACTGCTAGAGCAACACCGCGACCTAGGCGATTGTCGTCGGAGAGTCGGGTGACCTCCGTGAGTCGCAGATCTGGTTGCGACCAGATGCAGTTGTCGGCGGCCGTTGCCTGCTGCACTGCGACCTTCGCACGGAGCTCGCCGGGACCACGCGACCCATTTGGTCGCAGGTCTGGTTGCAACCAGATTTGGTGTCGGAGGCTCGAGCAACGTCCAGATCTGGGTTGCGCGAGCTCGCCACCCCCGGATTTGGGTCGTGGCAGCGTTGCGCGACCTCCCACGACCTCGCCACCTTAGATCTGGGGGCGGTGAGCTTGCGTGACCTTGCTACGACCCAGATCCGGGGCGGCGAGGTCCTCTCGCGACCTCGACGCCTTAGATCTAGGTTGTTGGAGGTCAAGGCGGCGTCGCATGACGTGCGTGACCTTGCCACCCCAGATCCAGGGTCGCTAGAGGTTGAGGCGGCGTTGCGCGACACACGCGACCTCGTCGCCCCAAATTCAGGGTCACCGAAGGTTGTGACAGCGTCGCGCGACCTCGCCACCCCAGATTTGGGGTCGCCAGAGGTTGCTGGCAGTCGCTAGAGGTCGTCGGCGGCCGCTGCCCTTGCCGGTCAATTTTTTTTAATTTTTCTTTTGATAGTTTTTTTTTACCATAAAACTCATTTGTAAATGTAATTCCCCAAACACCATATTACTCAAAATACTTCACAAAGGGCTTTCAAAGTACAATTTATCAAACACAGTTTGTATTTTCGAAAACACCTTTAACTCAAAGGTTTTTGTATTTTCCTAAAAATTTTCCTTAAAAGTGGTTCCTAAGCGCACCCTAAGATAAGAAGAAAATTGAGAATCAAAAGGGACGAACAAGTCAAAACGTGTCTCGTCAACCTTTTTTTATTTTTATTTTTAATAACGTTCTCTCTCTTGATTTACGACGGTATCAGTCAATCGAACATTAAAACATCTCTATCCGCTGAAACCTTCGCCACTTCCGAATCTCCAGGAAACTGCCTCCCCGTGAAGAACAAGATTTCAATTTTTATAACCATGTGAAAAACAAGCCTTTTGTTCTTTTTAGTCACTTGTGTTTTGAAAGAACGAACTACCGTGCAAAAACAAGGTGCGGAATTTGTCTCTATCGCTCTCTACAATGTGAAGGTGGAGCTTATCGTTCCTTAAACTATGTTTAATCTGGCATTAGCGTTCATCGAAAATATATTAGGTCCTCGATCGGCACATCTTCGCACATGAATACTTGGAGTTTCATAAATTAATGGCGGTTTAAGTGCCTCGACTTTGACTACTCTTTTGAAATCAGCCTCTTGAGGCTCTGCATATACTTTTGTTTAGCTTCTTGTCGCCAAGATTAATCATGAACGGAGCTTGCTTCGTGATACGGCAAACGTGCATTACATAATTGATATCCGATTTTCAAAATGCCAAGGCCTGCCCAATGACTGCGAGCCTTTCTATTTAATTTAGGCCCAAATTCTGTCCTTGCCAAACCTGGTCTTGCCTCTTGGACTTCCATCTCCAATTTGCTCTTATTTAATTGATCGGAGATTGTGATTACGCCTAGTCCACGATCGTAGTTTTGTATAGCCTTAAACAAGCTCCTCGTGCTTGGTTTTTTAAGTTTAATGCTGCCATTTTTTGTTTGGATTTTGAACCTAGCGCATATGATTCAGCTCTATCTATTCAGAAATTCAAGAGAGGGTGTTGTCTTCATATTACTTTACTAAGGACATGATCATCATGAGAGATGATTATGAAATCCCTTCCCTCCCACTTCACACTTAGGAATGTGCCCTTATTATAGAGAGAAATATGTTTTTACATCTTCTTAACTCAAAATGGCTAGGGAGAGAAAAGGTTCCTATTTGTTATCTTTAGGGTACTCCTAAGAACAGATCCAACAAAGACGGGACGTGGCTTGCAGCTCAAAGGATTAGAGCATGTGGCCATGGACCATGGTGTCGGCGGTTCGAATCCCTCCTCGCTCACAATCGGCCCAAAAGGGAAAGGACATTATTTTAGGTTACGTATGCCTCAGATCCAATTGCCCGTGGTGGACAGCCAGTATAATAGCTTCCACACCACTTGAATGATGGAACTCCCTGGAAAGATGCTAAACGTTATCATTATCAGCATCATGATGCTCTCTTGCTCCTTGTTCGTAATGTCCAGGGCGCTTTATTCCATAGTTCAAATTTTTCAGCACATTCCGACTTACACCGTCTTAGCTATTCTAATACTGATTGGGTTAGGGATCCTACTAACCGTCAATCCACTACAAGTTATTGCTTTCTTTTGGGCAATTCCTTTATTTCATGGCATCGATTGTTTCGCGTTCCAACACTAAGGCTGACTGTAGAGCCGTTGCGAATACCACTTCCGAACTTTTGCGATTACCATGGCTGTTAGAGGATAACGGCCGCTGCCGATGATGGTGCTGCTTCTCTCTACTGTGACAATCGCAGTGCAATTCGGTTTTCCCATGATGAATTTTTCATGAGCAAACCGAGACTATTGACTTCTGTTGGTTTCTGTATATCGGTGAGCTACTATTGTCAGTAGATGGAATATGTAATCGGTAAGCTAGGTTTGGCGTATCTGGTAGTTGGTTAGTTATGTCTTGTGCATGTCTATGTATCGGTTTCTTGTATTACTTTAATATCAGATTGAGGAAATAAAGTACTTTATTAATTCTTTCTGATGGGACAAGTAACTATGTACATAGAGACAAGTCATCCGAAATAGAGATGGTGCTTTCCTTTTAATATATGACCCATCAAGAAAAAAAGAAATCAAGGCGAATTATAAGCTCGTTCCATGCTTGGCAACATTGATTTTCAAAGTGCACTCAAGATACCATTTCTTTTCGAAGCTTGATATAATTTACAGAGCAAGCACTGGATTTTTCCTTTTTATACTCCAATGTCCAAAGCCCCAAGGGGGCAAAGAAAAACCGAGGAAAGATGGACAAAGACAAGCTGCTAAATCAAACAACCTATATGCTCAACTTGCACCAAAAAAGGATAGATATGGATGAATTCCATTGTCCAAAACCTAGGGAAGGTTTTCTGTAGTGAGAGGGGTATTGGCAGGTATCTTCGAATATTCCAAGCTAACCATCAGTTCATTACTCTCTTCACCATGAAACTTCTTGCACTCGTAGTAAAAAACCGTGTAAGCCATCAACCCGAACATCCTCACCGCCCACAGTGAGTTCAGCATCACCAAACCTATCGCAACGTATGCCCCTTCGGATTGTGGAACCGAGACCAACCTCATTACCTGACTCATTAGGATCGATAATGCCACGATCACGAGGCTCAACGCAAACCCATGTACTTGCCTTTCCTTCACTAGCCGCCCCGCCTTTGCAAGCGCCTCGAGCCCACTCTTGTCCTCTTCCAACACGGACACAACGAGCCCGAGGGTCCAAACGACGGCCAGGTGAGCGTAGAGCAAAGCGGCCATGATGCATAGGATCACGGTAGCGATATTCGCCTGAGGCAGAACAAGAGGGATCGTAAGGGCTAGGACAAGAAATAGGTAACTGACGCCAAAGAGGGTAATGTAGAAGAAAGTGATGAAGGGTCTTCTCCAGGACCGAGCCACCGCGACACCCAAGTCCTTGGCGGACAAGTTCTTGCCACCATGTGAAGCAGCGGAAGCGTAAATGGTAACGGTCGAGAAGAGGATCGAGCAGACGGAGTAGAGCAAGACAAAGACCCACTCGAGGCCGGAGAACAGCCTTATGTCCTTCTGGATGGACAAGAGGAGGTAGGAGTACTCGGTACTGGTGGGGCTGGTGATAAGCAACAAGCTTGCGTTGGCGATGAGCTGGCCAACCGCTGGCCGGAGGGAGAAGATGTTGGTGAGGAAGAGCAAAGAGTAGAGCAAGACGGTGGAGGCGGCGATGGAGACCATGAGCCTCCCATTTCTGAGGAAGAGCTTGTGGGCTTCGATCAGAGTTTGGAAAAAACTCAAAAGCATGGGAAGCTCCATCGGTGGGTGACGGCGACAGGGGAGATACAGATGGTTTTCGCGGCGGTGTGGTGATCGGAGGTTTTCGTGTTGGGAATACAGAATCAAAGAGCCATGAATATATATGTGTGTTTGTGCGGTGTATGTATTGCCGTGGTCAAGATATATGCTGACTTGACTGCGTCCGTTCCAAATTGTACTGAGGAAGAAGTCTCTTTAAGTTTTCAGTTCGTACGATTCTTTCCTTGGACGTTACTCTTTTCCATGATTGTCGGCAATGTGCAAAATTCTTCCATTTCATCATCTCCCGAACGATTTCTACATAAAAAAAGTTCAGCCGATTTGCATGGAGATGATATACAGGTGCTCATAGCCACGATAAGCAATGTCACCGAGTGTGCAAATCATGAGAAATATAAAGAGAGACGAATGGTTTAATTCATTTTGAAGATATGTTTAGATTTGATAGTACAAATCGAGATGAGATGTTTGTTTAGAATAATTTTATTTATCTTATAAATATATCTTGATAGTAAGTACGAGTAAGTGATGTTCATATCACTTACAATTACATTACGCCAGCTTCGGATTTTATCAAGTTGGAATAAAAATATAGCCTTTATTGGGACGGTCAAATTACAATGTGTTTAATAATAATAAGACGCGGCTCACATGCCTTCATTGCAAGCAAATAACAGCTTCTCTTTCAGGGACAGTCAATTTACGGTGCTTTGATCGGTGGAGATGCGCCGTAAGAACTTTGGGAAATCAATGAAGAGTGTGACCTCGGAATCGGTCGTCACTCCATCTTTCGATCCGATTGATACCCGCATTTATCAGGATGCCCAAATTGAACGAGAGCCGGAACTAGGCTTGTAGGGGGAAAATGTTCAACCGCGGGCCGAGTAAGCTGAAGACTATTATGAATCTTCTAGTAGTTCTGAGTTGGGAGAAGACTTTGAAAGCCCAGCCAGCTTCAACCATCTGGAAAGTCCCTAGAAAAATGAAAAATATTGAGGAAAAAAAGAGATGATTTTAGCACCATAAATAGACGTATCAAAATGGATTATAGACTCATTTCTTAACCTATATTTGATGAACTAAATTGTTAAACAGGTTGGTTATATTTGGTAAATTGATCATACGATGAATTTACGATAGTAAAACCCAAGATAATATAAATATTAAATAAGTTTGCAATTTACTTAGATCCAACTTATTCCTAGGACTTTCTCTTGCCCTCAATGTTCTCATCTCAATTTAGATATGAGTTTTTCTAGACTAACTTAAATATGGACGTGTTTTTTCTAATATGAGTTGAATTGGGCGTAAATAACTGAATTTGTATTATATGAAAATTGGTCAAAATGAATTAACTTAGTTGATTAGAAACGGAGTATTTTCAATCCAACTTGACTGATCTGATTGCGGGTCTAATCATAAGCCGTACTGAGTTTTCCATCGTGCAATCGCAGTTATTGCGTTTGACGTCCATCATCGAAAAGAAGAGGGGCGTGGCTGATGACGACGGGGTCAAGTTTTGACCTAGTACCGAAGCTGATCTATGTCACTTAGCATCAAACCCAGACACGTTCGGTCAAAATGTGGGCTCAAAGGGCAATTAATTTCTGGTCGCTCCCATTAGGATAAGGTCCGAGTGGTCCGTCCCCTACGCCTCCTCCAATCTATGCGCACGCACCCGGCCCGTGCGGGTCCAACTCTACGTTTTGATTTTCCGCTGCCGGAAATTATGACATTCTACAGACTTTCCTGAGTCGTATCATTGACGTAATTTTGCCATTTCATCGTCCTACCAAATCCGGTCTTCGCATCCCATGGCCTAATCAACTTTCCAAATTTATACCTTTTTCCAAAATGCCATCACCATCAAATGAAGGCAACTTAGGATTCGAATTCTCTCCATAATTGCAAAGGGGATTCGCAGAAATTCATACGTACATACAATCTGTGCTCTTCCCATAATTCGACAGAGCTACGAAAAATCCTAAAGTTTTTGCATTGTATAAGGAAAAACAAGAAAAAGAAAAAAAAGAGAATACCCAAAAAAAAAAAATCCTTAAAAGAATCGAAAATTACATTATACGTCGGAAATTTGGACCATCTCGCCATCTGCCCTATTGTTACTGCTAAGGTGGCCGGGCCTCCGCTGGTCGTGGTAGAACACCGTGGCCACCACGTAGCTCCACAGCACCACCGCGCCGTACGCCGGGATTAGTAACGCCCGCCACTTGATCCCCACCGTCCACCTCACCATCCCGTCCACCGACGTCCAATCCTGGCCGTCCATCCTCTCCGCCGCCAACCGCCAGATCCACCCGGCCAGCGCCGCGAAGAACCCCGACAGCGCCCACCCGCTCCACCGCCGCCCCTCCATCAGTCCCCACCCGGCCCGGATCGCCCCCACCCGAACCGCTCCTCCACCACCGACACCACCATTGCCAGCCCCAGGACCGCCGCCACGTAGATCCCCGCCGCGACCCCGGCGGCCACGATGAGGAACCGCGCCGCCGAGGAGCCGGTGAGGGCGACCAGCGTCGCGGGTACGCTGAGGTAGATCCACATCGCGGCGTAGACGCAGATCGCGGTGGCGAAGGCGCGGGGGAACTTCTCGCGGGCGGGGGAGAGGGAGGAGCGGAGGGTGGGGCGCTTGCCGGCGAGGGAGGCGTGGGCGGCGGCGACGGCGGAGACGGCGGCGGCGAGGGAGAGGGCGAGGGCGGGGAGGGAGTAGGCGGCGCGGAGGCGGAGGAGGGAGAGGGCGACGGCGCGGGAATCCTTGAGGGCCTGGCGGGACTCGAAGCGGGTCGGGGCGAGGCGGGCGAAGGACTCGAGGCGGAGGACGCGGGACCGGAGCGGCTGGGAGGAGACGGCGAGGGAGAAGAGGAGGAGGGACAGCGGGAGGCCGGCGGCGGCGAAGAGGGAGAGGAAGAGCCGCCGGTTGCGGAGGATGACTGCGAGGGAGTCGAGGAGGGTCTTGGCCGGGGAGAGGGCGGCGGCGGCCAGGCGGCGGCAGCGGCAGCGGAGGCCGACGGCGTCGGCCCTCTCCGACATCCTTCCTCCTCTCGCAGGTGGAACGGGGGCCGATCGGAGGTCGGTTTTGAGAGCGGGGCTGGTGGGCTTGGTGTGAAATTACGGGTCCTACCCCTGGCGGATGAGAGGACGGAGTCATCTTAGCCTCTTAGGGAGTATCGAATCGGGTCGGTCAGGAGACAATTAAAAAAAAAAAAAAAACAGAAAATAACCTGCCAGAGCGGACGCTTCCGAATCTCGTATTTTTCAAAGAATTCAGATTCGATCTCTCGAGTCTTTTTATGTCGTTATTGCCATCAGCACGATGAAGCGAAGCGTGCTTTGTGTTGCGCGACTGTCTAGTGGTTGACTCTCTGGACGAGGAAATCTCAAATTATTTTGTAAACTAACAAGTTCAAGTTCTTTTAATCTGTTATCATTATCAAATGCGTCATTAACCGAACCCCCAACTCGAAACCTACCCACATAGTGCTGCTTTAAAATTTTTGGTACCCTAAAGTAGATCTATTTCAATGGATGGTCAATTCGATTCCCAAATAAAATCGAACCGGTTGCATAATCCTACAAGATTAATTAAGGACTTGCTTTACTTATCGAGATCCCATATGAGATTGGGAGGCAAGAGAGTCCTACCTTGGAGCATGGATTTGGTATCTATATCGAAAGTATGGAGGCTTCTGCCTTAGGCTCCCAACAATAACAACAGTAAGAATTTCAAGCATTGGCATAACCAGAATGTTCGATCTCTTTTCATCTAAGACAACCCTTTCCGGGTCTAGTGTCGGCACATGAAATGGCTGGTCGGCACATTGCTTGCGTTTATTGTCTTATCTACTGATTCAAATGCAAGGTAACGACGATACAATCCAAATGCAAGAACGCATACATCAATCTCTCTTCCCACAGCCTATATACTTGAAGCCACTTCACGTCCAAACGCCCAAACAAGTATTAAATTTGTCAGGCGCAGGCCGTCTAGGCCAGGTAATGAAGTTGTGATCACCCGATGTCGAGGCCGTTCAGCAATCTTCAGCGAATTGACTTCCACAAGACAAATGGAAATGTCCGTAGACACGGATCATAAACATGCTAGAACCCCACTCGACGAATTGTTAGATACTAAATACTGGTGTCTGCTGTCAAGCAATGCATTTCTCAGGATTGTGAGCATGCATGGCCATGATTCTGAGGCCGCCTCTGCAAAATCTCTTCTGATCAGGGACACAGAACAAACGTGGTCCAGTGAACTAAGATTCCTAGGCTTCCAAAAAAGCCGAATGGCATACAAACCTTCACGAGTTCCGCCCCAATTGATGCAGAAGCACATTGAGTCAGGCAAAAAACTTAGTATATGACTGAATTTCGATAACTACACAGCCTGTATTCAAGATTCTTGCAGTTACATATCCCTTATCTTACATATACAGAGTACAATTGCACAGAGGTGCCAATCCCTTCACAACAGACCAGATCCAAGCCAAGGGTTTCGTGATAAAGGAAAAATTCTAAGCACGATTTATCAAAATTTGATGGGATCATACTTCCAAACGAATTAGGCATTCCCCCACTACCTTTCACCGTAGCATCCTCAAATTAAACTAAACCAAACAAGTTTTGCATGTAACGCAATTGCTTGAGGATGCTTCCAACACCTTTTTTCTTCCAAAGCAGATGCACAGCTTATAAGAGGTAATCCAGCAGAACATATACTGACCATGACTTCTGTAAGCAATGTAATTCAAGAGAGCGATCCAAGAACTGCACAAGGCCCCAATCAGAAGAAAAGATACAAATCAAATGTTTCCTGAAGCTGTAGTTGGCAGCTCTTTTCATGTTTTCAACCATGGATATTGGTCAATTGTATTTCAAGAATGCCAAAAGCTTAGTCTTCCCGCCACATTCCACATAAGAGCTGTGAGCCCTTAATCGTTGGTGGATAAACAGTTCAACAGATTAACAGTGTAAATCATTGGAACGGATTCACTCTTATCCGTAATCCGCTACACAAGTACATACCTAACTGGACATTTGATCACCAGCCCACCAAATAATTTACCTCACCAAAACTCCCACAGTGGCATACAACCCACCTCTGAGAAGTCAAGAGTCGGTGCCACTGTATTATGGTCCTCGAAACATCATTAGGGCCGTATAGAAATCAGAAAATTTAAGTGGATCCAACATAGTCCAATACAAATTATATTATTATGTCTTAATTCGCAAGCAGAAGACATTTCTAGGAAGTTCACACCAACGTAGCATATCAAGTTTAAGTCTGATCAACAATCCGCAGAATAGACAGTCCACAAGAGTAACGGTTAAACTCAACCCTTGACTTCTGAAAGCCCAAAGATGAGGACCGTTCTACTTGCATTGTTCACATACTAGAGTACAACTTTGGTATAAAACCAGTCACCTAGCATTGTCCCTCTGATCCTTTTGCAAATATCGGTTCGATTCTAAATTATCTTCCAGTCCGATAAGGCACATCAGTCAGCCTAGCAAGCTTCCTACTGCAGCTGCATCTTTGTGCGACAAAACCAAAACAAGCACTGTACAAAGACTGTGAACCAAAAACTATGGAGAAAACCTACAAAAGCATGAAAAGTTAAGCTCCACACCTAATAACTAGAAGCCGGAACATTCAACTGGGACAGCATCTTATTCAAAACCAAAACCTCCAACTGCACTGGGACTTTTCCTTTCTAGCTAACCAAACACAATTAAACTAATCCCAGAACAACTTGAGGGAATAAAGTAGGAAAGAACAAAATTGCTGCAGCTGACAATCCAGGACATCATATTTCATTGCCCGAAAAGAACAAAGATCCAATTTTTCAACGCGCGACCACAATCTAACCGAACCCCCTCAAATGGGCGTCTCTCTACCGAAAGCCCAGAGCTGCTTGCAATCTCGCCCGTCGATCCCAGGCCCCGTGGACCCCACCTGGGCTCGGACCGGCGACCGGCAAACCGGGCAAGCGGCGACCTTGACGAGCCAAGTGTCCACGCAGCTCTTATGGAAGACGTGGCCGCACCCGACCAGCTTCCTGCACCACTGCCCTTGACTGAACTCGTCCAAACACACCGCGCAATCGGAAAAGCCTTGATCGTGCTGGCCCTGGCCCTGCGCCCCGTTCTTCGGGTACCTGAATTTGGGGAGCCGCTTGAGGTCGCGCGGGGGCAGCGCCCCGCCGGGGGGAGGCGGGAGGTCGATCTGGTGGCGGCGGTGGAGGAGGCCGCCGGCGAGGCAGAGGAGGAGGAGGATGATGGCGGCGAGGCCGAGGAAGAGGAAGAAGAGGGTGGTTATCAGGATCATGATTATTGCCTTCAGGAGGAGGGAGAGCAGCTTCGGGTTCTGCTTCGGCGGCGAAGGCGAAGGAGAAGAACCGCCGCCGTGCCGGTGGCCGGAGGCGGGTCCGCCGCCGTGGAGGGCGCCATGGTGGGGCGGCATGTAAGGAGGCCGGAATGATGGAGAGGTAAGGTAGAGAGAGAAAGTTGCCGTTTCGATAAAGAGATATTTTTTGGCTAGAGAGAGAAAGAGAAAGAGGTGGTTTTTATTTCCACCTTTTTCTATTTTAAAAATGAGGAAATAAAATAATATAAAATTTTATTGGGGTCTGAAGTAAAAGGAAGACCGTCGGATTGATGCTGATCTGACGGGTGTGGAGGACCGTAGGCCTTTGTCGGTGTAGATGAGGATGGGTTTGCGGCTTTCCTAGTAGGCACCCGGTCGTTTCCTGGAATCGAATTGCGTTCGAGATTTCATGGAATTCATTGAATTTCACTGTACTTTTGAAAAGACTTAACGTGAAATTTTATCAACATTAGATCTGTCACGGTCCATTTATTAACTTATATAATGAAATGAGTTATTATATAAATTAATTATATTTAGTGAATGAATCATAAATAGATTAAAATATAATAATAACTTATTTAGATCAAACTCACATCCATAATTATCTTTTCATTTTTTATTGCTCTTACTCAATCTTACGCTAACTCACTCTATACTTTCACTTTAAATTTGAATAAGTTTTAAGTATTTTAATAATATGGATTGAATCGAGTATTATACCGAATAAAATATAGGCCACTATACTTGTATTGTATAAACAATTCATCAAAATAGATTGAATAAGTTTATTTAAGCCAGATCATTTTTCGACCTAACCCACCTCATTCACGATGTTTACTTCGAATTGAAAATATATATTTTGTACCTTACTTCCTTTACAGAGTCAGCTCCGGGTGTTTAGTCAGGAAAACATATCCAACATGGGATTAATCTTTTGCTAGTTTTGATAAATTCCATTTTGGTGGATTCGGTTTTTTCCTCTTAAGTGACAATTAAATTGCAAGTATCGAAGAAAAAGAGCATCTGTTCCGAGGAAGAAGCGCTCAAATTGTGCAGATTATAGGCGGCGTGGAATGACCCCTGGCTTGTCGTACTCTTCACGTACTCGTTTCGTGTCTGAGCACCTACCCTACTTTTAAACCTGCGTGCTTAACATACATTATGTTGACTAATTAATTTCGAAAGATCTATTCCACCAACTATATTAAAAAAGATTAGATGGCGGTTGTTCCTCATCCCATCTTTTTAATATCAAATCTTTCTTAATCTTTGTTCATCAGCAAAAACAACACACGAATTCTGAACGAGTGATTCACTTAATATTATAAAATTATGCGGAATCTCAAGCGGTCCAGAGGGAAACTTGCTTTCCTACAACTCGCCTCACAACGCGGGAACATGTATTATTTTCTTAAGGGTACCAAATTTCCTTTCTAATGTTAGATACATGCATGAACGACATGTACTCTTTCGGAGACTGGTCATGTGACATGAATGGTGGAAATGAAAATTCCTTTTGCAGTTTTCTATGCTATACAATGGCCTCAATCATTACCACACTAGACCACATGTTTAGTGCTCTGTATCCGGCTTTAAGGTATTTAAATCACCTTCTTATCATCGTTCGATCCCCACCAAAGTAAGGTGCATATGTCTAATCAAAATTACTAATGACACTAGCTATACTTTCGTGAAGCTTAATGTTAAATGGGTCATAAATCAATTAATTAAATCAAATAAATTAGTCATGAATGAATTTAAAAATAATATGAACGATAAATGAGTTACAAAAAAATTTACAAATTACTTAAATTTAACGATCTTCATAACCTTTTCTTTGTTCTTTCATGCTTTCGTTGGATTTCGCACTCGCTCACTTTACATTCTCATCTCAATTTGGATATAGGCTTTCGTATATTAGATCGAATATAGACGTGTGTTAATGATAGTTTGATTGTATGGAAATTGATCAAAATGGATTAAATGAATTTATTTGGATTGGATTATTTTTGATCACATTTAACCCCGACTTGATCTATTCGTTTGATGGATTTGCATTAGACAATCATATATCTAAATGATGCTATTCTAGTTTCTAGATATTTAAATCATCTTCTTACCTGAGTGATGCTATCTCTAGCTTCTTGGATCGCACAAAATTGAAGTGCAGACGTCTAATCAAAATGGCTAATGATGCTGGCTATAGTTTCGTGAAGCTTAATGTTAAATCCTAATGATTAAGTTTCCCCATATTCTGTCCCAAAAAAAAAAAAAAAAAAAAAAGTTTCCTCATCACTAAAATTCACTAACCTTGGGAAAGTCAAAGATGTCTAATCACATGGAAAAACAAGGGGCCGAGCACACCGTTTTTGACTCCTCTGGTTTCCTTTGTCTTCTTCATCACCACTTGCTTTTCCCAAAAAAATATATTATCCAAAATTTATGTAGTTTGGAGGGAATGAAGAAGCCTATCTTCACCTTCAGCCTTCATTTCTCTTAATCTATCCTGTATTGAGCGATGAAGATGAATGCAAGGATTCTAAGTTCGTGGTTGGTCGCGATGGGCCTCAATTTCACATGAGCTCGGGCCTTGAACTTCATTAGAACATTGATTTAAGTGATTTTAGTTAGGGGTGATCAATTTTCGATTGATCGATTTCACTTAAGTATCGGGAATCAGACCGAGAGAACCAATTCCCACTTTTTGGAGCCGAAGACCAGGAGGACGGTTTTAGGATTGGGAAACAACCACTTAACAAAAATAAATAAAAATTTAAAAAATACTAGAGTTATTACATTTTTATTGTTTATTGATATTTTAAAGAAATTAAAAAAATATATATTTTAAAAAAAAGTCGGTCGGGTTTGTTGGTCCAATCCGGTCTAGTAGAAATTGAAGGAAAAATCACCGCTTCCATTTTTATGGAACCAAGAATCGGACCACCAACCTTGGAACAAGGTAGTCCAGTTTGATTTGGGTAGTTCCTGATCTAAGCGATTTGATTTGCTCATCCCTAATTTCAACTTATATTTTTCATCTCCTTTGAGAAGGGGAAGATAACATAAAGGTTGCCCTTGCCGTAACTTTATGTCGTCTTCGTGCAACAGCATCTCTTTTGAGCGAATGCATGAGATGCCGGTTCGAAAAAGTGGCTGGTTAGTACTATTAAACTCGGAATATTGAGGGACAATGCATACTCATTTGCCTGTCTTTACGTAAGTGGCTGGTTACCCTATTCTATTGCACATATTCACACACTTTATGGATGTAGCACTAAATCATCGATGGATCGATAGGTGGCTGACATCGAAGGGCTTGGGAATAACTTTAATGTTCGTAGAAAAAGGACATCAAATGTGAAATGAAGTGCTGGAGTTGGAAAGTTGATGTTGTTGTCTATTACATGTAGGAGAATTATTAGAAATGTACGTATGGGGAATAGAGAGAGCTTGATTGAGTTGGTGTTGGTGATGACAGTCATCGTCACATAATACAATAGCCTCTTAAAGTCGTGCCTAAATTATGCAAGAAAAATTATCCAAAAAATCTCAAATATATTATACTTTTATCAATTAGATTTCAAATATTTTAATTGTGTCAATTGAATTTTAACTTTTTTCATGTTTTACTAATTAAGTCCATCCAGCTACATTTAATAGGAAATCATTAATGAGGACAATTTTCAATAATATTTTAATATTATATTATATTTAATCTTTTCTTTTCTTTTTTATTCTTAATTTTTATCTTTTATTGTTAAGGACGAGCCGGGGGCCATCGCCAATGACCCTCCCTAGCCACTAGTTGAGGGTTGCGCCCCTTGCATAGTCGTGGGCGAGGGCCCCACGCAAGGATGACAATCCGTCACCAACCATTGGGTGGAGGACTTGTAACCCTTGCCCAATTGTGAGTGAGGGCCATGAACCCTTGCCCAACGGCTGGCAAGGGCTGGCAAGGGCTTATAGGGCCTCACCTAGTGGTCGGCGGGATTGTTGGGCCTTAGCCAGTGGCTAATGAGCCCTTGCTATTCCTCAAAAATAAAAAAAATAAAAAGGTAAAGAAGGAAAAAAGAAAAAAGAAAAAAATATCATTAAAAATTATTGACGTTAACACTAACTATGTCATGTAAAATAGTTGACACACATTAGTGATTTTTAGTGAAAATTGACTAGATGGATTCAATTAGCAAAAATATAATATGTTTAGTACTTTTTGGATAATTTTTCAATTATGTATATAGCAATGTCACTTATGTTATATGCTGCACTTTCTCACTAGTTTCAAATATATATATTTAAAATCAATCTCGAGTTTTTGTATTGGCGATTCGTATGAAGCTCAATATCCATTCTAATCAAATAAACGCCGACACAAAAGATACATTGGTGATGCGCCACTGAAAAATTCGTTGTCATGTGTGGCTCTTGATTGCAAAAGAAACAACTTGAATATCACAGGCGTAAAAGTGAACTATTGTTGAAGTTTTAGTTCTCAAAATTGATTGAATGGAAGTAATTAACTGAGAAATCAATTTGTAGGATATATAATTGAATCGAATCAAATTGAACCTTCGTGATGTAAAATTCGTTGGGTCTTAATTGGCTATGCTAGGGTATTCGTATTTCTAGTGCTTTTTTGAATCTTTCCTCCATATTCTTTATTTTTTTGGTTCACCGTCTCGAGCTTCCTCGTTTGAACTTGAAGTTCTATAGATTGGAGGAAACTCGGCCAGAAGTCACAGAATAGAGAATGGCAAGAACAAGAGATATCGAGCATTCTTAAGTGGTTTTTCACTCCCTTGTCAAAAAAAGAAGAAGTGGTTTTTCAGTCCATCTCTTTTGTGAGCTTGGAGTATCCATTTGAGTGTTGCTCCTAAAGGTCAGCAAGAGTGAAATATCCATTTGTAGTATCACGTCTTGATTTGAAAAATTCGATATTAATAGAAAAGTTCTAAACCTGTTATACTTAGATCAATTAAGTTATAAATTTTCACTTGTGCAAATTCAATTTTAAATTTTTTGACGACTTGCTAATATAGTCTTTCCGGCCAATTTTAACTGAAAATCACTAATATGATAGTCTAACTAGCATTGGTTATCTTACGTGGTGTACCGGCCTGATGTAGATAATTTTTTTTAAAAATTTCTTTTTTTTTCTTTCCTTTTTCTCTCATCACTTTAGACCAGCCACTAGTGATGGTTGGAGAGAGCTAGGGGAGGGTCGCCCTTGCCCACATTTGGAGAGGGTCACAGCTCTTGCCCACAACTGATGAGAGCTTGCAAGGCCTCACCTAGTGGCTGGCAAGGGTTGCCCGGCTCTCACCCACCACAATTAAAGAAGAAAAGAAAAAAAATATATAATTCAAAGAATTCAAGTATCTTTTTAAAAAATTATTTATGTTGACATTGGTGTTACGTAATACCGTCGACGTTCTTGTAAGTGATTTCCACTCAAAATTGGCGTGATGAATTATGTTAACAAGTTGTTAAAATATTTAGCATTGAAATGATATGATTGTATTAAATTTATGATTTTGTTGGTAATTTTCTTGGTTTGCCTTTGCGGGCCTTTGCGGGGTTTGCCTATACAAGCGAGTGTAGATTTCTTAGAATAAAATTAAGCAGATCATTACTGGAACTCCCTTACTATATTGTGAGATTATATCCTATATGATGCTGCATTTGGCGATATGACATCATAATTAAGGAAGCACTCTGCCCCAATGAATGTGTACGCCCCCGTGTTCTATACGTGTCGATATTATTTTGCATGGTTAAGTATACTTTTCACTTTGATAGATTGGACGGACCATCGAAAATCTTGCATATTACAAACATGGTCTTAACACTTAGCGACTAGACCATTAATATTATCTTACTTTCCACTAGTTCATGTACCGTAACCAAATTCAACCTCTCGTGGTTTGAACGTCAAGTTGGATATTATAATGGATTCATACATATTCAAATGAAGAACAGTGATAGAATAGTTCGTTTGTCTGAACGAAACTGGTGCGATCTTTCCTCGACTCCGACAAACGATAGAAGATTCCCACGTTCGACATCTTGACTATAAACAATCCCGATTCTCAATGTAGTGTTCATACGGTCCAATTCTCCCATTCTCACCATCCGACGGCCAACATTCCTCCGAACTTTATCCGACGGCCTGGGCCTCTCGTCGTCGTGACCTGTGGGGTACGATAGCACGACACCGAAGAAACTATCTAGTCGTGACGAGGACGGGACTGAAGAGAAATTGATTTCCAAGTTCGAACAGTGCGAGGCCACTTTAATTTTAGTCCAAAAGACCGCTGACCTATTGACTTCCAAGTCTTTCCACTGAAGAGCGATTGCTAATGCGCAATGAGACGACCCGGCCTTCACGGTGGATCGACTCCTCCATATATATATATGTATGCCTGGGATCGAAGATTTTTCAAGCCATAACTAGGAAGCGGCAATGGAGGTGAAATTGCAGGTGCTGGTGGCGTTGGCCATGGCTTTGTCCTTATTCTCTGCTGCATCGGCCACGGCGGGCCTCTCTGTTTACTACCCACCCCAATATTATCGTGAGTGATCCATGATTTCACCTTGAACTTGGTAGAGGTTATTAATGTCCATGTCCGTGTGTTTAGATGCAAATGTTTTGTCTACGTCATGTGTTTTCACATCTTTCTGGAGTCGACATCTATGAAATGTAAAAGGGTTGCTCTGAGAATTGCATTCTCTTCCGATTCGGATGGAAAAAGATTGGCGGCGTAGCTTCTCGACCGTCGTGTCCTTAATGTCTTTATTTTTGTTTTTTGGCAGCCGCGGCTTGTCCAGGGTTCACTCTGAAGAACAGCGGAGTGATGGTCGCGGGAGTGAGCGATGCGTTGTGGAATGGCGGGAGGGCCTGCGGACGGATGCTGAAGGTCAGATGCACCCGTGCGGCTAACCAGTTTCCGAACCCTTGCAGGGCCGGCGTCATCACGGTCAAGGTCGTGGACTACTGCCGGCAACCGTGCAACGGGGTCATCAACCTGTCCCAGGACGCCTTTGCGAAGATCGCCAACCTCGATGCCGGCAAAGTCTGGGTGGACTATTCCTAGGAAGGACCTCGAACCCCTTTTCTTGAAGGAAAAACGTATGGATGATGCCGAAGATAATGTCTGCTTTTGTGGTTTGGCTTTGCCGGGTTTGAAGACCACTTAAATAACGCGATACTTAATCGCCAATATGGTTTGAATAAAGATATGATTGTGTGACGTTAATACCTCGTTTTGGAATGGTCTTGTGAATAACAAGAAGTTAGCATCGAGATAATAAATGCAGGAAAGTGAAAGCGCAGATAAAGTGTTTTTCTTATTACAAGCAATCACATGATATGTAGAATGGCCACGTATAACGCTCTCGGACAATTGTAGGTGAAATGATTAGCATCTGCGATCAATGTCCAGTAGGTCGGTCCACCAATCTAATTCAAATCGGAGGTATTATGACCACATTAAATGCTGAATCTCCAGTAGCTCATGTCTCTTGCTCTAAATGATGAAGAAATAGTTGCAGGCAATTGGTCATTATCTTCATGGCCTAGCAATGAAATAATCTACCCTCATACATTGAGCAGGTGAATAATTTTCTTGTGTTTTCCCGACGTAGGTGCCTAGAATTTTTTCTACATTGAAATCCTCGCAATAACTTTTCCTGTCTGGTTACCATCTTTCGCGTAATTCGAACAACTAATGTGATCCACGCACACACCATTATTAGTAATTCATCAGGGGAGGGCCAAGATCAAAGACCTCAAAATCTACGCGTGTCGGAGGCTCGATGAACATGGTACGTCTCAATGATTTTGCAATTTCCTTGAACGATATGATGCATCACACGAGCATGGCAAGAAATGATACTCTGGCTATGAACCAGATTAAATTTCCAGAAACCCTGAATAATCTCAATGCAGCAGCTGGAGTTTTCCACCTTCCAGTAAAAATGAGTTGAACTGCACGAATAATTTTATCTTGTTTCTGGAATTGGAAGAAAGGACTAGACTTGGGGTGAGGAAGATGAATGCACGACCTTGCTTTTTTGCACTTCGAGTCCTAGTGAAAGAAAGAAAGAAAGCAGATATGTTCGAGAACCCAAACTTATCCTCTTACTATCCTGCTCACACCAGAACTGCTTCCCTAAATTTTCCGAGCGACCAAGTTCGAGTTCCATCCAATCTCTACTATAATTTTCTCTGTTCAGCTTGTCTTCGGCCTCTCTGCTCGTAATGGCCCTGTTATTTAGAATTTGAAGAGAAGCTTCCTGGGCGGATGCCTCTCCCTTGAATTTGGCTTCTCCCTCTTTCCCTCACCCAGATTCTCGATCTCGAAAAGCCTTCTCTTTTGCTCCTTCCAATACTAGTATCCCAACTACTGTCGCCGTATTCACCGCTTTTTGTCGCATCAAAGCCATCAAAATCTCTCCCTGATTCACAACTACACATTGACATTGCCTGGCGGGGACCGGGTCTCGGTGGTAGGGTGGGTTTCCTGCTCGGTTGCTTCTTCAATGGGGTCCTGATTGCTCCTAGCGATGTGGAAGATTCATCTGTCACGTACTCATAAGACCCCATGGAGAACCATCTTCTTGAAACCAGAGTGTTATTGGTATCACTTGTACTACTACATTCACCACCATCCACGTTCCTAATTTCCCTAGCCTGATAGACACTATCTTCTCCCTTAAATCCACCATTTCAGTCTACTTCGCGGCATCTCTCGCACCAAAATCGCAAGACTTGCACAATAAATTGGCGAGGGACCACCCGAATTTGTATCTTGTTGAAGGACCATCTTCTAAGGGTGAGCGGTTCCGTAATAAGTTCAGATTGTTGGAATTGGTTCTTGTTTTTGGAACCTAAATCCCACCTTATATATCCTGAAATATTCATGAAATTGGTGAATTCTTTTCTTTTTTTTTGTTTCATTTTTTTTCTCGCTTCAATTTTAGTCAAGCAAAATAAAAATTAAAATAATAACAAAAATGCCTAGAAGGGTGTAACACGCTTCTCCCATGTGATATCCTGAATTTTCACCCGCTTAATTAGCGGAGGGCGAAAATTCAAGGAAGGATTAAGGTCAGCAATGATCAAGGTAGAGATATCAATATCTCGAGACACCTTTTATTCGACTCGTTTGAGTCCAAAAATATAGGAAAATTCATTGGATAATTATGGAATATAGTTTTGACTATATTCTTGTGTTAAATTAGAATCTTATGGTCAATTTGATTAATATGGCCATTATACTCTAAAGGATACTTTATATTATATAATGAAAGATTAAATTATGATCAAATGAATTACTATTAAGCCTAATCACTTTATGGCTAGTCACCTATTACCTAACCTTTGCCTCAAAAATTTCACTTTTGTTCTTGGATGATTTAATGCATGTAATCATGGGTGAATAGTGACCAAGCCAATGGATTGTCATGCAACAAGTGTGTTCAACAAGCCAAATGAACACTCTCTCTTTCTTAAGCATGACCAACACCCTCTCTCTCTAATAGCATGTTTGTTTGAAAATCTATTATCCTGCTTTTCTATCTTGAGATGATTACTGTCAGGGGATTTATTATTCACTTTTGCATATGCAATAAAAAGAAAAGGTTGGCAACTCGTCCTAGGAAGTCGCAAAATTTTATCGACTAAAGAGGGATGTGCGCGCACTCGAGGATCGGGGTGTGACAGTCTTGATGCCACTCCCACGAATTAGTTGTGTTTGTTCTCTCTACATCCTCACTTTTCACTCGATAACCTCAAGCACCATTCAGAAGTGTCACAAGTACGGGAGAATTCATGAACCATAATATTCTCCCCCACTCAATTCCGTAACACCCTCGTTGCGATCTACTTTGTTGCTTCCTTGCATTCCTTAATCATTGATGGGCCACTTTCAGGATCTCACATCAAATGGTTGCACTTGCCTAACAAAATAGGTTTTGCTCCATTGGTAGCCTCTTTTGATCTCAGCTATTTGGATCATTTTCAATCACTTGCGGTTTCTTTGGCAAGTGTGGCATTCTTGCCAACTACATCTTTTGGCAGCACTATTTTTGCCTACTATGCATTTTGACCTCAGCAAACCAAATGGAGGTTCTTTCTTTGTTGAAAACGTGGTAGTAGACCTTCTCTTTAGATTTATCGATCGATCCAAGAACGTTATCCCCATTTGGTGAAGATTTGGTCTTCTCCAACTCCACTCGCTCAGTGAGGAACCAAATCTTCCTAGTGACCCCATTGTCATCCTAGAAGCTTAGTTGAGAGCTGCGCTTTGTTCGAGTGCCTTTTGCCTCGGCAATTCACTATCCACTCTTGTAGGACCAGTTAGACCACTAGTACTTTCTAGTTCAACCCACACTGGAGCAAGAAGTCCGATTTTCCAACTCATCCACTTACTGGAGGGATTCCTGCTTTGATACCATTTGTCAAGAGTAAATAGTTCCCTAGCCGTGAAACAACCCATGTGGTGCCTGACAGGCGAAATTTGCTAAGCCAACCTTCCTTCTATAGTTGTTCCATTGAACAATACGACGAATATTTTATTTATATGAGGTTGTACCACACCGAGCTTAGCTTGGGCGTCTAGTCCATTGAGTGAGACAACAGATTTCTTTAGGCTCAACAATTAGTTTCGGCCTACCATGACCTCATTAAGAGAGTGGCATCAGCTCCTAACTAGTTTGTGCATGGGAGGCCAACCTTGCCTTCAAAGCTTCTAAGTAATATAATATTTCTATCCTAGAACTCTTAGCATTAACTGTCCTGACGCCGCTTCCACGGACCAATTGTGTTCATCCCCTCTACATCCTTACTCTTTACTCAATAATCCCAATCACTACTCACAAGTGTCATGAGTACGGGAGGATTCACAAACCGTGACACTTGCATGTGGTTGATTCGGCCATGGATGGTTGAGACGATAAGCTAGATGTTAAGTTTGTGCTTTGAATGTGTCATTGATGGCTTGTGGTCGTTAGATGAAGCTAAGATGAAGTCTTGCATGGCTGTTTTATCTTGTCATGTGATGTTTTAATGAGTGGAAGTTGATGAGGTGACAATAGGACCGGATTCGTGTACTTGGATTAAGCTTAGAAAATTGTGTGCATATGGTACCCTTCTGTCTTTTTATTTTTTTTGCAATTTTTCTAGACTAGATCTCAAGAAATTTCCTTCTTCTTGAAGAGTTGTTTTCAAAATCTAAAGCTTAACATAGTTAAATTTCAGATTTTTATGAGTTAATTTGGATGGCCAAATAGTCATATTCCTTTTCGGTGTCCCATTGTCTAGTACCACCAAGATGGCAACTCTCACTCCTTCTTGATTTTCTATGGATTTTTCTAGTTAGAATATTGATGAGTTTTCTTCACAAAATTGTTCTAAATTATTTTTTCTACAACATATCAAAATTTGCGAATTTTCGTGTTTAGAACCGACACCTAGGATTTTCTAGATAAATGTCAAAATTCATAATTTTGGAATAATTGACTCAATTTCCAATCAACACTTAATTTTCACAATTTAACACTCAATTGCAGAAATTAACCACACAATTGCAATCGGTACGAAATTCCAGTCACCGGCTATCCCGGCCTAATTTCCAAAAAAATATTTAATAATTAAATAATTACTGTAGTTAATTAAATAAATCAATTTAAATTCTAAAAATACTAACCTAAGCCAAAATCACTAAATTAAGTATTGATACGGACTCGGAAAATTCCTGAACCCTTCTAGATAAATAATTCAATTTATCTAGGCCTCACTTAATCTAATCTAACCACTTATCATGCATAATTAAATCACTAATTTAATTTAACTAACCACATAATTCATAATTAAATTAAATTAAACACCCCTTAAATGTCATTAGCCTACTAATAATGGTTTAGTGCATAAACTCACTGGTTTATTGCGGAAACTTGTTCACCGCGACGATAGTGCGACGGTGGCCGAAATCTGAATATTCGACGGCGTCGACGGTCACTCGGATTGGGCCTAAAACCGGCCCAACAAATCTCAGCCCAAACTGAGATGTGTTGCTGAATCGGGCTGGGCTTCGCTGGACTGAACAGGCCTTGAATGAGCTGTCTTCGCGGGCTTCTAATTTTGTTGGGCTTCACTGGACTGGGCTGACTTCATGGAGGTGGACCAAGACTCGCATGGACTGAAGACACGAGCTGAGCTTGATCCATGTGGCCGCTGAACCAAAAATTTTCGCTGGGCTTGAACTGGCCCAACTGCTGGCCCGAGCAAAGAAGAAGTTGCTGGGCTGATCGAGCGTTGCTGCTGGGCTCGAGGAAGCAGCGAAGGAAACAGAGCGGGCTGGACTGAACTGCTGTAGGCTTCGTTGTTGACCAGGCGTGAGGAACTTCGGTTGAAGAAGACCAACGAAGTTGGGGCAGCTGAATGGAGGAATTGACGTGTGGCGTTGAAGGCCGCGTGGCTTTGGAGTCAACAAGATGGTGAGAGCTCCACCGTTTTATTGACCGAACGTGGGAGCTTGGTGGAATTCGCTGTCATACGTGGGACGCGCGGGCGTGGGCTTCAGGGGAAAATGGGCTGCGAGAGAGAGGGTGAGAGATGTGGCCGAAGGGGCGGTCAACCGAAGCTTTGGTGGGTGGAGTTGTTGACCAAGGGAGGCTGGCTCGTGGACAAATGGCGCAAGTGAGGGGAATTTGGTGGATGGAACGAGGGAAATGCAGAGATTGAAAGGGAAAATGAAAATGGAGAAGCCAAGACCTTCGGTGGAGAGAGAAACAGAAATGAAGAAGCGGCGAAGGAGGTTGGCGTGTGAAGGAGACGGAAGGGGGCGGCGATCTTGGCATGGTTGGGAAGCCTCGGACGAAGAAGTCAAAGAGGGTTATCCCTCTAATTGAATGCATTGTCTCCTCCTCTAATACTTTCCACAAATTAAATCCCATCAATTAACTAAATTGATGCCATAATTCCAATCAATAAACCGGCCTCCAATTTTACTTAATAGAACTTCAATTTCCTCTCTCGATTTCTCTAAATTGAGGTCCAATTTTGATGAGAAAAAGCCCACCTAATTTCTACAAGTCCCTTTCATCAAATATTTCGGTTTTAAAGTCAAAAATCCCTTTAATTCGGCCGATCCGAATTTTCGTTAATTTTTTGCAATGTCCGAACGATTTTCCATAAAAATCTCAGAATCTTCGAAATTTTTTTGGAGGATGAGTTGATGTTCCAAAAATAGCTCGTGACACCACATAATTTTCAATTTCTGAAATCGAGTTCAAAATCACGGTTAATTTCAATTTGATGAGATTTTAGCGTGACTAAGTCTACTGAGTAGCTTTTAGAAATTTTTTTTGTGCAATTGACCCGTTATCGATTTATCTCGAGTCACCATGTACATCTTTGACTCATTGACGATTCTTGGTTGTCGTGAAAATCTTAAGGTTTCAAATATAGGCACCGGGTACCAAAACGATAGAAAAATCGGTTTAGTGCCAATCAACAAGTATTTTGCAATCATGTGGAATCACCCACACTTTGATCACATATCTCAGTCGAATTGACCTATCTCCGGTCTCTAATCGATTTCTGATAGTGCCGTAATGACCCTTGCGGATTAACACGGTCGAGCAGTTAATTCATGGGCAAATTCTCAAATCCATTGCATTTGGATTCTTTAATTGCTTCCCCAAATAGTCTAGTTATCTTGTGAGTGATCAATTCAGAGAATAGCACTATAGGTGCGTCGACGAAAGGCTCGATTTATTTAATCAAAAACGAAATCTGAAAATTCAGGCTGTCACAGTGGGCGATGGATGGAGTGGCACGTGTAGGTGTCACTAATAAGGTGTAGATCTCTTTTTAGATACCCCTGGTTTAGGATTAGAGTTGTTTTTGTCTATATGCCGGCAATGTAATTAAATAATTGAGCCAATGAATGGAAACTGACTTTGATCTCTTATGTTCCTAATTGTACATGTTTACATAATTTATATTATATGTGCTATTGCGTTAAAGAATAATTAATGGCTATTAAGATAGCGTTAATTAGGATGGCGTGCATAGGGTGTCACACCCCAGATGTTCTCATGATGCTAGATGTGTGCGAGATGCTCGGGAGGGTACCGGATGATGATGGCAGCAGGAATTCCTATCGATTATAACCCGAATACCTTTAAATTGAGCTATTGATTATTTGTTGGGAAAAACTGCTACTTCTATTGATTTGTTGTGTTATTTTGAAAGGTTCTCAGGTAAGTTCATGATTTTCTATATTTTATATTGAGTCTTTCATTGTCAGTATGGTGATTGATTTGTATATTATAAACCAGTGGACTTTTTGATTGATGAGTTTAGGCTCATTGATTGGTGATTTTATCTTTTCATATCAATAGAAATGTCAATCCTGCTTGCCTCTCCTATGGTCCATTACAGAGGTCTGATCGAGTTCACTTGGCATAAGGATGAGTTTATAGATTCCGATTTCCTGGATATGGTTTTTATCCGAATTGTGTCTTGTTTGATTGTGGATATAAGGGCTCCATTGGGAACTTGTTGCCTGGGGAAAATTGTCCAAAAAGTTATAACCCTATTTCACTTTTGCCAATTCAGTCCTAAACATTTTCACTTTTTTGCCGATTTAGTCCATTCGGCCAATTTTGGCTAGAAAATGCTGACTTGGACGCTACTGATGCCACGTAGGACTATCGGTGCTAACATGGACAATTTTTAATAATATTTTTTGAATTATTATTATTATTATTATTTCTATTTTTCCCCTATTTTTTCTTTTCTTTTTGTCTTTCTTTGTCTTTCCGGTGGCCACCGGCCATTGGCCACAGCCAGCTGGCTGGCCTCGCCTGCCACAGGCGAGGCCCGGTTGGGCGAGGAGGAGCCTCGGCGAGGGGAGCCCTCACCTAGGCGTGGCTTGGCAAGGGTCGATTGGGCGAGGCCGACTTGCACCAAGCCAGGGCAGCCTCACCAAGTGTTGGTCGGGGGATGGTGACGCCAAGCAAGGCCGCCCTAGCCTGGGCGAGGGCCAGCCTCGCCAGATCTAGCGAGGGGAGCCCTTCTTGGGGCTCACCCTCTCCTAGGCGAGTGTCGCCCGTGCCATACTAGATCTGGTGAGGCCAACCCTCGTCCTTGGCCAATCGATGCCGGGTGAGGCCGCCCTGGCCTAGGTGAGGGCCAGCCTCGCCATATTTGGTTTAGGTGAGGCCGACATGCGCTTGGGCGAGGGCGAGCCCCAGCGAGGACTTCCCTTTTGGTGAGGCCTGCCCTTGCCCTGGCCTGGGCGCATATCAGTCTTGCCTAGGTGACCCTTGCCGAGTCGTGCTTGGGCAAGGGCTCCCCTCACCGGGGCTCCTCCTCGCTCGGCTGGGCCTCGCTTGTGGCGGGCAAGGCTAGTCGGGTTGGCTGTGACTAGTGGTTGGCCATCGCCTTTGGTCGATGGCCAGCCACCAGAAAAGGCAAAGAAAGCCAAAAAGAAAAGGAAAAAAAGGGGGAAAATAGAAAAAAAACAATAAAAATAATAAAAATTATTAAAAAATTATTAAATTTTATCCACATCGCGCCGATGGTCCTATGTGGTACCGTCAGCGTCCACGTTAGCATTTTCCTACCAAAATTTTTTGGATGGACCGAATCAACAACAAGTGAAAATGTTTAGGATTGAATTGACAAAGTTAAAAGATTTATGGCTAAATTGGCAAAAGTGCCATAGATTTAGGACTTTTTGGACAATTTTCCCTTGTTGAGTAACATATATATAAATAAATAAGAAATGAGGTTATTCCCTTTGTAAAAGTCCATGCGCATGATGGATTACTTTAGTCCCTTACGCTTCCGCATGCTTAAGTAAAAGCGAAAAAAATAAGACAACTAATTCCTTACACTTCCACATGCTTAAGAAAAAGCAAAACGAATAAGATAACTACGCTATGTTTGCCATGACATGCTGGGGATGTCACACACACACACACACAAATATATATACGTATGCTTGGGAGTGGAGATGTACAATAACAAGGAAACGAAAATGGAGGAGAAATTGCAGGTGTGGGTGATGTTGGCCATGGCTTTATCCCTGCTCTCTGCTGCATCGGCCAAGCCGGGCCTTGCGTATTGGCACTCGCCGTCTTATTATCGTGAGTGTTCTGTAATTTCACCTGACCTTAGTAGAGGTTATTAGTGTCCATATCCGCGTGTCTACGTCTCATGTTTTCACATTTTTCTGGAGTCGACATCGATGAAATGCGAAAGGGTTTCTCAGTAATTGCATTTCCTCTTCCAATTCCGTTGGAAAAAAAATAGGCGTCGTAGCTTCTCAAATGTCGCGTCCTTTTCTTTGTTTTTTTTTTTTTTTTTTTTGGGGCAGCTGCGGCTTGTGCAGGGTTCGATAACAGCGGATCGATGACCACGGGAGTGGGGGACGAATTGTGGGACAGCGGGAGGGCCTGCGGACGGATGCTGACGGTCAAATGCACCGGCTCTGCTAACGGCTTTCCGAAACCTTGCAAGGACGGCGTCGTCACGGTCAAGGTCGTGGACTACTGCCAGCAACCGTGCGACATCAACCTCTCCTGGGATGCCTTCTCCAGTATCGCCAACCCTGACGCCGGCAGCGTCTGGGTGGACTACTCCTAGGAAGGAACTCGAGACCCTTTTCCTGAAGGAAAACCATAAAGTTCGGGGACGGTCACGAAGATAGTGTCTGCTTTTTTATGGCTTTTATGGTTTGGATATGCCGGCTTTGAAGACTACTTAAATAACGTGATGCTTGATCTCCGATCTGGTTTGAATAAAAATATCTATGTGTGATATTAACACTGCGTTTTGGAATGGTCTTTTCAGCATTATTTTTATATTAGCATAGGTAAAGATTTCTAGATTACTAGGTTAAGGGCGATGCCTATATTAAATGGAGAAAAGGGATTCATTAAAATGTATTGTTAAAATGTTCAACGTGAAAATTTTGAGAAAATTATCCAATCAGTTCTAAACTTACTGTGCCGATGTTAATTCAGTACCAAACTTTACAATTTAGTTATTAACCTTTTTACAATATTTCAATATATTACTTTTGATCAATTTTTCTTCTGAAATCATTAACGTAGCGGTTTGTTGACTGTCCTATGGGTACATAGTCATGTGAATAATTTTCGACTAAAATTGACTAAAAGGATTATATTGAGTTTCACATAAAGGTTTAGAATTAAATTGAAAATTTTTTTTAAAAAAATTATGATTGGATTAACAAACACACAATATGTTTAGGACTGATTGGACAATTTCCCATAAAACAACATTAGGCTTGTATAAGCCTTGCAAACAAGCAATATATGATGTTTCAACACCCTTTTGCACACAAACACTTTAACAAACATGGTTGATGCATGATTAATTGATGTGTGAAACTTTAGTTAATTAAGTGAGATGTCAAGCATAATGTAAATGCAAATCCTAGCGGTCAACTGGGATCGTTGGGCCTCAGTCAGTGGCCAACGAGCCCTTTCTAGGCCTCAAAAGTAAAAAAATAAAAAGGTAAAGAAGGAAAAAGAAAAATATAAAAATATCATTAAAAATTATTGACGTTAACACCAACCATGTCACGTAAAATAATTGACACACGTTAGTGGTTTTTAGTCAAAATTGACTAGATGAATTCAATTAGTAAAAGTATAATATGTTTAGTACTTTTTGGATAATTTTTCCATTATGTATATATGATGTCACTTATATTTTATGCTGCACTTTCTCACTAGTTTCAAAAAAAAAAAATCTTTTTAAATCAATCTCGAGTTTCTGTATTGGAGATTCGTATGAAGTTCACCATAAGTTCGTTTCTCTTTTTGAATATCCATTCTAATCAAATAAACGCCAGACACAAAAGATACATTGGCGATGCGCCACTGAAAAATTCGTTGTCATGTGTGGCTCTTGATTGCAAAAAGAAATGACTTGAATATCATGGGCGTAAAAGTGAACTATTGTTGAAGTTTTTGTTCTCAAAATTAATTGAATGAAAGTAATTAATTGAGAAATCAATTTGTAGGATATATAATCAAATCGAATCAAATTGAACCTTCATGATGTAAAATTCGTTGGGTCATAATTGGCTATGCTTGTGTATTCGTATTTCTAGTGCTTTTTGCAATCTTTCCTCCATTTTTTTTTTTTTTTTGATTCACCGTCTCCAACTTCCTCGTTTGAACTTGAAGTTCTATAAATTGGAGAAAACTCGGCCAGAAGTCACAGAATAGAGTATGGCAAGAACAAGAGACATCGAGCATTCTTGAGTGGTTTTTCAGTCCATCTCTTTTGTGAGCTTGTAGTATTCATTTGAGTGTTGGTCCTAAAAGTTAGCAAGAGTGAAATATCCATTAGTAGTATCACGTCTTGATTTGAAAAATATTTCCTATTTGAGCTATATAGTTTGGCTAGGGAAAATTAATAGAAAAGTTCTAAACCTATTATACTTGGATCAATTAAGTTATAAATTTTCAATTATGCAAAGTCAATTTTAAATCTTTTGACGACCTTCTAATGCAATCTTTCCGGCCAATTTTGGCCAGAAATCATTAATGTGGTAGTCTAGTTAGCACCGGCTATCTTATGTGGTGTACTAGCTTGATGTAGATAATTTTTTTAAAAAAAATTCTTTATTTTTCCTTTTTTTCTTCCCTTTTTCTCTCATCACTTGAGACCGGCCACAAGTGATGGTCGGAGAGAGTTAGGGAGGGTCACCCTTGCCCACATTTGGAGAGGGTCGTGGCCGTTGTCCATGACTGACAAGGGCTTGCAAGGCCTCACCTAGTGGCCAGCAAGGGTTGCCCGGCCCTCACCCGCCACAATAAAAAAAAAGAAAACAGAAAAAATAAATATGTAATTCAAAAGAATTCAAGTATCTTTTAAAAAAATTATCCATGTTGACATTGGTGCTACGTAGTACCGTCCACTTTCTTGTCAGTGATTTCCGCTCAAAATTGGTGTGATGATTTATGTTAGCAAATTGTCAAAATATTTAGGATTGAAATGATACAATTATAATAAATCTAGGATTTTGTTAGTAATGTTCCTGGTTTACCTTTGCGGGGCTTGAAGTGAGAACTGGAATAATGCTAGCTATACAAGCGAATGTAGATTTCTTAAGAATAAAATTAAGCAGATCATTACTGGAACTCCCTTACTTTATTGTGAGATTATATCTTATATGATGCTGCATTTGGCGATATGACATCATAATTAAGGAAGCACTCTGCCCCAATGAATGTGACGCCCCCGTGTTCTACACGTGTCGATATTTTTTTGCATGGTTAAGTCTACTTTTCACTTTGATAGATTAGATGGACCATCGAAAATTTTGCATATTGCAAACATGGTCTTAACACTTAGCGACAAGACCATTAATATTATCTTACTTTCCACTAATTCATGTACTGCAACCAAATTCAACTTCTCGTGGTTTGAATGTCAAGTTGGAAAATATAATCGATCCATACGTGTTCCCATGAAGAACGGTGATAGAACAGCTTATTTGGCTAAACGAAACTGGTGCGATCTTTCCTCGACTCCAACAAACGATAGAAAATTCCCACGTTTGTCATCTTGACTATAAACAATCCCGATTCACAACGTAGTGTTCATACAGTCCAATTCTCCTGTGCTCACCATCCGATGGCTGACATTCCTCCGAACTCGATCCGACAGCCTGGGCCTCTAGTTGTTGTGACCTGTGGGGGACAATAGTGTTGGAGAAAACTTTCTTATCTGTTTTGAAGTTAACAAAACGTTTCCATCAGTCTAGTTTGAAGACTTGCAGACTCTATTGTCAAAGTTTGAAGATCTCTAGACTCAAGATTTAAAGTCTGCCCTCACTGATAGTTTCTAGACCGTCGAAGAAAAGATTTATCCGATGAAGAAGACTTATACAGATACAAGTATATCTGTAAGGATTTGATTCGTACGGTCAAAGGAGATCTCACGGCTAGAGATAGCATCTTGTGATCAATTATTCTTATTGAAATCAATTTGAATATTTAAATCTGTTGATTGGCGAAATATATTTGGAAGGTTCTACTTATGGAAACTTAGATCTTGATTGTATGAGCGAGTATGATTGGTGGGCTATCATCACATTCCTTAAAAAACTCGAGATCTTCCTAATTGATTTTGTCCAACGGGTAGATTTGAAGAACTCCTTTGGAATGTGCCAATGGTTATGATGGCATAGAGGAGTATATAAGGAGGATGCTCAAGTTATTCAAGTGTGTGTATGAAAGAAAAATTCCAAAGCCTAAAGCTTTTAATTATTTGCTATTACAATTTGTCGAGCTTAAATTGTACTCAAAAGAGAGATCAAATATTTGTGAGACCTTGAGGAAGTGTAGTAGAGTCTCTACACTGTGGAATCAATGACGTGATACTGTAAAATCTCTTTTGGTTCTTAGTGGAATCCAGCCAGTGGGCTATCAGTGCGAGAGAGTGGATGTAGGCTTGGTTTAAGCCAAACCACTATAAACCTTGTGTTTCAATTATCTTTCTCTAATCTCTTTACTTAATTCGCAGTCTTCTATATCAGCTTACAATCTTTTATATCTTCAATATACTGTTTTCATATAAGTTGAATTAAGTTGTTAAGTTTTGCAAAAAATTATTTAACACCTATTCACCCCCCTCTAGGTGTTCATACTAACGCTATCAATTGGTATAAAAGCTTGTGTACTCAATTAATTGAAGTGTTTTTACTTCTAAGTTAAAGATTTATGACTAGTATGTTGGCTCCAGATTTGGTTGAAGGTCAAAGCAACACCAGACCGCTTTATTTTAATGGAAATGAATATAACATATGGAAAAACAAGATGAATGCATTCCAAAGATCGAAGGATCTTAGGAATGGGATGTGGTAGAAAAAGGAATTATTCCTAAAGCTACATCAATTTCAGAAAGGGGAAAAGAAGTTGTAGATGCTGGCGAGATGACTCAAGAAGAAATAATTAAGAGATAAGCTCTTGATACTAAAGTAATTTACTCCTTATATTGTGCATTATCTCTTATTGAGTATAACTGAATATCTTCTTATGAAACAGCCAAAGAAGTCTGGGACAGGCTGCACATTACCTATGAAGGAATTGATTAAGTGAAAGAAACAAGGATCAATATTCTACTCGGACAGTATGAAGCCTTCAAGATGAAGCCATGAGAATCTATTACTGACATGTTTAGTCGTTTTAAAGAAATTGTAAATGGTCTAAGTATCAGGGACAACCAATCTCAGGACCCATGAAGGTTAATAAGTTGCTGCATGGACTCTTCAAAGATTGGAATCACGTGAAGACTTCGATAAGGGAAACACAAAGGATCATGCCACTTTCTATAGACGAATTGGTTGTCATATTTCAATCCTATGAAGTGGAGCAAATCAATAAAGAAGAAGATCCCAAAGGTAAGAAGCCAATTGCTTTGAGATCTAATGATGATTATGATGTTACAGACTCTGAAGGTGATATGGATGATGAAGAGTTAGCTCTTATGATAAAGAGGTTCAGGAAACTGAACAAAAAAGGAAGAAGATTCACTTGGAAGAAACAAAACACTTAAAAAAATAAATCAACTGAGGATGATGAATCCAATAAAGATGTGATCTATTTTAAATGCAATAAAATGGACACATTAGACCCAACCGTCCCATGTTGAAGAAAAAAAAAGGAAAAACTGAGAAATATAGGAAGGCTCTCAAAGCGAGAGACGTGGAGTGATACGAATGTGAAAAAAGTGATGAAGATTATGCCAATATTTGTCTAATGATAAAATCAAAATTAGACTCGACCGAAATAGATACGACTCGGACTCGATAGTAAAATCGAGGTAAGTAATTTAAAAATTCCTATTAAAGTCTCAAAATATATTGATGAACTGTGTCTTAGGTTCAAAACCTCTCTCAAGAGGATTTCCGAGCTAAAAATGGAGAATTCTACACTTAAGCAACAAGAGATTTTATGGAAAGAAAAGTTTGAAAATTTAGATAAAAGTTTTGTTATTTTAAAAGAAAATGCACACCCTCTTTCAAAAGAAAATATATTTTTGAAAAATGACATTTCAAATATTTCAAAAAGGTTTTCTATAGGATCCGAGAAATTGGAAAAAATTCTTTCAAGTACAAAGACCCTATGTTTAACCAATCGGGCTTGGGAATGACTTCGAAACTATTCATCTAATTGATTTTCCAAAAGTGAAAGAAAGAATTAAATAAAGGTCTACAAATTTTTTTTACAAAAATCATTTTCAAAAGATCTTTGTAAAACTTGTTGGGCGAAGTGCTCTCAAATGTTCTAAGTGCAATAGCTCAGAACACTTTGAGCAAGAATGTCCTATGGTTTGGAGACCTATTAAGAAGGAATGGGCAAAGACTGTTTATTGCACTAACTCCTCTGGACCCAAGAAAATGTGGGCACCAAAGAAAGATTGAGTTTCTTTTTTAATTACATGTCATTATCAAGAAAAAAAGGTTAAAAGGTATTTGGATAATGGTTGTTCAAGGTATATGACTGGAGATTCAAACTGTTTTATAAAACTTATGCAAGTAAATGGTGGAAAAGTCTCCTTTGGCGGAAATAGCAAAGGAAGAATTGTTGAATGTGGAACTGTAAAAATTGGAAGTCTTACAATCAACAACGTTTCCTTAGTGGAATGACTCAATTACAATTTGCTTAGCATCAGCCAATTGTGCGACATCGGATTCAAGATCAATTTTTAAGAAGGAATATGTTCGGAAATAGTAAAGATCTTTCACGATCTTTTATTGGATGAAGACATGGAAACATTTATCTTCTGGATATAAAACGAGAAAAGTCTCAATGTCTAATTTTAATTCAAGATGAAGCAAATTTTTGGTATCGAAAGCCTGACTATGTCAATATGAAGCAAATTGCCAAGATCTCTTCTAAGAATCTCGTTCGAGGATTGCCCAACCTGAAGTTTCACAAATTTGACTTATGCACACCATGTGTATTGGGAAAACATGTTAGAAGTTCTTTTAAACCATTAAATCAGGTTTCTACTAATCGTGTTTTGCAGCTTCTGCATATGGATCTTTTTGGGCCAACAAGAACTAAAATCATAGGCGGAAAGAGATATTATCTAGGAGTCATGGATGATTACTTACGATTCACTTGAGTTTACTTTCTGGCAAGTAAGTTTGAAGCCTTTTCTTACTTTTCAAAGTTTGCTAAGAAAGTTCAAAACAAGAAAGGATATGCTATTTCAAGCATACGGACAAATCATGGAAGTAAGTTTGAAAATAAAGACTTTGCAAAATTTTGTGATGAATCAGGTTTTCAGCATGTTTTTTCCTCTTCATATACTCTAGAACAGAATGGAGTTGTGGAAAGAAAAAATAGATCTTTGCAGGAGATGACAAGAACTCTTTTAATAAAAAGTAGTATTTTCTCTCATTTTTGGGCTGAAGCAGTTTCAACAGCATGTTATATAATTAACAGAGTCTTTTTAAGGCATATTCTAGAGAAAAATCCTTATGAGTTATTCAAATGAAATAAGCTAATTGTTTCATACTTTCATGTATTTGGTTGCAAATGTTTTGTTTTGAAAAATGCAAATGATCGAACTTGTAAGTTTGAAGAGAAATTAGATGAAGGAATCTTCCTTGGATATTCAACCACTAGCAAAGCCTACAGAGTATTCAACAAAAAGACTTAGTCTATGGAAGAATTTATGAATGTCAAATTCCAAGACTCCTTGCGTAATCAACGATTCGACTTATCTTGAAGAATCTAAACATGTTTCAAACTCTACAAAGTCCACCTCCCCTGAAGCAACTCAAACCTCTGAAAATCAGCAAGAGGAAGTTGAAGAATCAATTGAAGTAGAAGGACAGCTTCCTGTCAGACCATCAAGCAACTGGAAGCACAAATCTAGTCATCCCAAAAAACTCATCATTGATGATATTGATGAAGGGATTCGCACCAGATCCAAAAGGCAAGAAGAGTCTAGCGCTGTGGCACTTATTTCTGAAATAGAGCCGAAAAGCATAGAAGAAGTTTTAGCTGACAAAAACTGGATTGAAGCAATGCAAGAAGAACTCAGACAGTTCAACATTAACGATGTATGAGAGTTAACTCCTAAACCAAAAGGTAAATCTATTATTGGAGCTAAATGGGTTTTCAGGAACAAATTGGACGAAAAAAGAAAAGTGATCAAGAACAACTATTGTTTCTAAAGGCGTGTGGAATGCCTTATAAAGCTAGTTTAAAGTCTAGGGTATGCAATTCTTTTTATAGTTTGTCTAATGTAGGCACATGAGAAAATATGTCTGAGGGTTCATTAGGTTCACATTTGAGTTCCTGGGTAATAGTAATGGTAACATGCCTTTTAAATTGAATTATGAAATTATTGCATTATGGTATGGATGTGTCACTAGGATTACCATTAGTCCTTAGGATGACGATGCCCTGAGTTGTAGTAGAGGGGTAACTAGGTTCCTCCAGATGCCTGGAAGGGTGTAACACAGTTCTCCCATGTGATATCCTGAATTTTCACCCGCTTAATTAGCGGAGGGCCAAAATTCAAGGAAGGATTAAGGTCGGCAATAATCAAGGTAGAGATATCAATATCTCGAGACACATTTTATTTGACCTATTTGAGTCCAAGAATACAGGAAAATTCATTGGATAATTATAGAATATAGTTTTGACTATATTCTTGTGTTAAATTAGAATCTTATGGTAAATTTGATTAATATGGCCATCATACTCTAAAGTATACTTTATATTATATAATGAAAGATTAAATTATGATCAAATGAATTACTATTAAGCCTAATCACCTTATGGCTGGTCACCTATTATCTAACCTTTGCCTAAAAATTTCACTTTTGCTCTTGGATGATTTAATGCATGTAGTCATGGGTGAATAGTGATCAAGCCAATGGATTTTTACGCAACAAGTGTGTTCAACAAACCAAATGAACACACTCTCTCTCTCTTTCTTAAGCATGACCAATGCCCTCTCTCTCTCTCTCTCTTTCTTAAGCATGACCACCTTCCAGTAAAAATGAGTTGAACTGCACGAATGAATTTATCTTGTTTCTGGAATTCGAAGAAAGGACTAGACTTGGGATGAGGAAGATGAATGCACAACCTTGCTTTTTGGCACTTCGAGTCCTAGAGAAAGAAAGAAAGCAGATTTGTTCGAGAACCCAAACTTATCCTCTTACCATCCTGATCACACCAGAACTCGCTCCCTAAATTTTCCGAGTGACCAAGTTCGAGTTCCATCCAAGCTCTACTATAATTGTCTATGTTCAGCTTGTCTTCGGCCTCTCTGCTCGTAATGGCCCAGTTATTTGGAATTTGAAGAGAAGCTTCCTGGGCCGATGCCTCTCCCCTTGAATTTGGCTTCTCCTTCTTTCCCCTCGCCCAGATTCTCGATATCGAAGAGCCTTCTCTTTTGCTCCTTCCAATACTAGTATCCCAACTACTGTCGCCGAATTCACCGCTTTTTGTCGCATCAAAGCCATCAAAATCTCTCCCTGATTCACAACTACACACTGACATTGTCTGGCGGGGACCGGGTCTCGGTGGTAGGGTGGGTTTCCTGCTCGGCTGCTTCTTCAATGGGGTCTTGATTGCTACTAGCGATGTGGAAGATTCATCTGTCACATACTCATAAGACCCCATGTAGAACCATCTTCTTGAAACCAGAGTGTTATTGGTATCACTTGTACTACTACATTCACCACCATCCACGTTCCTAATTTCCCTAGCCTGGTAGACACCATCCTCTCCCCTGAATCCACCATTTCAGTCTGCTTCGCAGCGTCTCTCGCACCGAAATCGCAAGACTGGCACAATAAATCGACGAGGAACCAACCAAATTTGTCTCTTGTTGAAGGACCATCTTCTAAGGGCAAGCGGTTCCGCAATAAGTTCAGATTGTTGGAACTGGTTCTAGTTTTTGGAACCTAAATCCCACCTTATATATCCTGAAATATTCGTGAAATTGGTGAAGTCCTTTCTTTTTTTGTTTCATTTTTTTTTTTTTTGCTTGCTTCAATTTTAGTCAAGCAAAATAAAAATTAAAATAATAACAAAAATACCTGTTCAGATAGATAAAGTTTCATTAGCAAGACTACCTATCACAAATAGAACCATTTATAAGTGAAGTAATATGTTAAACCTAACAAGAGAAGTCGTATTATGTCATCATGAATGGGTTGATACAAGAGTAAACTAGAAACATGTGTAAAATAGTAATGGCTTGTTAATTTGAGGTTTCCAAAGTGTATTGTATACTGAATTTCTCTTGCAATGAATATACATATACATTGTAGGTGGGGAAAATTACCAAAATAATCCTAAACCCATTACAATTTTTCCAATTCAGTCATAAACCTTTTTTTTTTTTTGGTGCAATTTAGTCCTAAACATTTTGTAATTATGCCAATTCAGTCTATTTGGCCAAATTTGGTCGACTAGCATTGATGTGGAGGTCGGCCGACTAGCTGACTTTGATGTGGCAATTTTTTTAATGATATTTTATTTTTCAAATTTTTTATTAAGTTTTTCTTTTTCTTTTTTTTCTTTCTTTCTTCTTCTTCTTCTTCTTCTTATGGCTAGTCATTGAACCAGCCAAAGGCTACGACCGGTGGGGGTGAGCCTCATCATTGTGACGCTTGGTGAGCTTGCCCTTGTTGTCACGACACTAGGTGAGGTCTCGCCCAGCCATGGCGAGGCTTGCCCTCACCCAACATCGCAATGGCGAGGCTCACCTTAGCCACATTTGGGTGAGGGTGAGCCTCGTCATGGTTGGGTGAGCTCGACCTCACTTGCAATGACGAGGTCTTGCCCAACGCCACGACAGTGAGGCTTGCGTTCGCCCAATCTAGGTGAGAGTGAGCCTCGCCATGGTTTAGCGAGCTTGACCTTGCCTAGTGACGGCAAGCCCTTGCTGGCCCTAGCCTCTAGCTGGTCTGACGACTGGCCAGAAGAAAAAGAAAAACTAATAAATTTTTTTAAAAATAAATAAATATATTAACAATTGTCACATCAGTGTTGGCCAAATAACCAATGCTAGTAGGCATTTACATCAGCACTAGCTAACTAAATTTCGCCGAATGGACTGAATTGTTATAATTATAAAAGATTTATTATTGAATTGACCAAAAAAAAAAAAGATTTATGACTGACTTAGAAAAACTGCAATAAGTTTAGAGCTATTTTGATAATTTTCCCATTGTAGGTGAATTCTAATGGGTACATATTTTCCACCTATAACAAAGTTAAATATATATTTGCATGATTTCCATGATCATATCTCCCATCAGATGATGACCTTGGTCTCATATATGTTTGCATCCTCCGCGAGTTGTTGCCTCCCAAGTTCACTTTAGTCTAGAAGTGACAACAAACAAAGAGGTTCACTCACTTGACATCCAAGTCTTTTCACTAAGAGCAATGACTAAACATAGAGACTTGACCCAATCTTCATGGTGAATCATCCTCCACAGATACATTTTGTATTTTAACACGCCAATGCCCACATGACTTATATACCCAATTCTCCCCATATCTTTTTCTTCCCTAAAGAGAGGGAATAACCTCTAGTTATTTTACATCCTAGTGATCTCAAGCTCCCGACGAGGGTCGAAATGAAACTTTTTGAGAACTTGCTTAGGTTCAACCATATAGTAGAATTTCCCACTAACTTCTCGTGACCAAATTCAACTTTTCATGGTTCCGCGGTCAAGTTGGAAAATATATTGCTTTCTCATATATTCACACAAATAATCTTATTTGACTATAAACAATACTAATTTGAAAGGAAAAATCACTTTAGTCCATAAGTGACAACTATCCAAGAGGTTCACTCAATGACTTCCAAGTCTTTCCATTGGAGAGTAATGACTAATTATAGAGACTCGACCCATTACATTGGATCAAACTCTATGGATGCGTTCCTTATTTTAATGTGCATGTACCCGCGCCTAGTACTCCTGATTTTCTTTGTATCTTTTATTTTTCTAGGGAGAAGGAATACCCTTTAGTTATTTTACATCCCGTTAATCCCAAGATCTAGACAAGGACCGAGGTGAAGCCTTTTAAGGATTTGCTAGTGGCTAGGTGAGGCATGACTTAGATTTGGCAAGGTTGAGCCTCGTTGACCCTCATCTTTGGCCAATTACCTGGCCATCACCAAGGCTTGGCAACCGGCTAGAGGAGGAAGAATAATGGAGGAAAAAAAGAAAAGAAATAAAAAAGGAGAAATAAAAAAAGAATTAGAAAAATCTCAAAAAATTATTAACAAATTATTAAAAAATGTCATGTTACAAAAAAAAATTGAGAGTTGTGCTAAGCACTTTTATATTCTTTTTCTGTTTTGATAATAGAAATTTTAGGGTGGTACAAAACATGTTCCTATATTTCAAAATTCGTCTAAGGAATAAAAATTTAAAAAAAATTATTTTTGAGTGAAACAGAAATATTATCAAACGTACCTCACTATAACCAAATTCAACTTTTCATGATTCGAGGGTCAAGTTGGGGAATATATTGGCTTCTAACATATTCACATGAAGAATCTTATTTGACTAGAAACAACATTAATCTGTAGTGAAAAATCACTTTAGTCCAAAAGTGACAACAAGCAAACAGGTTCTCTCACTGACTTTCAAGTCATTCCACTGGAAAGCAATGGCTAAACATAGAGACTCGACCCAATTTTCACAGTAAATCATACATATATATAATTAGTGACATCCGGTCTCGGACATGTAACCAGCAACGCCATGCCACCACACTAGACATTGGATCACGTCGTCACATCTCGTTATACCACCTTACCACACTACCGATTCAGTTCGTTTCCGTCATTGCCGAGACAACTCAGCTTTGACGGCTCAAGCCGTGCCAAGTCAACAGCTCCGTGACCTCTCCTACGCGCACGAGCCGCATCCATCTCAGCCCGTCTCATCTCCGTGCACACCTTCCCTCCCTCCCTGCCTCTCTCTCTCTCTCTCTCTCTCCAGCCGTCTACCTCGCTATGAAATTAAAGCGGTCGGTGCCTTCGCATTGCTCGAAGAGGTGCGAAGAGGAAGACCGCACCATGAAGACACGGCAACAATTTCCCCTTTCTCTCTTCCACGAATCCAGTCAGCGGTCAAAGCCATCTATTTTCTCTTGGGCGTGACACGCGATAGCTAGCTGGTCTTCTCTCTTGTCGCCAGCATCCATCGAACCGCTCAAAGTCAATAGCGATGGTCTGTTGAAGACCATTGCCGCATCCCCTCGAAACCGCAGCTCGCTCTTTCATCCTCATTTCAAGTGGCCACTGCCCCTTATTCTGTGAAAGCCGAATACTCTCTTCACCGCAATGCTGCAAACATAGCCATCTTCGCCCGTAGCTTGGCCGATGACCTGCATCGCCATCTTCTTGCCGTCGCCTCAGTTCGGACCATAGTAGCCAGGATTCCGGGAGCCGCTTGTTAGGGAAATCCCTTATGATGTTTTGAAGATGACAAAATAAATCAAAGGCTACTAACATGTTTAATGGTTAAGTAATAGACCATGCGGATAATAGAACATGTAAAGGATATTATCAAAGTCAGAAGACGGCCGAAAGACTGAACGTAACACATGTCCAAAGTATATTCTGAATATTTCCAAACTTCTATGTCAAAGTCTGAAGACTGCCAGACTTTAGTGTCAAAGTCTGTTCTACATCAGAAGTCTGCTCACTCTGACAAATTCCAGACTGAACGTGAAGGAAGAACCAGAAGACAGACTATATGCTGAAACTGAACCAAAAGACAGACTCTATACTAAAGCTGAACTTATTCAGACGGTATTTAGACCTTAAAGCTAAATCTGTTCAGAAACAGAATATGTTCAGACTCAGATTGAAAAGTCTATCGTACTCAGACTCAAATTGTAAAGTCTATTGTTCTCAGACTTTACATCTAGATTTGATGAATCGTAACTCAAGCCCAATCATATAACGGCTAGTGGTCTGGTTTGGATTCCATATCAAGATTGATTTTATTGACTCAATCTATTTGATTGACGATTGGATCTTGAAGACAAAAACTTTCTATATGAAGAAACTTTACTTATGGAAACCAAGATTTCGTTTGTATGGGCGATCAGAAACAATTTGGGATTCTACCTTTGTCACTGAACGACTACCAAATCTTCTAGATATAGAGCTGTCCAATGGGTATATTGGAAGACGATTCTCCGGGATACTGTCCAACGGCTAGTTTGGAAGTGGAGAACTATTTAAGGAGATGAAGGACCGATGAGCAAGTAAGAGATAGAGTGTAGAATTTATAATTCCAAAGTCTGAGCGACCTTCGATCATACACTTGTCTTTGGAGAGCTTAAACGTTTGTGATCGTGAGAGAAATACCAAAAGAGTGACTTAGTGAGATAGTGTGATCTACTAAATGTTTGCACTCGAAGTTGTAATCTCTTGTTGATTGCATAGTGGAATCCAGCCAAGAAGGCTGTTAGCATGGGAGAGTGGACGTAGGCTTAGATTAAGCCAAATCACTATAAATCTTGTGCTCTTATTCTCTTCCCTAACTCCTTTGTTTGAAGTTTATTTTATTTCGCATATACTTGCCAATATTTATTTTAAACACCTATTCACCCCCTCTAGGTATTCATACTAGCACTTTCACCGCTGAGTCGCCATCGCAATCCTCTAGGACCCGTGGCAAGTAGATATTCTCCATTCTATCTTATATCAATGGTTTGTCATGTGACAAAAAGAGTTTCCTCAAAAATCTGTTGAATCTAGTGTTCTGGAGGTGTTAGCATCTAGTCGCAGGTTTTGGATAAAGTTATAAGTTTGAAAGTTTGAAACTTTAGTCGTGGATGTGTATATGAGTTATCTGAAGGTGGTATGTGAAATCAGCATCCATATTTGGGCTAAAGGTAATGAAGGGTTGAGTCAAAATATCATGACAGGTTCGGTTTTAATCCGACCCTCGATTTTGTTCATGGGGCATCATCCTTCACGAAAGTCGTACTTTATTGACTATTTCACAACATACTTTAATTTCAAATTTTTCAGACTTCATACGACAAAAATATATTTGAAAAATTATAGAGCCTGGAATCTATTTTTAAGGCTACTGAATGGACCTCTTCCTATTTTTCATTTCCCACAAAATTTTGGTCAAGAATTCTAACATGCATCTTTCATGAAAATTGTAGAGCACATTATATACTATCACATATAAAATTTCCATGATTTTTTTTTATCTCACTTAGTTTGCAAAACATTTATTTTCCTACTCCATCGCATTCGGGAAATTCCTACTATTTTGGCATGGTTTACTAAAAATTATTTAGAATTGTATGAGCTAAATTAGACTTTGAGTACTTCACAGAAAATGTCCCTTTAGATCTTTTCTATCTTATGTTAAAGTTGTTGGAGAAAACTTCTTTGAGTGTTTTGAAGTTGACAAAACGTTTTCATCAACCTAGTCTAAAAACTTGCAGACTCTTCCATCAAAGTCTGAAGACTTTCGGACTGCTAGACTCAAGACTCAAAGTCTATCATCATTGGCAGTTTCTAAACAGTCGAAGAAGGCTTATATGAAACGAAGTATTTCATTAAGGATTTGATTCTGTCGTCTAAAGAAAATCTCTTGGCTGGATATAGCATGGCAGAATCCATTATTCAAATCAAGATTAATTCAGAGATTTTGGATCCGTTGATTGACGAAGTATACTTGGAAGATTCTACTTATGGAAACCTAGATCCTAATTATATGAGTGAGCAGGATTGATGGGCTATCATCATGTTTTTTAAATAGCTCGAAAATCTTCCTAATTGATTTTGTCCAACGGGTAAATTGGAAGAATTCATTTAATAAGTGCCAATGGGTGTGATGGCATAAAATAGTATATAAGAAAGACGTTCCAATTGTTCGAGTATGTGCGTGATAGAAGAATTCCAAAGTTTAAAGCTCTTTGTTCTTAGTCAATTAAACTGTTGAGCGAAATCTTGTATGCAAAAGAGAGTTTATATCTTTGAAAGACCTTAAGAAAGTGTAGTAGAGTCTTTACACTGTGGAATCAAGGAAGAGCTTTACTGTAACAACTTTTTTGTTCATAGTGAAATACAACCGATGGGCTATCAGTACGGAAGAGTGAACATATGCTTGGATTAAGCTGAACCGCTATAAACTCTGTGTTCATATTCTCTTCCATATGCTATTTTACTTTGATCATAACTCGATTTGTTTACAAGAGTCTAATTTCTTTTTCATAATCTATTGCTGATTTAAGTTGCACACTTCACTTTGAGAAATTTATTTTTACACCTATTCACCCCCTCTAGGTGCTCATACTAGCTTTCACAAAAGTTTCATAATTTTTTAAATCCATTTACCTAGACACCAACTATCGTTTCTAAAGGCGTGTAGAACGCTTTATAATGCTAGTTTAAGGTCTAGGGTATGAAATTCTTTTTATAGTTTGTCTAATGTAGGCACAGGTGAAAATATGTCAATCTAGGGGGATAAAATGACTGAGGGTTCATTAGTTTCACATTTGAGTTCCTAGGTAATAGTAATGGTAACATGCTTTTTAAATTGAATTATGGAATTATTGCATTATGGTATGGATGTGTCACTAGGATTACTATCAGTCCTTAGGATGATGATGCCCCGAGTTGTAGTAGAGATATCTAGAGGGGTAATTGGGTTCCTCCAGATGCCTAGAAGGGTGTAACACGGTTCTCTCATGTGATATCCTAAATTTTCACCCGCTTAATTAGCGGAGGGCGAAAATTCAAGGAAGGATTAAGCTTGGCAATGATCAAGATAGTGTTGACACCTAATTTTAGAAAAATAAAATTGCATTTTTGAAAAGAAAAAATAAAAAAAGGGGAAAATTGATTTGATTGATTATGCATGGAAGTTTCAAATTCCGATGAGTATTCAGATTTTGATAAATGTGGAAACAATTGAAAAATCAAGCGAATTAAGGGCAATGATTTTAATAAAATGGAAGCCAAACCCAAAATCGATGAGGATAATAATCAGATTGATAAATCAAAAGGAAAGTATCAAAAATTATACTCATCAGGTGAGCTGTTTGCAAAAATCAAAACGAACTTGGATGTGTTTTTGGTAACGTGAGTGAAAAATCGAAATGTAAATTTGCGATGGCAAATCGGGGCTGAAATTCTTTAATTCCCGCAATCAAGGAAGCACAACTTTCTAAAGATCAATAGAGGTTTTCACTATAAAAGGGCTACAATTCGTGAGAAATGTGGGTGCAAGAAATTGGGAGAGAATTGAAAAGAAATCGTGAAAAGAATTCGTGCAGAAAAGGTGCAGAGAAAAGTGTGAGGAAGGGCGATTTTCAAAAAATTGAGAGAATTGGTGCGAAGAGGGAATTCGTACAAAAGAAAAAAGAAAAAAGAAAAAGAAAGGAAACCCCCTTCGTCATCGAAAAGGGGCAGCTTCTCCTTTCTCTTCTGACAAATACAGAGAAAAGAAAAGGTCAGCAGAGTAGCAGGAGGAGGGACGTGAGGGGACGTGAGGGGACGTGAGAGGAGAGAAAAAAATAGAAAAAAGAAGAAAATCGGTCTTCTTCTTCACGAACTCGCCTCCGTTGTTGCTGCTGGTTCACCCCCCTGCGCCGGTGCCTGCGTCGGCCACCGCTGATTGAACCCCCCCGAAGCCCGCTCGCCGCTGCGCCACCGTGAGCACCGTCGCCACGCCTTGCCACGGACGCAGCAACCCCTCGACGCTGTCACCGCACGCCTCCGACGCCCACCGCTGCGTCTCTGTGCCCGCGACCTGCTGCTGACCAGCCCAACGCCGGCCTCTGCCCGCGCCTCCGCTTCTGCAGACGTTGCTCACCTCCGCCTGCGACCTGCTCGCCTGCGCCACCACCGCCGTGCCTGCACCTGTGAAGCCAGGCACCCCTACGACCGTGCTCCTGCCCTCGCCGACGCCGCACCACTGCACCATCTCTGCTCGTCCGCTTCACCGTCGCTGGAGTCCCGCGCTGCCGCGATCCCGCACCCTCACCGTTCAGCAAGCCGCGCCTCCGCCCGTCCGTGGCACCTGCTGCACCTCCAAACACCAGCATCGACGCTGCCACCGACGCCTGTGGGACCGCTCGCCGCTGCCTCTGCTCCACCGTCCGTGACGCCGCTGCAACCGAGCAACATCACCAGAGCCCGACGCCGCGCCTCAGCGACTCGCGACTCAGCGAGCAGACGCTGCCTTGCCCGCTGCTCACCCACGCCGGTACGCGACCCACCTCCGCCGGTCTCTGCCAACCTCCGCCCGGCAGCACCGACACCACCACCACGCCCACTCGCCAATCGACACTGCTGGTCTGCTCACCAATCACGTTGCCTCTTCCCTGTTTTAGGTGGCTTATATTTATTTTTATTTTTTATTTTTTATTTTTCATGTTATTTTTCTATTTATTTTGTTTGATAGCATTTTTTTAGTTTAGCTATTTAAGTTGTAATATCGGATGTTAGTCTTTGTGAATTTTGTAGGCATTATCCGTAGGGATTTTGTCCGAAATTAATATAATTATTAATTTGATCCGAGAGACATCGGATCATTTTTCTAATTATTTTTAATTTTTGGGCTTTTTGGTAAAATCTCAATTGTTAAATCATAATAATTACTTAATTTGGTCCGTAAGACTTCGGACTAGATTTTTTAATTATTTTGAGTTGTTGTGATGATTAGGGTTAGAATAATTGTTAATTTAACTTGTGAGACGACAGGTTATTTTTTCAATTATTTTGATCCTTTATTTAGTGATTATATTAATTGTTTATATTTAACCATAATTTAATAATTATTCAGCTTTAAAAAAAAACTAAAAAAAATCAAAAAATCAAAATATTCAAAAAAATTGCATGAGCATATAAGACATTAGGGTTTAATATAATAGACACTTAGGTTTAATTAATCAAATTTTTAGGATTATATTTCTAGGATTGCATTTTTAGATAATATTTTTAGGACTGCATTTTTAGATATTTTAAAAAGGAAAGAGTTAGGATTAGACTTAAATAGCCTTTTTAGAGTTTTAATTAGCACATTTTCATATTCTCATCCTTTTAAAATAAAGATAGTTTTTCTAAGACATGATAGGGTTTAAGTCAAATTAATCTCTAGAATAAATTAGAAAATTATCCCTTCTTAGATAGATTAATTAGGATCTTTATAAATTCTGAATTTCAATAAAAAAAAATACAAAAATCTAGGTGCATGTTAACTAGTTCGCATAATAAGATCATTCAATTAGAATTTGTTCATTAGTTAAGTTAGGTCATGAGGTGCATAATAACTAGTTTGCATAATAGGCCCATTTAATTAGAATTTGCATATTAATAGGATTAAATCATTTAGTTAAGAAATGCATTTTCATAAAAGAATTCTAATTTTCAAGAAAACCCAAAAAAAATTGTTTGCTTCGTGTGGTGCAATTTATTGAAGGTTTGAGCATCCGTGTGGTCATTTGTATGATAGTAATTTAGGTTAAAATAAATCAGCTGCTTGCAAAAACATTTTGAAATATTAAAAAGAAATGATACCGAAAGAGCATTAGAAAAATCTAATGTAACCAAGTCCCCGGACCCTCAATATCTGGTTCGTAGGAGTAAAATAAATCTCCCTTTATTTTACTTAGGTGTCTAATCGACCTACCATAAACCGATTAGTGGCGACTCCTAGATAATAACCTCTTGCATGTTTAAATGTTTGAACCTTAAGTCGCGATTTGGTATGGGCTTGGGAGAGCCCGAGCTAAGTGTAAAAACTTAGCAGTCCATTAACCTAGTTTTAGGTGGTGCACCCGAAAAAATAGGTCGCGACAGGTAGAGATATCAATATCTTGAGACACCTTTTGTTCGACCTATTTGAGACCATGAATAGAGGAAAATTCATTGGATAATTATAGAATATAGTTTTGACTATATTCTTGTGTTAAATTAGAATCTTATGGTCAATTTGATTAATATGGCCATTATACTCTAAAGGATACTTTATATTATATAATGTAAGATTAAATTATGATCAAATGAATTACTATTAAGCCTAATCACCTTATGGTTGGTCACCTATTACCTAACCTTCGCCTCAAAAATTTCACTTTTGCTTTTGGACGATTTAATGCATGTAATCATGGGGGAATAGTGACCAAGCCAATGGATTTTCATGCAACAAGTGTGTTCAACAAGCCAAATGAACACTCTCTCTCTTTCTTAAGCCTGACCAACGCCCTCTCTCTCTCTCTCTCTCTCTCTCTTCCTCTTCCTCATTTTCTTCTTTTTGGCCTAAGAGTTCTCTCCATTTCTCTCCCTCTCTCTCTTGGCTGCTCCATCACCAAACTCTTTCTTCCCTCATTTTCTTGCCATTTCTTGCACGAATTCTCACTATAAGTGAAGCTTGATCTTAAGGCAAGGAAATGAGACTTATTCTTAAGCCTCTTGATCTCTCTTTCTCTTGGTTTTGCTAGCTTAGGTCACGTTGGAGGTTGTTATGGTGCTTGATGTGTTGATTCTTTGGTTTTGACATTTTTCTTTGTGTTCAAGTGACCAAGCCAATAATTCGCTAATGAATGACTATGGTCGAGGCTTATAAGGGAGGCTTGAGTCATTTTTATGAGGTGCATGTTGATTTGTAGTAATCTTTGAGTCTTGTGTCATGGGTTGACAGTTCCCTGGTCGCAAAACGGCCCGTGTGGCACCTAACAAGCGAAATTCACCAAGCCAGCTTTCCTTCTATAGTTATGAATATGACGAATAACTTCTTTTTATGATGTCGTACCACGCCCAGCTTAACTCGGACTTCTAGTCCATCGAGTGAGACAATAGATCTCTTTAGGCTTAATAACTGGTTTCAGCCTACCATGGTTTCATTAGGAGTGCAGCATCAACTCCCGACTAGTTTATGCACGGGAGGCTAATCCTACCTTCAAAACTTCTAAGTAATACAATCCTTCTATCCTAGAACTCTTAGCACCAACTGTCCTAATGTCACTCCCACGGATCAGTTGTGTTCGTCCCCTCTGCATTCTCATTTTTCACTCGATAACCTCAAGTATCACTCACAAGTGTCACGAGTATAGGAGGATTCACGAACTGTAATATTCTCCCCCACTCAATTCCGTAATGCCCTCGTTGCGATCTACTTTGTCGCTTCCTTGCGTCCCTTAACCATTGATGGGCCACTTTCAGGATCTCACATTAAATGGTCACACTTGCCCAACAAAACAAATTTTGCTCCATTTGTAGCCTCTTTTAATCTCAGCTATTCGGGCCATTTTCAATCACCCGTGATTTATTTGGCAAGTGTGGCATTTATTGCCAAGTACATCTTTTGGCAGCACTATTTTTGCCTACTAAGCATTTTGACCTTAGCAAACCAAATGGAGGTTGTTTCCTTGTTGAAAACGTGGTAGTAAATCTCCTCTTTAGATTCATCAATCGATCCAAGAACATTATCTCCATTCAGTGAGGATTCAGTCTTCTCCAACTCCACCCGCTCAATGAGGAATCAAATCTTCCTAGTGCCCCCATTGTCATCCTAGAAGCTTAGTCAAGAGCCACACTTTGTTCGAGCGCCTTTGTCCCGGCAATGCACTATCCGCCCTTGTAGGACTAGGCAGACCACTTTTACTTTCCAGTTCAACCCACACTAGAGTAAGGAGTCCGATTCTCCGACTCACCCACTTATTGGAGGGATTCCTACTTTGATACCATTTGTCAAGGGTCGACAATTCCTTGGCTGCGAAATGACCCATGCGGCGCCTAACAAGCGAAATTCACCAAACCAACCTTCCTTCTATAGATGTTCCAATGAACAATACGGTGGATAACTTCTTTATACGAGGTCATACCATGCCGAGCTTAGCTCGGGCGTCTAGTCTATCAAGTGAGATAACAGATCTCTTTAGGCTCAACAACTAGTTTCGGCCTACCATGACCTCATCAAGAGTGCGACATCAACTCTTGACCGGTTTGTGCATGAGAAGCCAACATTGCCTTCAAAGCTTCTAAGTAATATAATCTTTCTATCCTAGAACTCTTAGCATCAATTGTCCTGACACTACTCTCACGAACCAATTGTGTTCATCCCTTCTACATCATCACTCTTTACTCAATAATCCCAAGCAACACTCACAAGTGTCACGAGTATGGGACGATTCACAAACCATGACACTTGCATGTGGTTGATTCTGCCATGGATGGTTGAGACAATAAGCTAGATGTTAAGTTTGTGCTTTGAAAGTGTCATTGATGGCTTGTGGTTGTGAGATGAAGTTGAGATGAAGTCTTGCATGACTATTTTATCTTGTTGTGTGATGTTTTGATGAGTGGAAGTTGATGAGGTGACAATAGGACCAAATTCGTGTACTTGGATTAAGCTAAGAAAATTGTGTGCACATGGTACCATTCTGTCTTTTTATTTTTTCTGCAACTTTTCTCAACTAGATATCAAGAAATTTCCTTCTTCTTGAAGAGTTCTTTTAAAATCTAAAGCTTAACATAGTTAAATTTCAGATTTTTATGAGTTAATTTGGATGGCCAAATGGTCGAATTCCTTTTCAATGTCCCACTTTGTCTAGTACCACCAAGATGGTGACCCTCACTTTGCTTCTTGATTTTCTATGGATTTTTCTAGTAAGAATATTGATGATGTTTCTTCACAAAATTGTTCTAAATTATTTTTTCTACAACATATAAAAATTTTCGAATTTTTTAAGGTGACTTGAATTCCGTGGAAATTAATTTCCAAAAGTTTATCCATTCTGTTTTGAGGGCTGTTTTGCTCCAAGTTCAAGAAAAAAAAAGGCATGGTTTCATGTCGATTTTTGACCTGATGTTCTTCATGAGAAATCTCTTTAAATTTATTTCCCGTAACATATCCAAAAATTAGAATTTTTTAAGGTCATTTACTATTTTAATCGGAGTGATTTCCAAGATCAGACAAAACTACCCCTTTTTGACCGATTTTAAAGATGAAGCCTTTATGAAGGGAAAATAGGAATCTTGAAATGATGTCTTCTGAAAAGTTAATTGGCACACTCTAAGCTTTTCAACGAGACATGATTCACTATGATGTGATGTCATTGGCGATGTTTTCGAATTATTAAATATAATGGCAAAATCTGTAATTTCCAATTGTTGAGTGTGCATGAAGTATTAAGGACGTGCGGATCCCTAGAGTACCATAACTTTGCACAAAGGGACACTTAAGTGCCATAACTTACAAAAGGTACACTTAAGTGTCAAAATCGGAGCAAAATTTATCACTTGAGTGCCAATCCGGCCAAAGTCTGGCCAAAAGGCTAACATGGCATTTTTCCGGCAAAACGAGCTCAAAACGACGCTGTTTTGCATACTAATGTGGCCAAATAATGCAAAAATGGCGTCGTTTTGGGCTGACATGGTAAAAAAATATAAATTAATTAAATTAAATTTCAAATTAAATTTAGTTAAAATTTTAAAAAATAATAATTTAAAATTTTAAAATTTTTTATAAAAGATGGGGGGCCAAGAAGGACCGGCAACGGAGGGAGGAGGGACAACTAGGGTTGCCAACCCCTAGTTGGTCGACCGACGGTGAGGGCTCGCAAGCCTTTGCCCCAGATCGGGGGTGAGGGTTGCAGGCCTCACCCAGATCCGACGAGGGTCGGCGGCCCTCGCCTGACCGAGCCAAGGGCTGTCGCTCGTCAAGGTGAGCCCCAGCGGGCGACGGCCCTTGGCTCAGCCGGGTGAGGACCGCGACCCCTCGCCAGTCGCCGAATCTAGATGAAGGCTACAACCCTCGACCCAATCTGGGGCAAGGGCTCCCGAGCCCTCACTGCTGGTCGGCCGGGGTCGCCGGCCCTTCCCGACGACAGCAAGGAGGCAACAGTGGTGGCTAAGGCTCTTAGCCAACGCCCCCTCCTTTTTTTAATTTTTTTTAATTTTAAAATTATTATTTTTTAATATTTTAACTAAATTTAATTTTAAATTATATTATATTATATTATATGTTATTTTTTACCACGTCAGCCCAAAACTACGTTGTTTTTGCATTATTTGGCCTTGTCAGCATGCAAAACAGCGTCATTTTGGGTTCACTTCGCCGAAAAAATGTCACGTCAGCCTTTTGGCCGGACTTTGGCCGGAGTGGCACTTAAGTGATTCGTTTTTCTTCAAATGTGGCACTTAAGTGTACCTTTCGTAAGTTATGGCATTTAAGTGTCCCTTTGTGCCAAGTTGCTTGTTATAGTCTATGTACGAAATTTATGAAATGCAATATCACATCATATGTATGCCATGTGTGATGATGGATAAGTATAATGCTATGGATGGCAACCCGTGGTGATATGATTGGGTTACTTGGGGGGTAATAGGTTCCCCAGTACCCGAAGTCTAGGGGGATAATAGGGTTCCCCAAAAGTTCTCCGATGATGGCCAGAATGGATGATGGGAGGGTTTCCTAAGATGTTGTGTGTTCCCTAGATTCCCCAAAGTGGAAAGTCTGGGGGTAACACGGTTCCCTAGAAATCTGGCTATGTGATATGCTAGAAGTGACCCGCACGGTATTGACTTGCCATCGGTTGAAACCATAAGACGAGAGTAGACCAAATGGTGTGATACGCGAGAGATGGAACATGTGTCGAGTGTTATTGCATTTTGTGTGCTGCATGTACTTATAAGTAAATTGTAAATACTGAATATTTGCGAATTGCATTGTAGAATCACTGTAGGTGAGTCCTAGGAATCAAGAGTGCATTAGATCCATTGATTTATGAATCTTTCTTATTTTTTTGCTAAGCTTTGGCTTACTCTTGTTGTATTATAATTTTTCAAATAATTAAGAATGATGGACATCCGTCCTTTAGCTTAACATGGATAGCCATGATATTTTGAAAGTATATCAGAGGACATTATGTTTCCAGAGTTTGAGAATGTGTACGTTCGTCAAATGTCTACTGTCTAGGTAGATATAAGGTCCGTTTGGAAACCGCTTCTTAAAGTCCTTTGAGGGCCCAAAGCCCATTTGCCCAAATATTGGGTGTTTGGGAACACCCAATGAAACTTGCCTTCAAGAAATGCTAGGATTCCAAAGCTAAAAGCCCAAGGCAGCCTAGGGCTTTCAGCATTTCGAGAATGGGAATGGCCACCACTGTTCATCTTCTTCGTCAAGGAGGCCGGCGAGGTGTTGTGGTGGGTCGGTGACAGGCAAAAGAGGCTAGTGTGGTCGCGGCACCCCGGCAACCATCACCGACTAGCCGCGCGACCCAAATCTAGGTCGCGGCGAGGTGGCGGAGGTTGCGTGCCTAGGTCACGGAGGTGGCGGAGGTCGCCAGTCGCAAGGAGAGGTCGCACGCCTGGGTCTCGGAGGTGGCGAAGGTGATGCACCTGGGTCGCGGAGGTGGCGGAGGTCGCCTAGGTCGTGGTGTGCGACCTCCGCCACCTCGTCGCAACCCAGATCTGGGTTCTAGGCCGCGACCTCTGGCGACCCAAGACGTGGCCACGACCCAGATCTGGTTCGCGGAGGTCGCCTGGGTCGCGGTGGGCGACCTCCTCCACCTCGCCTCGACCGCCTGGGTCACAGCGGTCATAAAGGTCGCTTGGTTCACAGTGAGTTGTCGTCGCGACCTCCGGTGACCCACGACCTTGCCGCGACCTAGATCTGGGTAGCGGAGGTTGCCTAGGTTGCGGTGTGCAACCTCCTCCACCTCATCACAACCTCCGACGACCCACGACCTCGTCGTGGAGGTGGCCAAAGGTGGCTGGACAGCCTGCTCCTCACCGACGACCGCTGCCCTTACTAGTCAATTTTTTTTATTTTTCTTTTGATAGTTTTTTTTATCATAAAGATCCTGTGTAAATGTAATTCCCCAAACACCATTTTGCTCAAAGTACTTCACAAAGGGCTTTCAAAGTACAATTTACCAAACACAGTTGTATTTTGAAAAACACCTTTAACTCAAAGGTATTTGCATTTTCCTAAAGATTTTCCCCAAAAGTTGTTCCCAAACCCACCCATAGGCATTAGTTAGTTGATACTATACCATTTTGTTGCATGGTTTATACGAGAGGGCAATGAATTGAAGAGACCTCTCAAGTTCTAGAGCGAAAATGATAGTAGCGACTCTGAAGATGACAGCAACAGTAGTGGGCCATCTAAGGGTGCGTTTGGGAACCACTTCCCAAAGCCCTTTGGGGGTCCAAAGCCCCTTGGGCAAATGCAAGTGTGTTTGGCATTTGTTTTTGGGTTTGCATTCCCCAAATGCCAGCTTCACAAAGCTGAAAGCCCAAGGCAAGTTGGGGGCTGCCTTGAGCTTTCAGCTTACCAAAAATGCTAAGCTTGAGGGACTAAAAAAAAAATTTCTTCCCAAATTACCCTCATTGATTTTTCGTTTGTCTGGTTTTGCCCTTACTATTCATTGTCTTCTTCCGCGACCGGTCGTCGGCGAAGGGTAGGCAGTTGCCGACAACCATCGCCCAGACGACTGTTGTCAGGGGTGGTGCGACCAACACCGAGGGGTGGGTCGTGGCGAGGTCTGGGTCGCCGAGACCCAGATCTAGGGCGACAGGGTCGCGGGAGGACCTTGTCGCCCTCGATTTGGGTCGCGCGACCTCGCCACCCCCGAATCTAGGTCGTAGCGCCGTCATGCGACCTCCTGCGACCTCGCCACCTACCCTAGATCCAAGGGCGGCAAGGTCATGCAACCCCACCGCAACCCAAATTCGGGGCGGCGAGGTCCTCCCGTGACCTCGACGCCCTGGATCTAGGTTGCCAGAGGTCAAGGCAGCGTCGTGCGACCTCACCAGGTCGCGGGAGGTCACGCAACGCCGCCACGACCCACATTCGGGGTCGCTGGGCCTCGCCATTCTAGATCCGGGGTCGCTAGAGGTCGCCGGCGGCCGCTGCCATTGACGGTCAATTTTTTAAAATTTTTGTTTTGATAATTTTTTATTTTACCACAAAGATGCTTTGTAAATATAATTCCCTAAATACCATTTTGCTCAAAGTACTTCACAAAGAGCTTTCAAAGTACAATTTACCAAACACTGTTGCATTTTGAAAAACACCTTTAACTCAAAGGTGTTTGCATTTTCCTAAATACTTTCCCCAAAAGTCTTTCCAAACGCACCCTAAGTATAGCGACTTCGACGAGGAGTAGGATAGCGATGGATGGAAATGATCTGTGGCGGTAGTGAGTTAGGCGAGTTAGTTTCCAAGGCAATGATTTCCGCAACAGCCCCTTTTTGAGTTTAGTCGCATGGTGGGCGATGGATGGAGTGGCATGTGTAGTTGTCACTAGTAAGGTGTAGATCTCTTTTTGGATACCTCGGGTTTAGGATTATAGTTGTTTTTGTCTGTATGCCGCACATGTAATTAAATAATTGAGCCAATGAATGGAAATTGACTTTGACCTGTTATGTTCTTGATTGTACATGTTTGCATAATTTATATTATATGTGCTTCTGCGCTAACAAAGAACTAATGGCTCTTAAGATAGTGTCAATTAGGATGGCGTGCCTGGGGTGTCACACCCCAAATGTCCTCACAATGCTAGATGCATGCAAGATGCTCGGGAGGGTACTTGGATGATGATGGCAGTAGGAATTTCTATCGATTATAACCCGGATACCTTTAAATTGAGCTATTGATCACTTATTGGGAAAAAAACTACTACTTCTATTGATTTGTTGTGTTATTTTGAAAGGTTCTCAGGTAAGTTCATGATTTTCTATATTTTATATTGAGTCTTTCATTGTCAGTTTGGTGATTGATTTATATATTATAAACCGGTGGACCTTTTGCTTGATGAGTTTAGGCTCACTGATTGGTGAAATTATCTTTTCATATCAATAGAAATGTCAATCCCGCTTGCCTCTCCTACGGTCCATTACAGAGGTCCAATTGAGTTCACTTGGCATAAGGACTTTTATGTTTTTTCTTATTTTTTTTCTTTTCTTTTTGTCTTTCTTTGCTTGGCCATAACCAGCCAACTGGCCTCACCCGCCATTGGCGAGGCTTGACCGGTGAGGAGAAGCCCTAGTGAGGGGAGCCCTCACCCAGGCATGGCCCAGCAAGGGTCGCCTAGGCGAGGCCAACCTGCGCCTAGGCCAAGGCAGCTTTGCTAGGCGTCGGCCGGGCGATGGCAACGCTAGGCAAGGCCGCCCTGGCCTGGGCGAGGGCCGGCCTCACCAAATTTGGGGAGGGGAGCCCTCACCGAGGCTCGCCCTCTCCCAGGTGAGTGTTGGCCTCGCCTAGACCAAATCTGGTGAGGCCAGCCCTCACCCCTAGCTAGCCGACGCCGGGCGAGGCCGCCTTGGCCTGGGCAAGGGACGGTCTCGCCAAATCTGATTTGGGCGAGGCCGACGCTCTCCTAGGTGAGGGCGAGCTCCAGCGAAGGCTTCCCTTCTAGCGAGGTCGGCCCTCGCCTTGGCCTGGGCACAGGTCGACCTCGCCCAGGCGACCCTTGCTGGGCTGCACTTGGGCGAGGGCTCCCCTCGCCGGGGCTCCTCCTCGCTTGTGGCAGGCGAGGCCAGCTGTAGCTTGTGGCTAGTGGCCGGCCACCAAAAAAGGCAAAGAAAGCCAAAAAGAAAAGAAAGAAAAAAATAAGGAAAAAAATCAAAAAAAATATTAAAATATTAACCAAAATTATCCACATTAGCGCCGTCAGTCCTACGTTGCACCTCGGCATCCACATGAGCAGGATGGACTAAATCAACAAAAAGTGAAAAATGTTTAAGACTGAATTGGTAAAGTTAAAATGTTTAGAACTAAATTGGCAAAAATGCTATAGGTTTAGGACTTTTTGGATAATTTTCCCTTATCTACTGACATATATATAAATAAATAAGAAATGAGGTTATTCCCTTTGTAAAAGTCCACGCGCATGATGGATTTTACTTTAGTCCCTTACGCTTCCGCATGCTTAAGTAAAAGCGAAACAAATAAGACAACTAATTCCTTACACTTTCACATGCTTAAGAAAAAGCGAAATGACTAAGATAACTACGCTATGTTAGCCATGACAACTACGCTATGTTAGCCATGACGTACTGGGGATGTCACACACACACACATATATATATATGCTTGGGAGTGGAGATGTCCAATAATAAGGAAACGAAAATGGAGGAGAAATTGCAGGTGTGGGTGATGTTGGCCATGGCTTTATCCCTGCTCTCTGCTGCATCGGCCAAGCCGGGCCTTGCGGATTACCACTCGCTGCCTTATTATCGTGAGTGTTCTGTAATTTCACCTGACCTTAGTAGAGGTTATTAGTGTCCATATCCGCGTGTCTACGTCTCATGTTTTCACATTTTTCTGGAGTCGACATCGATGAAATGCGAAAGGGTTTCTCAGTGAATTGCATTTCCTCTTCCAATTCCGTTGGAAAAAAATAGGCGTCGTAGCTTCTCAAATGTCGCGTCCTTTTCTTTGTTTTCTTTTTTTTGGGCAGCTGCGGCTTGTGCAGGGTTCGATTTTAGCAACAGCGGATCGATGATCACGGGAGTGGGGGCCGAATTGTGGGACAACGGGACGGTCTGCGGACGGATGCTGAGGATCAGATGCACCCGCTCTGCTAACGGCTTTCCGAAACCTTGCAAGGACGGCGTCATCACGGTCAAGGTCGTGGACTACTGCCAGCAACCGTGCGACATCAAACTCTCCGAGGATGCCTTCTCCTGTATCGCCAACATTGGCGCCGGCAAAGTCTGTGTGGACTACTCCTAGGAAGGAACTCGAGACCCTTTTCCTGAAGGAAAAACATAAAGTTCGGGGACGATCACGAAGATAGTGTCTGCTTTTTATGGCTTTTATGGTTTGGATATGCCGGCTTTGAAGACTACTTAAATAACGTGATGCGAAGCAACACTGCGTTTTGGAATAGTGTTTTGAACAACAAGAAGTCAGCATCGAGATAATAAATGCAGGAAAGTGAAAGGGCAGGGAAGCGTGCTTCTTATTACAAGCGGATCACATGATGCGAAGCAACAGCCACATAAAAAACTCTCCGAAAATCGTAGGTGAAATGATTAGCATCCGCCATTAATGTCCAGCAGCTCAGGCCAGCAACCTAATTCAAATCGTAGTCAGTATGACTCCATTAAATGCCGCATCTCCAACAGCTCCTATCATGCCTCTTGCTCTAAATGACGAAGAAAAAGTTGCAGGCAATTGGTCATTAACTCCATGGCCTAGCAATGAAATAATCGACCCTCATACATTTTATTTTTTTTGGTCAAACGACCCTCATACATGGAGTAGGTGAATAATTTTCTTGCGTTTTCCTGATTTTAGGTTCCTAGAACTTTTCCACATTCAAATCCCTGCAATATCATTTCCTGTTGTCTGTGTGTACCATGTTTCATGTAAATCAAACAACTAATGTGATCCATGCAAACACCATAATTAGTAATTCATCAGGAAAGGGGCAAGATCAAAGACTTCAATTATTGTTGATTGAGGCTCGATGAACACAGTACTTCTTGATTAGTTTTGCAATTTCCTTGAAGGATATGATACATTACATGAACATAGCAAGCAATGATACTATGGCTATGGACCAGATCAAGTTTCCAAAAACCCTAAATAATCTCACTGCAGCAGCTAGAGTTTTCCACCTTCCCAGTCAAAAGAGTTGAACCGCACGAAGAAATTTATCTTGTTTCTGAAATTCGAAGAAAGGATTAGACCTGGGGCGAGGAAGATGAATGCACAACCTTGCTTTGTGGCACTCCGAGCCCAAGAAACCAAAGCAGAGTCCTCCTGGGGAAGGAAGGCATATTTGTTTGAGAATCCAGACTTATCCTCTTACTATCCTGATCACACCCGAACTCGCTTTCTGAGTTCTCTGAGCAACCAAGTTCGAGTTCCATCGAAGCTCTACTACAATTGTCTCCTTTCAGCTTGTCTTTGGCCTCTCCGCTCATGATGGCCCGGTTATTTGGAATCTGAAGAGAAGCTGCCTGGGCTGATGTCTCTCCCCTCGAATTTGGCTTCTCCTTCTTTCCCCTTGCCCAGATTCTCGATATCGAAAAGCTCTCTCCTTTGCTCCTCCAAATACTAAAATCTCTCCTACTATCGCCGAATTCACCACTCTTTGTCGCATCGAAGCCAGCAAAGTCTCTCCTTGATTCACAACTACACACCGACATTGCCTGGTGGTGACCAGGTCTCAGCGGTAACGTGGGCTTCCTGCTCGGCTGCTTCTTAGATGGGGTCCTGATTGCTACCAGCAACGTGGAAGATTCATCTGTCACATACTCATAAGACCCCATAGAGAAGCATCTTCTTGAACCCAGAGTGTTATTACTAGCACTAGTACTACTGGATTCACCACCGTCCATATTCCTAAATTTCCCTAGCCTAATAGACACCACCCTCTCCCCTGAATCGACCGTTTCGGTCTGCGTCACGGCATCTCTCGCACTGAGTTCGCGAGACTTGCCCACTAAATCGACGAGGGACGACCCGAATTTCGTCTCTCCATCAAAACTAAAGTGGGAATCTGATCTCAACGCCAAACTGGTCCCGGCTAAGTCCGTGCTTCTGTCAGCAGCAACAGTCTCTCTCGAGCTCTCACTTCCAGATTCAAGAACAAGCAAAAAGGGCTGAGAGCAGGTGTTGTTTGGAGTGAAATCGTAATCAGGCCACAGGCCATCTCTACACAGAGGGCAAGTGGAGTGAGACAAGAGCCAAGTGTCTATGCACTCCATGTGGAAGGCATGGCTGCACTTGGGCAAGAGCCTGAGCTTGTCTTCAGGCTCAAACTCACACAGACACACTGCACAGTCAAAAGGGTCGACCTTTAGGCCTACGATGGCCTTGTAGTGGAACACAGGGAGGTTGTCTATGATGGACTGGTCGAGCCCACAGTCATGGAGGTGGAAGAGCTGCTGCAACTGACCTTGAAATGGGGTAACACTCTCCGTGTCCTCAACTTCTCTGTGGGGAGGTCTCAGGAGGATTCTCATGAGGAGGTGAAGCAGACCAGAGACAAAGAAGATGATGGACAGGATGATGATGATGAGCAATGTGGTTGGGCTTACCTTGTTGATCAGAGTGAAGATATCCGAGTGAACAACCGGTGGGGGTGAAAGAAGATCGTTCGCCATCTTCTCTTCATGCAAACATTGAGATATGATCTCCCATGTAGCTCTACAAACACGATCCAAGTAGATCGAGTTCAAGTGTGAAAAAAGAACACTGAAACTTGCTCTAATTTCTAAAAGCTCTGTTTCTGTGTAGTGTAACCATGCATTTTTGCACGGTATTAATAGAAATACCGGTTGAAATACATACGCAACTGCAAGTTGGGAGGGGACCACGAGAGAAAGAGACAGAGAGAGAGAGAGAGAGAGAGAGAGACTTTAAGGTGAGTAATGAAGGATAGAGACTTATGTGACAGAGCTAAAGGGGCAGCTTCGTCATATACGACCTCTTCAATAGCAGAGTCAAAAAAAAAAAAAAAAAGAGCAGAGTTTACTTGAAGAGGAGGTCAGAGTAGATTAACTCATTGCGCTGCAAAAAATATAAATTAATATGAATGGCGCTGCAGAAAATAAATGGCATTATCTCAGGGATTTTTACCAGTCATATTCACTATTGTTAAACTGGTCAAATTTGCATTCATGAGCTTAGGGGCGAAATAAAGAAAAGAGACTGAAAAAGTACGCGGTGCATGAGAAAAGGAAATAATAGCCTAATTTTTATTAGAGAGTGAGAAAGAGAGAGAGAGAGAGAGAGAGAGAGAGAGAGAGAGATCTTGCTTGCTTATTCTTCTGCAAATTTCCATGCTTGATCTACTCAAACTCACAAATGAAGGGCATAAAGAATCAGAGTCAGAGAGAGAGAGGGAGAGAGAGAGAGGTATTGATGGGGTTTCCGTAAAACTTTTTCCATGGACTTGCATTTCCTCACCTTGCCGCCTCAAGTGAAGACAACAATGAAACAATCAGTTGGGTGTCATCTCGGATCCAGTCATTAAATTGCAAACCCTTTTCTATACGTTACGGTATGTCCAATTTAATATTCTCTAAAAATTTCAAGCATCATATACTGTTGATTTGCGAAGACCCTAAAATTGCTCGCGGTGCTCTTTTTTCTTTTTCCAACCTCTTTTTTAAACTCTCATCCACCAAAAACAGAGCCCAACCCAAGGATTTGGAGAAAATGCAACTCGAGACGCAAATCTTAAATTCTTATCTATCAACCCAATACGGTAGTGACACTTCTATTGCCACAATCTAGAGATGACATATACATATTTATTGTGAGTTTTGGACAAAGTGCAGATTCGTGTGTCTCCTCGAGTTCATCTTTCACTTTCAAGCTGGAATTCCCCTTTTAGAGATACCTAGAAAAACTGGTTTCCTCAGGGATGACAAAAGGATTAATAAAGTATTAATTACTTCATACAACCTTTCTGCTACTGGCCTTCGAATTCATCTTTGGCATGTCGCACTTTGCTAGCCAGCTCAGGTTGTAGTGTGTAGGGGATCATGTCCCAAACCAGACAAGAACGACGCTCTAGGTCGTGAGAATAGAAGACTTGTGGGCCTTTTTGTTGCATATAAAAGGAGGTGAGCATAAGAATAGAAGCCTCTTAAACTTAATAGTCTTTTTCTAATCGCTTTCGAGATCCAAAAATGTCGCTCAACATGCGAGCTTCCTCGGGAATTACAACTTTTTATTGTTTAATGTATCTTGTCATTGTCTAGCCATTTTGAAAGTTTCATGAGATGCTTCACGGGTTCCTCGAGTTTTGCTCTCTTTGACTTTAGTTAGTTAAATAAGGTGAGCAAAAGATTGGCACCGTTTTAATTTTTTCTTAAAAATGATCTAAAGCAAAATTAACCTTATATCCGTTTCCTTCCATCCATCAAATTCTCATTTTTTTCCCTTTTTTTCCTTTTAAATGTCTCTTGCTTTTTCTTGTAGCAAGTGGTTCACCACCATTGAATTGCGACTTAAATAAAAATAAATGTGTTTGATTCTTGACTACCATGGACCATTGTTAAAATGATTTCTAAAATACAAAGATATTACAAAGCGTTATAGCAATGGGAAAATGATTATTTATATTAGAAGAGTTTTCAATCCCTTGATTTTAGCATTTTCATGAATATGCTTGTGATCTCGATTGACATCTGTAGAAATTTTTCCTCCTTGATTTCAATCAAGGGAAAATCTCAAATAAGGGCCCGAAATGGGTTTATTTTCTCAAAAAAAAAAATGATCTAAAGTGGACACCGTATCAAATAAAAACCCAAAGTGGCTAATTTTGTCTCAAATAAGGACCCAAATTTTCAATCTTATTTATAGCTTGGGGTAGTTTTGTCCAAGAACATTTTTTCTTTAATGTTTTTTTCTTTCTTCATCTTCCTCACGCCTCCTCCTTCGCTCTATGTTGCCTCCTTCTTCAACACCATAATTAGGGCCCCTACTAGCGACCTCGTGAGCTTCAAGTCATCACGTAGTTGGTCGTAGTGACAAGAAGTCGGATTGGAGTTATTTGCTACTGGTCACCTTCTCAAATGCTAAAATCCTCAATTCCTCAAGATGCATCAAATCTCGGCTCACTTTTGCTCAACCTAAAGCTCGAATTGACCTCCATTTGACAACAACGATGCTGGATTTTTTATCAGAGGTAGTGGTCGATGAGGTCAAGAGCTCGAATAGGACTTGTCAATGGCGGCGATGGAGCAACGAAGTACAATAGTTTCTACAGTTAATGATGTCAGATACAACTAATGATCAATCTCAATATGGGGTATCGATTGAGGAGAAGAGTTGTGTCGATGAGAATGGCAAGAGTGTGAATGGGTGTCTCCAAACTAAGGATTATTGAAAGGAGCCATTGGCATTGCAAAGGGGAAGGGGGATCTTTGAAAGATTGAATTTATGCAAGAGAGGTAAACTCTTGCCGAGGTTGAAATAGTCGCCAGTTACAACAAAATTGTTCTTTGGCGTGAAATTGTTGATCACCAAGTGTAATTTGAATAGAGATGTAAGTTAGTCAAACAAAATGATCTAGCAATGCTTGGATATTGCTACTCTGTTGTTGGCAAGCAGGACTAAAAATAGCACAAAAAATTGGAGTTGCTGGGTTAGCGGAAGGCCTAGAATAAGTGGAGTTTGATGCACTCTCAAGGTGAGAGAAATACGTCGCCAAAGGGATTAGTTGCATAGCTTGGGAGTTGGACAAAAAGTTGAGTCTTAGCAAAAGCAGATTCATATTATGGCTTTGAGATCAGAATTTGCGATGAAAGTTGGAATAAAAAGAACTTATTTTTGAACGCTCATTTCAGTTTCATGGAATTGTCTACAAACCATTTTGAGAAGCGAAATTTAAAATTTTCAACGAGTTAGATGATGTTGTAATGGCTCGTGTTAAAGAAAACCCAGTCTTGGTCATACAACAAGATGACACAAAGAGCAATGGAGGGGTTGATATTGGAGGTGATGTAGAGAGTGAGAAATGAAGAAAGAAAAAAGAAGAAAGAGAGAGACAAAAAATAAACAACAATGTTCTTGGACGAAAGTACCCCTGGCTGTAAATAAAATTAGAAGTTCGGGTCCTTAATTGAGAGTCAGCTAGCCACTCCAGGTCCTTATTTGAAACAGTGCCCACTTTAGGTCCTTTTTTGAGAAAATGGCTCCACTTCAGGTCCTTATTTGAGATTTTCCCATAAATCAATGCCTCTTACTCCCCCTCAAATTAGGAATGAGAGAATCTCAAATTCCCAACTTGTGACATAAGTTTTTTCCAAATGCATTTTTCTAGACAATGACTTAGTGAAGAGATCAACAATTTGATGCAGAGATATAACATACTTAGTCACAAGTATTCCAAGCTCCTTTTTCGCTTATAATGATAATCAATTTGATATTTTAGTTTTGCATGAAATACACAATTAATCCACATTTAAAATGCACCAATATTATCATAATATAATACTGGCATTCTTGAGAGATTAATGCCTAAATTTCTCAAAATGAATGATATCCAAGTAAGTTTTGCAGCTAATGAAGCCATTGCACGATACTTTGCATCGAAACTAAATTGAGCAACCTGATTTTTGCTCTCCATGATGATAGTTTATACCTAAGAAGGTACAAAATCCAATGGTTAATCATTCTCCTTCAAAAAAAGGTAAATAAGTCCAAAGTTGATTTGGAAAAGACTCACAGTTCTCATCAATTGTGCCACTGAAATAATGTAAAATGCACTCACAGTTTGAAAATGATTCATAGTAGGTCGATGCATGAATTGATAGACAAAATAGACTACATAAGAAATATACGATTGTGTGATCATAGCTTATTGAAGAGCTCCGTGAATACTTCAATTTAGTGTATAATTCAAAAATAGTTTTTCATATGTACAAAAAGGAGAACGAGTGGCCACAATTGTGACAACTAGCTTATAGATCTCCATTTGTGCACGTTTAACAATTGATAAAGTATATTGTTGTTGGCACAAATACAGACCAACAAAAAATATCCTAAACTCTACACCTAGAGATCAATGCAATGACCCCTTATTTCTTCGTTGCAAATTCGCTAGTCAATGTGGAAATAAAGCCATCAAGCAGTTTCAAATCATCATAAGTGACAATCATGTCATCGACATATAAAAGTAGAGCTAGAATGCCATAATCTAATTCTGAATGGATAAGGAAGGAATCCACAATGCTACAAAAGAAGCTAGATGCTAAAAAGAATGAGTTAAAATGGTCAAACCATTCTCTCAATGCTTGCTTGAGGCCATACAAAGCTCTCTCTAGTTTGCAAACATAAGACTGATGTTTTTTTTCCTTAAAAATAGGTGGTTGCTCCACATAAATTGGTTGTGAGAAAAAGCCATTTAAAATGACATTTTTGACATCTAACTATTTTATGGCCAACCTCTAACGGTAGCAATGGCGAGGATTGTCCTTGAACATTATGGCTGAACAACTAGCAAGAAAGTCTCAAGGAAATTGCTTTTACTACTTGGGTATATCCTTGGCGACTAATCATGGTTTTAATTTGTATAATCTACCATTGGCCTTCATCTTGGATTTGAAGACCTATCTACAACCCACAATTAAGTATCTAGAGGATGTGGAACAAGAATCCAAGTTTTACTCTGATGCAGTGCCGCAAGTTCCTCTGTCACCGATCACCTAGATGCTTAAAATAGAGCATACATTGTTCGATCCCTTCAATGTAGTATCCACTATATGTAAATTAGCATATTTTGGATTAGGTTTCACAATGTCAGCACGTGCTCGAGGTATCATTGGATGATTTTCAGTGAACGGACATGTAAATGAAGAATCATGAAGCACATCCATAGAGGAATTTTGTGTAGAATTAGTGGTGTTCGACAAGATTGATAGGATCTTTCATTTGCCAAGTTGCAAGAGAAATTGTGTGGAGCACCGGATGAGTCCCCAGTTTCAACATGATTTTGGTGAACATATGATTCACCTCCATCATCGTTGTCCTCATGAGAATTATCATGAGTAATATAATTCAATGAGCCAGCATACTCTTGATTTGAGTTAACAAAAAACTCACCTTATGGCAAATTCGAAGATGGAAATTCCAACTTCGATGCTATCGTGTCATAATTAGGCAGCTTATAAATTCCAAGATATTAGCCTTATCACCTTAATCCTAAAACAATGAGCTGGCACAAGATAGGAATGTACATTCTCATCAAAATCAACGTGTCGTGATATGTAGATTCAACCGGTTGCACGATAGAGACACGATATCCATTATGAGTAGCCGAGAAACATACATGGTAGTGACCGACCATCAAACATATTCTTGGTGTAGTTCTTTAGATAAGGAAAACACGTACAACCAAAAACTTGCAGAGAATAATAATCTGATTTTTTTTCCAAATAAGAATTCATGATGTAATTTCATGCCCAACAGCCTTGTAGGAAATCAATTCGAGATAAAAACTCTATTTGAAAGCTTCCAATCTATTTTTAGGAATTCCACTTCTATAAAGCATGGTCAAGCCAACCTCACAGAAGTGCCTATGTTTTAGCTCAGCAACTCCATTTGCTCCAGAATATTTTGGCAAGATACTTGATTAACAATCCCACTTTTATTTGTAAATGAATGAAAAAATCTGTTCAGTTGAACTCTCAAACGTTAATATGCCCTCCAAACTGCATTTCCAAGTATTTCTCAAATTGAGAAAACATGAATAAAAGTCATATCTTTGTCGTAATGGAAACAACCAAGTATAGCACTTAAAATCATCCACAAAGCAAACTTAGTTTTGAAACCTTTGAAATGGCATTACTGGAGACTTTCCCCATAAATCAGTGTTTATTTTTACTACATTTGAAAGGAGAAAAATGAAGCTTATGGTGCGTTTGGTAACTATTCTATTCTCGGGAACAATTTATGCTTAGAAATAATTTTTTCTGATTCTGTTCCTTATGCAAATTTTTATGCATTTGAAGACATTTGGTTACTATACAAAATTTCTATTTCCAGAATAGAAATGTATTTTATACGACCCTCAATTTTTTTTGTGCCTTAAAATTTATTTTCATTTTTAAATAATTTTATTATATTTCTCTCTCTTTGTTTTTTTTTTTTTTATCTTTTTCTTCTTTTTCTTCTTCCTCTAGCCGATCGCCTAGCTTGGCCATGGCCGGTGATTGGCCAAACTAGATCTAATGAGGTCGAGCCTCACTTAGCCACCGACGAGGTTGCCAGTGCCTCATTTGGCCAATTCGCTTGCAACGACTAGAGGAAGAAGAAGAGGAAGAGAAAAAGAAAGAAAAGAGAAAAAAAATGGTTTGGGCTTGATTCTCAAATTGTTTCTTTGAACAAAGAAGTAGTTTTTTTTAAATTTTTTATTCTGTTCCAAATCTATTACTGAAAACAAAAACTTTACTGAATGGTTTTTTTTTTTTTGGAACAAAAGAACAGAAATAGTTATTGTTTGACCAGTTACCAAATTGACCCTTAGATGCTCAACCCATTTGACTACTATTAATATAGTAGTAGGTTTATTCCAAGCAGCAGCCACGATATTGCCTTTATTTTTCAGATGATGGATTGTTGGTGATTGTGGATGCGCCAACCTTTAATGCTAAGTACTTCCATCTGTTTTCTTGAAACGGTTGGAAAATGATGCTTGTTTTGGCGCATTCAAGATATATAGGTCACCTTCACAGTCAATTGTTAGAACCTTCCCCATTTTCCTATCATTTATCACAAAACCAGTGGCAAAGCAGAACATTTTTTGAAGTCATTGTTCTCTTGCCCCAAATTAATTTGAGCGTCACCGACATGGGGAATTTTAAGTGAGTCTCCATTTTCAACCATAATGCTATCTTTCCCAATTTAAGGTCATAATTAGAAGAGGTTACCTTCATCTCCAGTCACATGATCTCAAGTTCCAATATCAGTGAACCATACTATTTCCAATAGTTAAGCATAGCAAACGCATTTGGCACACCTAATGGAGGAAAAGACTAATTGAACCAATTAAAGCAATATGTCCCTGCTCATTATGAATTTGATAAGAAATGACTTTATCCCTTTTTTTCACAAGCTTCTCGATCTTGCTTTGATCGAATTGTCGCTTTTGACCTACAAATGCATAAACCCAGCTCGAAAATTTTTCATTCTTGGACCATTGTGAGGAAACGCCCTTCCTCAAAAGAGAAACGATTGTTGCTAGAATTGTTTTCCCTTCTTACTACTCTTAAGATTACTTCTCTAATCAAAGAAAGCTGTCACTTGTTAAATTGCAAAGGAACTTTTATTTGACAACCAACTCTCGAAACTTTGTAGTTGCAAAATCTGATTAGACAAGGTTGGCATAGGACGCTTCAACATGTAAATAGTAAATGAATCACATTGATCACCTAAATCATTCAAATAAAGAGACCCTTCATTTTGCCCATGAGAGGACAATCGATAGCAAATAACTCATTAGGATATCTTTGAAAAATACTGAGATACTCATGTGGAGAACAATTATCTCTATAAAATTTTTGGATTTGTAGAGTAATTGAAAATTCTCATTCCTCTGATACCTTGGCAAAAATGTTTTGTAATGCTAGCCACACCTCAACCGATATCTTCAAGTCTACACTTAAGCAACAATTTCTTTAGAGAGCATCTCGTAACCCATCATTGCAGAAGCGATTTGATTTTCTCCATCATAATAACTCTAGATTTGTCACTTTCTCTTGGACTCCAACTTCTTTTTTAGAATTAGAGGAGGTGCTTATTCTTCTCTTTTGATCAATAAATCAGTGCCTTCATACTTTATTCACAAATAATATGATCATTGTGAAATATAATAGCATATGCTCTCGCACCTGGATGAAAATAGATATAGAAAAGTATTTACATGGAGTGTGCGTGCACATAACATCTAGACATCTAATGTATCTAAATAATAAGCCGATGGAGTAAAATAATATATAAACAAAATATGTATGGTATGCATTGTTTTAGATGCTTACTTTAGTCAAACAACTATATTTCCCCTTTAAAAAATGATATGCCAAAAGGGCCTTAGAAACAGCTAATTGGCGTGACCACAGTACGGCTGATCTGAGTATGGTTTTTGGCCAGAAAAGTAAATCTGAGGTTGAGGTGTGGTAAGTAGTATACTCTATCAACTTGTTTTAAATAAAGTCAAGTCAAATTACAGATAAAAAGTCACCATTATCCCAAAAAAACCCTCGGCCTCCGCTTTACCAAAGTCGCACTGACAAACACAACTGCCAAGTTTTTGGCTGTTATTGCTGTGGCCACTAGCCAGTCTGCATAATGATGGGTTTCTCGTTAGCTGATGTTTTGGAGATCCAAAATAGTTCAGTTTTATGTCGTGCTTCCCTCTGAAAATTTGAGGCATTTTGCGAAGCCACAAGATCATTTCAAGTCACGTTGACAAGTGATAACTGCAGTTCTTGGGCTCTGTCATTCGGTTGCGAAGCCACAAGATCATTCCAATGAGTGCCAAGTTCTTGTTCTTGGGTAGTTTCTTGAGCAGCTCCTTTCGATGCTCGGTGTATGGGGAACGCCTAGTTTCGGCTGCAAGAGATGGGGGCCTCCCAGAAGCTAAGGCTTTGTTGGAGGGCAATCCGTGCCTTGCCAGGTACTCCACCCTTGGTGTTCACAACTCCCCTCTCCATTATGCTGCTGCTCAGGCTCACCATGAGGTATATAATGATCTATCCCATTTTCATTCGGGAAATGATTGATCTCATTTCTCGTAATGACGGGTCCTTGGAATTGCCTCTTGATGATGCTTTGTTGTTCTGTTGGTTTAGATTGTTTCTCTATTGCTCGATTCCAGGGTGGACATTAATCTGAGGAATTACTGTGGTCAGGTAATGATGATCTTGTTGTCCTCTGGAGATTCCACATGTTGTTCCATTTGTCATTTGTTCAGGTTCACAGGAAATTTGATCATTTATGTGGCCTGTCGAATTAGGTGCTCATGTGATTGAATCCAATCACAGTTTAGTTTGACTTCTCTTATGCATTGAATAGACAGCTTTGATGCAAGCTTGCCAGTATGGTCAATGGGAAGTTGTTCAGACTCTAATTCTTTGTAGGGCTGATGTAAGACTCCACAACTTCTTTCATGTATGTGCGGTCTGTTCGCTCACATAGACTATCTAGATTGCTTGGCTCTTGAATACAGATTCACAGAGCGGATTATAGCAATGGGGGTACTGCTTTACACTTGGCTGCGTTAGATGGCCATACTCTGTGGATCCGCCTCCTCCTCGTAGACTGTTTAGCAAGTAGGCAAGGTCTCTTCAATGTGATGAGGGGAAAATCAGAAAATGCGGAGTCTATTGCAGAGTTTGATCAAGGGTTCTTTCCTTTTTAAGTCTCTTTCACCCGAAGATTTTCTTTTGCTTTTACCTGTGTCTAACTCGTTCATGCTACTCTGTATTGCTTGTGTAGTGCCCTTTGCGAGGTGGTCAACAGAACTGCTGATGGAGGCATAACTGCTCTGCACATGGCTTCACTTAACGGCCACTTTGAAAGTGTGCATCTTCTCTTGGACTTCGGAGCTTCTCTTTCTGCAGTTACCGAGGATGATGGAACTACCATGGACCTTATAGGTGATTAAATTCAACTAATGAAAGTGTTCCCTTTTCTTCTCTGCTACAGCTGAACTTAATTTGGTGTGTATTGCTTTGCCGCCTGCAGAAAAAATGAGAATGCACAGTTACGGAACCGTAAGCACCCGGTTATTTTGGCCCTTCTCACTAGGCCGTTTTGCCCCTTCTTACTTTCATGATCTGAGTTGTTTTGTATTTAACGAGAAATTCAGGAGTTCTTTTTGTTATCAAGTGTCTGGTGTTAGTGGTGGCTAATGGCTACATCAAAATGAATGTTCAATTAGCTTTTCTTCTTTCTTTTCCTGTGTCTACGACATTGATTTCAGATTAACTTGCCTCCTCAAATATTGTGTGCTTTTACACTGCTGACTGCTTCTCCCTATGCAGGTGCCGGAAGTACTCCACTTCATTATGCTGCATGTGGCGGAAATGCACAATGCTGTCAGGTATTTTAATGAAAAAAAGTAGAAGCAAAACACAGAAACATTAACTAGAATGGTCAATTCCTCGAGAGTACTTGTCGAAGGACTAAAATTGTTTCATTATGTTTTAGATCCTAATAGACCATGATACGAGTCTTACTGCTGTAAACAATAACGGGTATTTATCAGTACCTAGACCCATTAAACGAATCGGGTCGGGTTATAAATGATCTAACCCAAATTGACACATTTAATACGTTTATGACCCATTTATTACAGTACAAAATTTTTGACCCATACCCGACCCGATCAATACTCGACCCATACCCGACCTATTTAACTAAACTTAAGAAAACTTGTTTCTTATAAATATATTTTAAAATGTTATTACTAAATTTTTTTTTACAACACAAATTTAATGGACAATTTTTTATAATTTTTAAAATAATTATCTTTAAAAAATCAATTTTTAATTTTTTAATTTTTTTAATTTTTTATTATTAAAAAATTAAATTTTTAATTATTTTTATTTTTTAAGAATATAATTTTTAATTTTCTTTTTTCTTTTCGATTCTTCTTCTTTGGCCGGCCACCGGCCATGATAACAGCCAGCAATTGGCCACAAGCGAGCCTCGAGCTCACCCGGCTTTGCTAACGGCGGCGAGTTTAAGGCTCGCTAGATTGGCGAGGCTCAAGCCTCGCAAGACGTTGGTGAGGCCTCCGCCTTGCCAAATTGGTGAGGCTCGAGCCTCACCCGACATCGGCAAGGCCTTCGCCTCGCTAGATCCGGCGAGCTCGAGGCTCGCTTAACCGGTTGCTAGCCATCACCGTGCCGGCCACCGGAAGGATGAAGAAGAAAGAAAATAATAATAATAATAATAATTATAATTTCGATTTTCATAAAAAAGAAAATATTTTTGTAAAGTTAAAAAGAGAAGAGAGAGATTGTGACATTTTGGTTGAAAATGGGTTCTAAATTCAACCCATTTAAGACCTACTTAAAATCCACTTATCTTAAGTCTTCAATTGTTAAACCGATTTAACTAGTTTCTTCAAAAAATGAGTGACCCATAGATGATCCATTTATGATTTAAATGGTTCATATATGAGTTTAAGACTCATTTTGCCACCTCTATTGGTACCACATGGTTTCATATACTTTGCCACTTGATTAGTGTATAATTTCCTCAAACAATTATTTTTTCATCTCTTTTGACATCCTGATTGGGTGTACGTTGTGTTTGCTTGGCGCCATGAGCATAGCACTAAAAACTAATCTCAACGGTTCTGCCTTCTTCACGGTTGGATTCCTTTGATTATTGCACGCTCATGGCACAGAAATTGGCTTACAGAAATCCTTAGCAGACAACCAGATGGTCTGCCGCAAACTCTTCCTTCGCCTTACATTTCTCTTCCTCTGACGAGCATTGTCAACATTGCCAGGTGAGGAGGATCTAAACTTTTTAATGTGCATTAATATCATGCATGGAAGAAGCGTTGACCGAGTTGTTGGTTTTCTTCTTATATATCTGGAAAGAAAAAGCTTTCCGAATCTTATCGCATGTATTGTGCTAAGTTTATGCACAAATTGAAGTCCAGAATCTGCAGGATTTTAAACCAATCCTTAACAAATGAATATTCTTTCCTTCCCGGTTCCTTTTTCCACTGGGAAGGAAGTAACGAACCACGTAACATCAATTCGTTGGATTTTTCTTTTCTCTGCACCATAGATGCCATATGTTCTCAAGCCCCTGTTCTCTGCAACACATACGTATGAATTCTCTGATTTTGCTTATTTTATGGTGACCCACTTATGCATCAATCTTTGCTATTGTCTCTTTCTCTGAACGTTAGCTATAGATGGCGTTAGCAGCGTGAAGATATGACCTTCTCATAAGACCCATGCCATCGTCCAAGTTAGTGGTTTCCTAAAACCTTAAAGAATAATTAAGGTGAGATGTGAGAGTGCTAGTATGAACACCTAGAGGGGGTGAATAGGTGTATAAAATAAACCTTGGCAAATATATGCGGAATAAAATAAACTTCGAGTAAAATAAAGGAGTTAGGGAAAAGAATAAGAACACAAGATTTATAGTAGTTCGGCTTAATCCAAGCCTACGTCCACTCTCCCACGCTAACAGCCTTCTTGGCTGGATTCCACTATGTAATCAACAAGAGATTACAACTTCGAGTGCAAACACTTAGTAATAGATCACAATATCTCACTAAATCACTCTTTTGGTATTTCTCTCACGATCACAAACGTTTACGCTCTCAAGAGACAAGTATATGATTGAAAGTCGCTCAGACTTTGGAATTATAAATTCTACGCTTCGTCTCTTATTTGCTCATCGGTCCATGATCTCCTTAAACACTCCTCCACTTCCAAACTACCAGTTGGACAGTATCCCGGAGAATCGTCTTCCAATATACCCATTGGACAACTCTGTATCTAGAAGATTCGGTAGCCGTTAAGTGACAAAGGTATAATCCCAAATTGATTCCGATCGCCCATATAAACGAAATCTTGGTTTCCATAAGTAAAGCTTCTTCGTATAGAAAGTTCTTGTCTTCAAGATCCAATCGTCAATCAATTAGATTGAATCAATCAAATCAATCTTGATGTGGAATCCAAACCAGATCATTAGCCGTTATATGATTGAGCTTGAGTTACGATTTGTCGAGTCTTGATGTAAAGTTTGAGAGCAATAGACTTTACAATCTGAGTCTGAGTGCGATAGACTTTACAATCTGAGTCTGAACATATTCTGCTTCTGAACAGATTTAGCTTTAAGGTCTGTATCCAGTTCAACTTCAGCATAAAGTCTGTCTTCTGGTTCAGCTTCAACATAGAGTCTGTCTTCTGGTTCATCATTCACGTTCAGTCTAGAATTAGTCAAAGTGAGCAAACTTCTGATGTAAAACAGACTTTGACACTAAAGTCTGGCAGTTTTCAGACTTTGAGTCTTGAGTCTGGCAATCTTCAGACTTTGAGTCTTGAGTCTGGCAGTCTTCAGACTTTGACAATATCCTTTATATGTTTTATCATCTGCATGGTCTATTACTTAACCATTAAACATGTTAGTAGCCTTTGATTTATTTTGTTATCTTCAAAACATCATAAGGAATTTCCCTAACAAGATGATGAAAAACCGTGTCAAGTCACTGTGGTAGTCTCTGGCCAAAAGAGTCACTTTGGTATTAAGCGGGAATGTTATAGCATCAACTCTATGCACAAAGCGTAAACCTTGCATAGTAACGTGATCTGATGGTAGTTTATGATTTTGCTTGGTTACATGCCAGAGTGGCGAATGATTTTCAAGAGACAAGTAAGAAACACGAATTTTCTCCCTTCTTTATCATTTCAGAGAACGTGGATGGAAAAGCCGCAATTTGCACGCAGCATACCAAGAAACCTGCGTGGTTTGCTTAGAGAGGAAGCGCTCTGTGGCTGCATAAGGTATACTAAGAAAGTTCGGGAACTGTTCTCAAGATTTTCTATCTCTCTCTCTCTCTCTCTCTCTCTCTCTCTCTCTCTCTGTGTGTTAGTGAATGCAGTCGGCTACTTAAGTAGCTGTGAAACTAATTATCATTTCATCTCTGCTTTTAGGGTATGCCCTTTCATTGCGCATAAAACTAGGAGAACAAGCTTATCGTTCACCAGAATCTATGGATTCTGCAGTTTATTTTTGGCCGAATAGGGATTTTGCAGTTCAATCATTCAATCTTCCGGGGGAGGAAATTGTGTTCATCGTTTCAGTTATCTAAAGAAACAGAAATAGGAATTTTAACAAGAAGTTTTTGGTACTGAATGGAGGGAAAGAAAAGGCCTTTTAAAAAGTCGATCTAATATTTTAAATGCTAAAAGCCCATAACATGGAAATGTTGATGTTGCACGTAATTTTTCCTTGTGGATTAGCTAGGATCGAGAATCTTTTATTGTCATCTGAATAATGAATATGCAGACAGTTGCAATAAATGGTATATGCTACTAGAGGTGTGCAAAAGAATCAGGACCCGGCCAGACCGCTCAGAACCAGACCGGAATTGCCTGGAATCGGTGGTTATTGAGGGAACCGGTCTAGTTCCCGATTCCAATTAATGGGAACCGGTGGATACCGATCCGGTTCCCGATTCCATGGGTGGATCCGCCCACCCGGACCAAACTAATTATATTATAATAATATATTAATTTTTAATATTAAAATAAATTTCAAAATTACTAATTAGAAATCTAAATTTGAGGGCTCCATCTCTTCTCATGGTTTCCATATTTTAATAAGAATTTAGTAAAATGTGTAAGTTGCCTTTCAATGACTCAATAAATGGCTCATTCAAGAATATATGGAGTGCCGATGGAATTGTTTCTACAAAAAAATTTAGTAAAGCAAATGTTGTAAGAGATTGCGTATTATTAGAGGATAAAGGAAAAGATGATCTCCATATGACAATCATCTAGAATCTTGAACTTAAAGAATATTTTAAATTTCAACTAAAAAATGATTCAAAAATAGGAAAAATAAACATATTTCTCTTCTTCGATAGTGTTTTCCAATAAAATAAGGAAAAATGGTACTCTTAATTATGCCAGTTCGATTTAAATAAAAGTATTACTCAATATGAAAAATATTCACAGCAGGATTTGGAAAACGATACTATTATTGGTGAGATCCATTCCATGGATCCACCCGAGAACCGAATCGAACCGACGGTCTGGTTCTCGAGTGGATCCATGCAACAACGGGTGGTTCCCGGTTCCAATTTTTTGGAATTGGTCTTTAGCGAGTGGTTTTCAGTTCTAGGCTAGGAACCGCCCACCCAGACCATGCACACCCCTACATGCTACTGATGCAGGTTGCAGTCATCAGTTCTGCACCATGTGTGCCCTATACTTGTGTTCTACTACCAGCAGTTCTGTTGTTGTTCACAGTCCTCCAGGCTCTATTCCATGTCCCCTCTACCAGCATGACATTGTATTGTTCATCAAGCTTTCAGGGACAAGGCCAATCAATAGGGAGATCGCCAATGCAATCCCATCTCTTGCCTTATGCGCATGTTTTGGAGCTGGGTTGGAGACAAGTTTCTCGGAAAATTGATATCGCAAGCGGACTTTCCATGGCATGCTAGTCTCGCTGCTAAGATCATCTGTCCATGCCTTGAGCTTTCACAAATCACATTAAAAAAAAGTAAAGTCGAGACTTTTCTTGGGAGCTCGAACCACAAGTCCTCTAGTTCCTTTATCTGTTTATAGGAAACGGCAGAATTTGTTATGAAAAGCGAGCAATCGAATAATAATATAGACAAAAGAAGAAAATAAATCGAACACCGGATTTACGTGATTCAGTCGTAAAAACCTATGTTCACTAGGAGAGCAGCAATGAATTTCACTATAGATCAAGCAATACAAGGTGATTACACACTCGAGTCATTCAAATATTATCTCCAATAACACATGTAGTATTTAGTCTTGAAATTCCTCAAAAAATAATCTCTCAATCTCGTGAAGGAATTACACGTAAATTTTACTACAAGATTTAAATCGTCTACAAACATTAATCTTTCTTGGATGTAATTCATGGACAAGAACAACAAAGAAAATCCCTCCCAAGCACTCGACAACCATGGCGCTTCAAGAACACTTCTTCTTGATCAACCCTCTAACATAGAACAAGCCTTAAGAATTTATATATAGGCCACTGCCACTACCAGAGAAGTCCATAGATGAGGGAAACCGAATAAGTTAGAATCCGGTCAACCCAAATAAAAGTTTGACTTTTCTCTGCGGATATCTTGCCGATTTCAACTAAAAGATATCTCCATATATTTCAAACAACATCTAAGTCCAAGTCCAAGTTAGACTCTCCTATTTTAGTGGCCAAATCACGTAAGTAGGTGCTGGAGATTGGCCCTAAGACGAGCAGGTTATCGGGAGCTGAGGAACGTGGTTTTCAGCATTCAATCAGTGTGTAGCTCCCGCAAAATAGTGGATGGCTGGTAGTTCCAGGGCAATCTTTCTTATCTCCATTGAGGCATAGTAAAGCATTTCAAGAATCCCCAGCAAATAAGTCTCTTCTCACTTTCTTTGCCTGTAAATCAGATTTTACTTGAGATAGTAGATACCTTAGTGATAACACTCTGTAAATACCTAATGTCAATATCCTGATTGACGTTTTTCCCGGTTTTTCTCTCTTTATCAACCGAAACATCTCATTCACTATCTGTACATCTTCTAAACAAAACCTTTTGACACGTGCAGATCCATCTATTAGTATTAGTTTACCCGATGAGGAGTTTAGTTCGGGCCGTAGTGTTTGCCCAAAACCAATGTTATTTGCCGTCATTGTTGACAAATGTCCTTTGACGTCGCACTCTCTTGGCAACATATGATTAATCCACCGTCTGTATCTTTCTTCAACAAATACAACAGTCATCATCTAGACATTGCCATTATGTCCCGCATAAATCGTGATGTTGGTTACATGATTTGACTTAAAGGTAATTTAGGGACGCGTTTCTTCTCAAGTTTTGTCGAGAAATCCATGCTCACATGATTTGACTTAAATGTAAAGTAGGGAAAAAGGAAAGCAAAACCCTAGCTGGTTATATATAATACTGCGTGTATCGGCAATGAACACGAACCGCATCTTCTGCTTTGAGTTCAGTTTATTCATTTTCAAGCGTGTAAATAATACAGTTTACTTGACCGACCCCTCTTGTGCAATCACTGCCTTGCCTTTTGCTCAGAGAGAAAGAGCATAACGAGAGATGACATATGAAAGTTGTGCTCCTCATGAACGTGCATTTGCTTACTAAATAACTTAAATAGAGTAGAGGGATGACATATGAAAGTTGTCTTAACAAAAGAAGTAATCTCTAAATAATAACACCGAAGCTATAAGATCATCGTTAAAAGCTCAGGAGGAATACACAGTATAAATTAAAATGAAAAATGAAGAATTTAAACTAAAACAGAATAGAGAGCGGTCATAAAAATCTAAAAATACTTAAAAAGTCTTGCAAGGTCAAGAAAAAAATTTAAAATAAAAAAATTATCATATTCTTCAGCTCAGAAAGGATAGCGCCCTCAAAATATTGATTTAAGATCTGCCCTCCATTTCTTCCTCTTGACCAAACAAGAACAGGAGTTCTTTCTCTTGATGCCAAGTTTTCTAGGCGAAGACCAAAAACAGACGAAAGATGAGACAGATATGTGCAAGGAGAGGATCAAATGGATCTTCATATATTCTCATGCCAAAGGGCGCCTGTAACTAGGGGTGACTTTGAAGTGAAGACTTCGAAGTGATGGAAATGGGTAAGAGATCTGCTTGATGAAGAGACTGAAGGGAGCTCGTTATATAGAGAAGGAAACGAATGAGGAAGAGGAAATAAATGATGAACAGAGATCACTGACATTCCCAAATACGCGTATTAGCTCCACCAAGTTGCAAATTAAAGTAAAAAAAAAAAAATTGAAAGGAAAAAGGAAAAAGAGAACCCACCCCTCTCTCGCGCGCTCTGCATGTGTGGGATTATCAGTTATGAGCAGAAAAAGAAAAGGAGGGAGTGATGTGAGGGAAGGTAAAACAGGGAAGTACAGAAATGGCAGTAAGAGTGGCAATGTGACATTACCATCATCACTTATTAAAATCATCTCTCTCTCTTTCTCTGTCATCTGATTTCACATCTTTTACCTTGTCAGTCACGTTAGTTCGAAAGGCATAACAAGAAGCCATAGGGACTCGGATTTTTTCGAAATTTAGGGGAGGAAAGAGGTTACGACTTTCAACCTCAGTATGGGGGTTGCAATGAATACGGTATCAGAAGATGATGATGATGAAGAGTCAAGATGCAGTCCTTTGCTGTGTCCCTTTCGCTTGTACACTTGTACGTGTATGTGATCTTCTTTTGTTTGACTCGCTAGTTACTTCGCCTCTTTGGCAAATAGTCTTCATCACCTCAGTCATTGCAGGGAAGACCAGATGCATCGTTTCGACCGACCAAAAAAAAAAAAAAAAAACTATCCTAACATGGACAAAAGAACCCTCTGTTTTTGCACAGATTACATTCATGCCATTACGATGGAATGAGTGTTCCGAGTCTCTTTCTCTTTCGACTCATATCATCGAACGTTATATCATCGCTCGTCTCAAAGTCATCCATTTGGCATTAGGGATGACTAAATGCCGTCACGAATCCATCCCGAATGGATGGTGAGGGGATCCTCGTTCCAAAGGGCACGGGGTGGGGATTTGGCTTCTTAATCTCGCTCCTTCAATTATAAATTCAAATAAAATTTTCTCTTATTATTATTAAACGTAGCTTGTCAGGGAAGCATGCCCTTTATTGTTATGTTTAATTTCAGAAAATTTGTCAAATTTTCCATTTAGGTAGAGTTCTCGCTCCATTTGTACTAATGTCGGGTGTGATACACTAGAATGGAATGGAAGGAGGAAATGGAGTGAAAAAATAATGGATTGAGAATTGTGATTCTTTTGTTTTGCTTACGCAGGAATGGAAGGAAATGATAATTTTTAATTTAATTGTTAGAATAAAAAAAAAATTGGTAGATGGAATGGAGATATTTAAGTTAGGTTTTACTATATAATAAAATCAATTCTATAGATATAATTATGTTAAAGTGGTATATAAAATTATTCTATAGCTTAATTTACCAATCTGCTAATTTGAAATTAGGAATATATTAAGTAATATAAAAGCAATTTCTTACTTTGATTAATCACCTCGCGGTTGGTAAGTCCCTCCGTGTATCCAATTTCAATTATGAATTCGTGAAATTTCATATTATTACAATGTATTGTAATTCTTCTTTGTCTAGTGCCAACTAATCACTAATTGACATATAAAATTATAAATTAGCGTGCGTTGCTTGACCTACTCAAACCTTCCAATGCAAACAATATCATGTCCAGATTATTTATTATCAACTCCCATCTCGTTTAACTTATTAATTTAACATAATAGTTAGTCATAAGAAAGGTTAGTTTGATATGCAAAGTCTATTCACCCATTACAAGATAATCATTGCTTCGCACTAATTTGGCAAGAGCAATCAGTAATTGCGTGAAAAAGTGGAAAGGAAAAATTGACAACTCCATATTCAAGTGAGAAAGTGAGATAAATTGATGTACTCTCGCTCGTATCGACAATTTGATTGAGACCATGCACGCACGTACTCATACCCCATACCAAATGCTGCCACCGAGTAGGCAACAGTCCAAATCCATGCACAAAAGCAGTGACTAAGGGAATACACAGAGACCGACCAAAAAAAAAGGGAATACACAGATACAGCTAAAGAACACAGCTTCTTCTATGAAAGATCTACAAGCTGAAAGTAAAAAGGTAAAAAAAAATCACTTTTGTCCCAGTAATTACGGAACGGGGTCGTCTTAAACGCTGTTTGACACAGTATTTGAGGTTGGATAGACTGGCAAAGAAGATCTCTTGAAAATTTCAGAAGTGAGAAAACACATAAATTCAGCTTTTTCAAGAAAGCAGGCCGGATCGAGACAAATCACTCCCTGTTATTTTCTTGTGGGAACGTATTATCTTCGTGTTTTTAACTTTTTTGCCCCCCCTCTTTCTCGGACTGTGAGGAGCAGGAGGCTAGGGTTTACTTGCGACAGGATGCTGACGATTATTCTTTGGTTCAGTTTTCGAGCGTTGGAGTAACTTTTCTTTACTTTTTGTGATGATTTCTCCGTTGTAATTCGGTTTCTGCGATTTTTTTTTTTCGCTTTTTCATCTAACTTTGACATGATCGTATTTGCATGACAAAAATTCGCGCATGAATTGAGACCCCTAAGATTAAATGGCCAGTAATCAGCGGACAAGTATTAAACCGTCTTGCTTCTTTCGGTCCTTCGAACTCAGCGCTATTTAAGAATAAAAATTAAGGCAAAGCATAAGTTGTCAAGGTGATTATGACATGTAAACGAAGAGTCGAATATGGCAATTAGTTTAGAAAGAAGAGTCATTTTTTAGCAAATATACTGATTTTTAGGCCAAAAAACGGCCAAACTCTTAGTAATAGAGTTTGATCAACTAGGTCATGGGGAAATCGACAATCATGTGGTGTGAATATCGACATCTATATGGTACAATCATCAATAATTAGTGATATTGATATTGACAAGCAGTCGAGCGAGTATCATGACTCATAGATGGAGTATGCTGGATTGACTATCTTAAAACTTGGCTGAGCGTTGGAGACAAGAAGAGAACATATAGATCGAGATGTCGAATGGAGGTTGCAGTATCGAGCGATGGTTGAATGTGTAGTGGCCTTGGAAATTGTAATTTCTTGTAGATAATGATCGTTAGCATACGAATAGCATGTTGAGAATTTAAAAGAACACATTTGTAACTGCATTTATAATAATAATCATGTGTTGTAATCATGGTTAGTGGAATATTAATATCCATTGTAACAGTATAATCATCACTCCATAGTCAAGTTCCCAATATGTTTAATAAATGCATTAATTTTTAGTCTTTTCATTTTAGTGTTCATGGTAACTTGAAGAATCTTAGATTTCATTTTTACCTTTAAACATGCCAAACACTTTCTTATCCAAAATTATTATACATACCATTTCCATATTTTTTTTTTCATTATACAAGTATACCCATTTTCGGTAAAACAAAAGAAAATTCTACAAATGACCAAGACATGTGTTATGATAAGATACTTAATAATTTAATTCATAATAATGCATACATCCCATTTGATTAATGTAGTCTATGAAAATAATAATTATTGATACCTACATTTTAGCGATCCCATTCATCACATAAATTTTCTTTTGGATTGTCTCCAATCCCTGAACAAAAATATTGTTAGATTACATCTACATATTATGAGAACTGTCGTTTAGTAATAGTAAAGCCACAAAAACTACATAATAATTGGACCGGGGTAAGTAAAGAGGCTCTAAGCTTAATTGGATTATCTAGACTAAGCTAAAGAGAATATACAAAATTCAGCCAAGTCCATAGTAGTCGAAATTTCACATACGGGATGTACACGAGGGAACTCTAATCAGGAAAGATTGCATTCTAAAATTAAATTGAAGAACAATAAAGCATATAAGCAATCATTTTCATAGATAATTTGAAAAATATCTTTAAAAAAATTATGGATTGTGTAAATTAAAATAATTAATCATTACAAAACATTTTCATCATTGATAACAACTTATGTCTAAATATTTTCAAGGATAACAAAAAAAATTTCATTCCTTTATTTTTCATAAATGATATAAATGATCATTTTCAGAAAAATATTTCATAAATCATTTATTTTTTACAAAATAAATGTACTCTTAATTAACATGCAATAGGTTAAAAATCAAGTCAACACCAATCACTACTCGAAAGCAAAAGTACACTAGATTCCCCCTTTCTCTTGGCCAAATACAAAATAAAAAAATAAAAATACAATCTATCATAGTATATCAAATTTAACACGACTTTTTAAACACCCAAAAGAGATTTGACATGATCTTTTGAATCAAAAAGCTACGTTATTGTGACAAAGAAGAGCATTAGTTTTTGGTATTTTGCCCATATTTAATCTTAGTGCGTCAATGCACCCGATTTTTTTCGGTTATATTACTAACTTTAGGGTGTCCCTCGACACCAAAATTGCATTTTTTTTTTTCTCTAAGTAAGCGTTGGTGAGATACATTTATCCCAATAATGAACGGTTGATGCTTTTTTTGGTACGTTTGGAAGGTCATTTTAAATTTGTTATCATGACAAAAGGGCATGATTGTTATGGTATTTGCCCCTTTCTTTCTTTCTTACTTTTTTTTCTTTGAGCATCTTCACTATTTTCTTCTGTTTTGGGGGGACGGTGGGTCCCGGCCCTAGCCCTAGGAGCATCTTCACTATTCAGTCAGCTCTAAGTAATCTTGAACACGACACTCGTCACAACCCTTTCGATGTGACAATACACAGTCAATTCATCATCAGACTCTCTCTCTCTCTCTCTCTCTCTCTCTCTCTCTGGCAGCCTAAGTAAGACCAAGACACGAAGATATCCTCGACGGAGAAGGGCAAACTGTAAGAAGGAATGCTCGCGTACAGAGATTTTATCCATGCCTCTGCATGCATGTGGGACTCTTTCCGTATTCCACCTTACAAATCAGTGCTCCCTTCGATGCCGTCTCTCTTCGTCATCTTCTCTCTTTTTCCCTCCCATCTGTCTGTATTTTCTTCTGTTTCTTCCGTCTTCTTCTTCTTTATGATTGCGACGGGTAACATTCACCACTGGGGTTATGGGTGATTAATGGGATTTACCCATCCGCTTTCGTGTTCGTGCTGTGGGTTTTGCAGCGTGAGAGACGTTCATTTCGCTCAGACAAGGGAGGGCATGGAATGGTCAGACGATGCGGTGAAGTTCTTCATTGCTCAGCATTGCCAAATAGCTTTTCTGAGCTATGTAGAGGGTAGCTAGGGATGGGACGGACCTGAGTTATGATCAAGGTTATTATTGTTTATATAGGTGCTGACCTACTAAAGCTTAAACGAGTTTTCAAAGGTGATATTGGTGTTGACATACAAAACACAAAATCAAAGTATGATTTAACATGTACTCAACTACTTTATTAGTGAGCAGAGTTACTTTATGTTATACAAGCGCGCAAAATTTTTTATTTTCCCTTCATCATACAACACAAACAACAAAAACGAAGCATAGGTTCAATGTTCCAGATTCATTTTATTGTCCAGAAGCAAATATGGATCTACAACATTCCTGTGTTTGATGGGGTGCGCTTTTCTTCATTGAAAGAATACTCAGTTAAGTCGAATCCAATAACTTACTTACCAGAGATGCTTAGCATCAATAAAATTTAATTTTTAGTGTCAAATGGAAATGAAGGAGCTTTAATCAACTTATCAGATGGCTTCATGTTGTAAAGTGACGAGATTGACTAGACAAGACTATCCCATTAAAAGATCATTCATCTGATGACATCGAATTTAAATTAGAAACCACTTAATCCTTGTACAATTGGCAATCCAATGGTGCGGTCATCATTTGCCGAGTTAAGTATGGGAGGGCCAATTTGAATCTTAAATCCGACACCTTAACTTGAGCTTTTGTGTTGCAGATCATTTTGGAAGCCGGGTATCGGTTGGCAAGCTTATACCCCAAGTTTAGTATTAACAAATAGCATCAAACAAGCCTGTACTTGGTTTAAGGGACAATTAATTTCCTTTTGAATTTCATGCAGACAAATATAGACTGGTTATGGATTAGTCAAAGAGGACAATGGTGATGTCGACATGTGTATCTATTTCACTAATTTTTAAGGAATGATGCTTTAATTTTAAGGATGCACTTGTTTTCTGAAAAACGAATGATTTGAAAAATATTTTTTTAAATGTAATTATTTCTATCGCTTACAAAAATAATTTAATAGAAAAAAATTTATTAGTCCATGAAATTATTTATATAATCCAATATTTTTTTTATTGACTAATTATTTTAAGTAATATAAATAATTACTTTTAAGAAAATCATTTACTTTTCGTACAGAACCTAAGTCGAGAAGCATGTTTAGAAGTGTGCATCTCGTTCTGTCGTGAATGGACCAAGCAACTGAATGGGCCAAAATAGTAATCGAATGGTGACCAAAAAGTACATCGGATGGACCAGATTGAATCCGTGTTAAGGTTCTTGGACTCCCAATCAATCTTTAGTTTCAGAGGTCAAGCGTCCATTCGGTTGTCAAACGCTGTTCATTTTCTGCAACAGGAGATTGATGCATCTTGTCGTACTTACACATGCTCCTAAAGTTTAGCACATTACCGAGGTGATTGGCCAAGTCGGTTAGATTTTACTTCTGTGTGAATCGAAGCAAGCTTTGATCATAAGTTCTAATTCCTCAGCCAACCCTCAACTTGCGAAAATCTTAAACGTTTATCTCATAACATTTCTGTTCTAAAAAATAACTTTTTTTTGAAAATAGACTTTTTTTTTTTATTTCTCTTCCCCAAACTAATTTCTGAGTAAGAATTTATTTTGATGACTACATAAAATTTATATTCTTTGAATGAAAAAAAAAAAAACAAGAATGTATTCATACGATCCACAACTTTTTTTCGTAACATAATATTTCTTTTAATTTTTGATAATTTTTTTAAGAATTGTTTTTCTTGTTTTTTCTTTGTAGTTCATTGCCCATCGTCGACTGCTAAGGGGGGGGAATGGTGGCGGGGCGACAGGCGGCAATGAAAAAGAATAAAAGAAAAAAATGAATTATTTCTATAAATTGTTTCAAGAAATAAGAAATTATTTATTTATTTATTATTTTTGTTTCAAATCTATTCCTTAGCTATTTTTCTATTACAGGGAATGGAAAAATAAAATGAGGTCAGCAAATGGATTTTTATTCTTTTTCTATTCTGGGAAGCAAAATGGAGAAAAAAATGAAATTATATTAACAAACCCTTTTGTTTTGCAACTGGAACCCCAAAAATCTTATTTCCAATTTACAAATCCTATTTTGAGAAAGTGTTTCTGTTTTTTTGTTTTCATTTGACGACCGTGGTCCAACGTTTGACTTCAAGACTGAACAGCACAGCACCCATGGAAGTTGGTGAGCCAACCGGACATAATCAATCTCGAACTGGATCGTAGCAATTGCCTAAACATCATAGGCCCATAGCTTCCCAGGGAACAAGAACTGTCCGAACATGGTGCTGCTCTTCTTCCCCTCCGTCCCTGCAACTTCCATGACCTTATCTCATCCATCATTGACTCGCCCCTGCACTTCTCTTTTCCACTCGCATTGCATACCGCCACCTTTGTTCAGGCCTGTTTCAGCGACCCACCGTGCTCGCTATGAAGCATTCTCCGAGGACGAGCTTTGGGCTACTACTACTTGTCTCCCTGTTCCGAACCTTCTACAAGTTCAAGCACTCTGTTTTTTTGGCATCCAAGCGAGTCGCTCACTGCGCTTGCCTCGTTTGTTTTTTCACCCTGTTGGCTAGTGAATCTTGGGAATGTCGATGAAAGTCTGATTGGCTGGTGAACGGTGTAAGAGTAAATGTGGCATTGATTTGTGAATTATGGGCTCTTTGCCATTTGTGAAATGGATGAACTCGTTGAAGTTTGTCGATCAAGATGTTTAAGAACTGATTTTTCCATGTTCTAACTAGAAAAGAATGAAACTTTATTGTACTGTTCCTCTTGAAAGTTGATCTCGTTGGTTCAAACTAGAGGAAATGTAATTCGACGCTGTGTCTAGCTTCATTTTACAGGGACTTGCTTTGGTTTTTGTCTGACTTCTAGTTCTTTCTCTTTTTATATTGGTGTTGTAATATAGATGCTGAAGCATACTTCACTGTCAAATTTTGTTAGGAGCACGGAAGGTACTTTATTTTATTTGGTCAGAACACAGAGGTACTTTTTTCTTTTCGGTGGACTTCATTAATACAAACCGGGATTTTTATGACGATGAAGCAACTATGTAGTCATTAATGCAGAATCTAGGAACTGAAATTCTTAATTGGACTATGCATTACATAAGAACACAGCAGCTAAAACTAATGTGCTGACTTGATCATCTTATTCTGACTGGGTTTCTCCTAATTCATTGTATATATGGTCTCCCAGTTATCCATATTTTACTGTTTGTCACTGGGAACTCCCAGGAACCTTGGTACATCTTAGAACAGGGGCAAAGACTCACTAGCTTCCATAATCCGGATTTTAATGATATTCCTACGTCTTTGATTTTTGCTTGGTGAAAAATTTAAGTACAGATGAAGGATGCCGACTATAAAATGGGAACGGTTAGTATTTATTGCGAGTTTCCTGTTCAACTATACTTAATGAGTCCTTGGTTTTCAGATTTACCTCCTCTGGAATTTGATTGACGGGTTACGCTAGCTTGTTTTCACCCTACCTCCGCTTTTTCCAGGTTGCTTTGGTTGTTCATGGGAGTCTTATAAAACGCATCGTTCCCGCTGGTGGAACTCCGCTTTATGTGAAAAATTGCGTTGTCATGTAACTTTCGCATATTACCGTTGTTTTGGGTGGCATGTTTCTCTGTCATAATACATGACATGAATGGCATTCATCTATCTTGGTGTTGTATCTCGTTCCGTGTTTTGCAGGGATGACTGATTTGAATGTCCACGTTGCTGTGGATAATGAACTGGCTAAAAATTTACACATGAAAGGTGACTTAATTTAAGAAAGCGACGAAACTGCATTGCAAGCTGGATTTCTTGGACAGCCTCAGAGACTTTCTGTGGACAGGTCTGCCTTCAATCTATGAATTATGACTTCCCAATGGGAAGATTTTGTAAATTTGTCAAGGTATATTGTAATTAATTACCAGTCATCCAAGGGCATTCGATGTTATTCTTACGGTGACCTCTAAACTTTGTTCCTTCACCAAAAGTTGTCGAAAAGAGTGATTGCAACCACTCGCATGAAATATATATTACTTCATAATCTTTGTCAAGCAATGTCTATTCATCTATTAAAGCTTCTATTATTTTTCATATCAATCTGTCAAAGCTTGTTCCAGTTGCCAAAAAGCATGAAGTGTTGTTTCATCCAGCACATCCTGCCACTAGGTTCATCATTTGATGCTTGATTTTCCGCCTATTGTGTTTTGAAATGCTTTCTGAATTGTTCCAGAAAATTTTAAGAGAATACGACTGCTTTCGATGTGATTATCACACTAGTCTTGATATATTTGATGCATAACGTGCCTCGTGCAACTATTTCTGATCTAGATTTCTACAGCGGCAGCCTGATCAGTTTCAAGAGAGAGCCAAACTCAGTCAAAGCAAGCTGATGAAATAAAAGAGAAATAAATGTTCTGACAAGTATCGTCCTAGAATGATGAACCAGCTTCACAAAGCATATTGTTCTGCAGTATGCCCACCTCAATAGGCAGCAACTTGGTGAAATTTCAAAATCTTAATTGTCTATAGTTGTTGATGATTAAGATTCAGCAGGAAATAGAAATGTTCTAAATAAATCTAACAAGGAAACGTGGCCTGCAGAATGTCAGCTATGCTCCTTGACCTCAGTTGAAAATTTTGAGAGATATAAACATTGCTAGATGGATCCCGAGTAGACGAACAGCCTTTGCTTTTTGAGGCTAGACCTTCTGTTGTTGAATGACCAAGACCGAAAAACTTCCTATGATATCTGTTGTAGCGAGCAGGTCTCCAATGACCCCAAGCTCAGGGAATTCACTCCATTCGTGAAGTCCCGAAGTCTGAGGGGACGCTTCTCTCTGGCGCCGCCCCACTATAATAAGGTCATACTTGTTCCCCATAGGTCTTATTATCAGTGCAGTGTTAGGTCCGTCATCCACCATCTCCTCTCTGTACGAGACATTCCTGCTACCAATGCTACCGCTCTTGACATCCTTTAAGACTTCAGAATCATACATCTTTTCCCAGTCGGAAATGCCTTTGTCTGAATGGTGGGTGATGTGGATGACTTCGAGAGTGATGTTTGCACCGCTTGCCATGCGCTTAGCCAGAGTCAATGCCTCCCTGTCGTCATTGCCTCCGAGAAAGATCATGGCCACTCGAAGTGGTGACTGAGCTGACGACACCAGCGAATTGGAGCCTCCTAAGAAACCACGGTCCACTAATATACCCACTGAGCAAGGAGCCCTCTCAAGAACACTGCTGTTCAGGATCCTCAGCTTTTTGTCCTCTGATTCCAGGGACCCGTCCTCGGACCATTTACGGTGAAAGGGTAGTACTATGAGGGAGGCGAGCTTGTTAAGTGCCAACATGCATATGTCCTCATTCATCAACCTTGGTGGGGAGATTGCTGTGTAGACGTTTGCTGATATGGCGCCCCAATGGTCTTGCTCATAGTGACTGAAGGCCGCGATGATGTTCTCGGAGTACGAGTTTTTGATGAGAACCCTCCTCTGCATCCTATGAGAAATAAAGAGAGGAGTGGCTCGGCCGACCAGCTCGATGAGGTGGAGGCCATAGAGGGCGATGGGTCGTTCTTTGGCGGGACAAGTGGCATCTAATAAGTTGAGGATCACTGCAACATTATCAGGTCGATGGATGGTGGCGACAATTCGGAGCTCGGCATTGGGTTTCAAATGCAAGATGTTCCTCCGCTGGTAGCCTGCATATTTCCTGGAAGGGTCATAGAAGTACTTCACGCCATATGGAGTGATGATTGCGATCGCCAAGATGACCGCAACCATGAAAGAGTAGATGTCATTGGTCAGAATCTGCAGAGATGCAAAGAAATAGAGAAAGCAAAGACAATTAGTGTAAAGAACCAGCAATGAACTCCTTTGGTGATTTTTCCTTGTTTTTCAGTGGATGTCCAAAACGCAGTTTCATTGAGAGAGATTCTGAAAAGATCACACACCAAAAAGAGAAGTTGCTGAAAGAGTCCATGCTTTTCAAATCATAGAATCCAGAGTTCCATAGAAAATTGGATATGAGACGGGACATGAAAATGCATTTTCACTGATAAATGGAATACCTTATTGTCTCTGACGAAGCTCACTGCAACCAAGTCGACCACGCCTTTGCTGCTCATTATGAAAGCAATGGCCAACATGTCTCGTTTAGGTATCTTCAAGACTATCGAAGGAATCATAGAGCCTATGAATTTTGCCACGACTACTATTGCGGTGATTATGCTGCTAACCTGAAGGAAGTCGTTGCTGAATTGGATGTCTGCAAAGTTGGCCTTCATCACCCTCGTAGTAATGAAAAGAGGCAAAAGCACACCCGAAGTGAAGCAATCTAACTTCTCCACTAAGGAGACTCCTAATGGCGGGCCATCAGGAATGGCTAAACCCAGAATAAATGGTGCGAAGAAACTGGGGATCCCCACCAATTGGAATATCACCGTAGAAGCAACAAAGTACAGGATTATGGCATAGACGTACCCATTGTTGACCGGCCTGCCTTCCGGAGTTTGTCTAATGATCCAATTCATTGCTGGCCGAATCACTTTGACAACGAAAACAAGGTACAGGAGGACACCCGCAAATTTTCCTAAAGCTACTGTAAGCTTTCCATGCCCAACTCCACCAATGGCCAAGCTGGTAATGACTTGCAGAAACATGCTGAGTACATCACTGATCAGTGCAGAAGACAGTCCTAGCCGGCCGAGTTCCGAGTTCAAGATTTTGAGGTCATCGAGAAGGCAAGAAACGATGGGAAATGGTGTTATAGACTGCAAAGCGACAAAATTAACTAGAGCAAATTTATGCTCTCGAGGAAGCCGCCTCGAAGCACTGAAATTTACCACACCTGATAGTCCGAACACCAATGGCATCAACAATGATGCTACGCCAGTGTACAGACCATTTTTTCCTGTCAGCAGAACCATGTTGATGTCCATCTTCACACCCGTTAAGAGAATAAAAACTAGGTAACCGAAATGAGTAATGGTATCAACCAATTCCTGGCTCTCAATAGTGAAGAGAATCCTCACATCTTTCCCACTGAGGTGGACAAACATATTGGGGCCGAGGATTATACCAGCCTGGTTCACAAAAACAAGATGAAGAAATCCCGCACCCTCATCAGCCGCTTATTCATTTCAGGGAAAGAAAAAGATTCTGCTTAATTTATGAAACAGAATAAGTAAGTGGAAAAAGCATTGCATCCATCCCTGCCATTGAAGAATACAGTAGATTTCAATGGATTTCCTGGGAGACACTACAGTAAATATAGAGTCCTGAATGACTTCACATGTCTAACCACATGCGGACTTTTCATCGAGCATCATGTCGAGAAGTCTTTTGAAAACCATAGTTTTGTATAGCTTTGCCATAGCCGGAACCATCAAAACTCGCCAAGGCTCATCTCTGACCATTAGAAAGTACTTTATCTAGACAGTGTTCTTGCCTCTATCTGCTAATCAAGAGCAGAGAAGATAACAAATCATTCTTAATTTGTGAAACTCTTTTTTCCAGACACTACGTGAGAATGAAACCACAACCCCCCCCCAATCGATAAAACCGAAATTTATCTCCTCCACCACCTGCTCTAATCAAGAAACAAGCTCGTTACTCATGCCATACAAGCAGTAAAAGGACATCGAAATCTGAACTTACGAGAATCTGCGAGACCAGCTTTGTCATTCCAATCCGCTTGAGCACGAAATGACAAGCTTCAGTGACGAGGAACACCGTAATCAGCTCCAAGTTCAGGCGAGTCAACGAGTAATCCAGAGGATTGTTGACGCGATCCAGAAGGTACCCCCAAATGCCATGTGAATTGACTCTGGGAGGCAAGTATGGACATATATTGTACGCTAAAGTATCATTACCAAGGTCTGTAACGGTAGTTTTAGAACCCATCTCATCAACCCGCGGAAAAACCAAAACAAGAGTCTTCTTTCCTCCCTTAAGCTTTCTGGGTCATGACAATGAAGAACGTTCAGCTTTTCTATTCTGCAAAAGTCTGCAGTTTGCATGGCGATGCGGAATACCCAGTTATGACTTTCCATTCAAAGTTTCTATCTTGGGTTGAGAACATGGCTGAGGTGCTAAAACTGAAAGACGGTGAATTACGGGTAGCTGCGAATGAATTTTGGTGGATGTCAATAAATTCCGTTACCAATTGTCGAGTTTTTACTGGAAATGGACGTTAGGACTTCGTTTCAACTAGGTTTCTAAATTTTCGGCCCAAGAACAAACTAGGTTTCTAGATCTTTTCGGTCAACTACTAGGTTCCTAGATGATAATGGCTTTTTGAGACTGTTTGTTGTAAGGACAGGAAAGATCTAGTTGGCTTAACAAAAATCGTTTCTAGGTTGACAAATGCTACTACTTTTCCCCCCTATTTTTAGTAATTTCGAATATAGCCGCTTTTCTTGAAACCAGAAAAATAATTTCTTTTTCAAAAGCCTATGATTTTGCAATTTGCAGTGACCGTAAATAAATGAACTTTGTACTTGAAACCATCTCGAGAAGGGTAAATAATACATAATTTTTTCAAATTGTTCCAGTTATTAGCATTGCAATTTTTATGACACTAATGAAAAGAATAAATTCTTCAAAAATTTATATGCAAATCTGAAAACAACAGAATTTTCAATCTGTTTATTTAGTAAAGTAGCTTCTTTTGTGATTTTATTTTTGTTCGAGTAACGTTGTAGTGGATAGAGAACTTAGGAATTCAGTTAATACATGGGTTTGTTACAATGAACACCTACAATGATAAAATGCCAATGGACCAATTTACATATGATTAGCAGATGTACAAATGCGTCATGTATATGCAAAAAAAATCACATTTGAAAGACTAAGCAAAATCCCTTTATAATTCACCAAAATCAAATATTTGAATCATCAGATATCAAAAGGAAATTATTGATTAGAAAAATAATTTACAGAAGGGATCGTATAAATACATTGAAAATTTTAATTTTTTTTAATGGAAAGATTGTTGGAGGATACTCGCTAGCCCCCCCTCTCTCTCTCCAGTCCCTGTTAATTCACTCTCTGTTCTTCCTCGTGAAGGTGCCGCTAGCTCAATTTGAGCTCGCCGTCGCGGGTAATGTCTCCTTCCCTATTTGCCCTCCTCCCTTCCTCTACAGACGCCCATTTCGTGATCTGGGCATCTCTCGCTGCACAATACAACATCGCATGTTAAAGTTCAGCTTTTGAAGCTGTCTGCAATTTGAATTGGATCCCATCTCTGTTGGGTAAGTGAGAAGGCAAACAAAAGATGATCTTGCGGGAGAAAACCAACTGTGGATGAGCTTGCAATGTTTCTGTCATGTCTATATGAGTTATGTTATGCCAATGTGAAGGATTGTTCTCCAAATTCCATATGAATAGAATTCAAGTAACTTTTAGCATGGTTGAGGTTAGAGGATATGAATTTGGCAATGCCAATAACGTGCATATATAATCTTCTTTTATTGGCTATCCATGCGAAACTGTTGTGGAAGGCGATTCATTTCCCAGCTAAAAGAGATATAATGGTAGTTTTAGCCAAACCATTTACTTGTTACTCTTATTGTGATGGTGAATGCGCTTTCATTTTGTTTATTTTTTGTTCATAGCTATGTCTGATTGAACTATGATCATCATTCTCTATAGTTTTGCTAACCTGCGTGCAATATGATCACTATCTGTGCATTCACAGTGACCATGTGACGGAGACATCATGTTTGCGCTACAGCTGGTGGTGGACAAGTTTTCCAGGATTTGAAAGACCTGCCTGAAGAAAAATTAGAAGAACCATATCTGTTCTTATCGGAAAAGAGAGTGTTTTTACTATGCTTGGCCGAATGAGTGTTGAATTCTTTGCTTGTACAGGTATATTTCAACCTGGATGAGCACTGGCAAGCTCTGGAAGTTGCACGTTGTCTTGCATTTGGGTAAGTTAGCCTCCGTTAATTCTATAGCTACATCTTTTATACATATTTTTTGTTGCTAGAAAAATAGTTACTCAGGATGTACATTTCAACGTTCTTTATATAAATTATCAAGAACAGGTACTGCTAGAACCTTGTAAAGAAGAGCAACTTCCAGAACTTGCCAGTGATATTTGCTCTTCTTTACAAGGTTCTAGCAGTACTTTTTCTTGATAAACCTCAGTTCATGGTAAATTCTGGGAACTAGAACTTTTGCCATTATAAGTTTGATGGATAACACAAGTGATTAATATTCTTGTTGTCATCTATTTTATGCGAAGCTGCTTTTCTTGCTTTGCAGATGAAGGCTCCAAGGCTGCTCCAGTCAATATTTTCTGCAGTTGGTGATCTCTACTTCTATAAACTCTCTCGCCTTATTTTTGGCAATTGCGTCGCTAGATGGGCAGTGTCCATTTGCTATTACGATTTGCAGCATCTATATCATCTCCTTTGTACCAAAATTGTTGATTTGTGGAATTTTCAGCTTTAAGTTTAACAATATTGACCTTAACTTTCTGTCAGTTATTTTCTGAGTTGACAAACTGGTTTATGTTCTTCTGCATTACATGGACATTGTCAACTACTTTGGAAACTGTCCTTACAATCATGGGGCAGTATTACTGGCCATGTTTGAGAATTTCATCTGGCACTGATGCCTCATTGACAAGGATATGGGGCTTGGTAGTGGCAGCATTTGCATGTGTAATTCGACCAACAAGTGCCATGCCTTCTAGAGCTTTCTTTGGCCCGTGAGAGAATGAGATTCATTTGTTTGGAGGTTCTTCCTGTTGGGTGGGTAATCATGCATTTTTCCTTTCTGGTACGTGTGGCCATTTGATGGCATGCAACTGTGGATGCATTTTGTGCGATTGATTTATGTTTCTATTGTACTATATAAGGCGCTGGTGCTTGGACTGCCGACTTTACTTGATCAACTATTGCATGGCTCATGGCTTTTAGTATTTGTGAACTTTTTCATGTTCAATTTTCTTTCTTTCGGTGGCAACTACTGTGGAACACACAAGTGGCACTGGTACTTTACTCAGGGATTCGCAGTGATGCTTTTTACTTTTTTGCCATTCTCCTCAGCCAGCGTCATCATGTCCAGAAATTGGAGGTTTTCTGGGCTTATTGCCTGGGTTTTAGTACTTTATTATGTATTTGGCCACAAAGAATTCAGGTACAAGTGATCCCTTTGTATTTGCTTATATGCTACTTTTGAATTCCTTCTTTTTTCTTATTTATTCTCTTTTGTAACCAGATATGTTGACCCGGATTTTTTCTCCCTGTGCTTCTGATAGCTTTGACGTTCTCAGGATTTTCTCTAGCTGCAACATTGGCACGCTACATTTTCTGATGGCAAGACAACAGAAGCTTTGAAACATCCTAATTGCCCTTCAAGAATGCGATGGGCCATCTGCTTCTTGCTTGCAACTAATATCCCTTATACATGAGCTTAGTTCATCAGGTACTCCAGATTTAATCTGCCTTTGATTAAAAAACTGGGATGCTTCTGCTTTCATTTGACTTTCTCTTTATCCTTTTACCTTGAATACATTCGAATGCCAGAATGACTCTGATAACTAGGGCCTTTTTCATAATTCATCGATAAATGTAGGTTGAAACTTTTCTGGTTGAATTTCTGAGTACTTTGGTTTTCTGGATTGAGAGGATCTGAGGATGTGATGACCTTTCTTTCAAGAGAAGCTGCAAAGGATAAAGTGAAGAGTATCCTTTTCCTTATGCCCTGCCATGCCACACCTTAAAATTCAACCCTTTATCAGGACCTGCCCATGCATTTCTTGAACTGCTTACCAAGGTAATCTTTGATTGATTCCTGTATAAAACCGATCTGTCTGTCTAAGGTCTAAGTCATGGATTTGCATTTGATTTTGTCCAACAGTGAAGAGAGGTGTGTTCCAGATGAGTCAGACCATTTTATAATGGATCCTGTGGGGATTACTGAAGAGCTTGCAAATTGGTTGCTACCAAGTCACATAGTGTCATTCGAATCAGAAGAAAGAGCATTGAGGGAATTTTTTGCTGTTGCTTTCTTTCAAAGTGGATACTAACTTCAACTTCAGCACCCACTGTCTTAATCCCAGTGCCTTTTCTTTTGGTTTATGTCTCTTCCTAATAACACAAGCTATCAATGATTGCAGGTCAAGAGATTCTTCCATTGCTCACTTCAAGGTGGATCGTGGCCTCCAATCATCAGTGGTTGTCCATGCTTTGACAGCTCAATGAGTTACTTGATGATGCATTTGTTGATCGAGTTCTCCACAAGTTTGCTGTTTTTTTTTTTCTTTTTGACATCCTAATTCGACTTTGCATGAGAACTTCAACTGCTTTTCTTTGGAGTGGGAACACTGATTAGAATGCGCTGCCAATTCCTAGGTTATGATCTTTGGCCAGTTCTTTACTTTTAGCATTTGTTGGCCTTTTCAAGTATCAAAAGCTGTGGAATTCGAACTAGTCTATGGGTTCACTAGAATGTGTCCTTATGAGCTGTGGATTCCTTTTGATGTTGGTAGTAGTGGAGTTTCATGTATTGTAGATCTCTTTCAGGTGGAAGTATTGGAAGAATCCCCTGAAACTAGTTGCTCCTCAAGCTCAGTCAATCTGGAGATGTTTACGTTGGTGTTGTAGGCAAATTGTTATAAGGTCTGGCTGTGTAGAATGGAACACCTCTGTTTTTGAGAGGTTAGCTATTGAAATGTCGGGCTTGAATCTTACCAGGGAAAAAGAAATTCTTTGCAGAGATTTCTAATGATGTTAAATCTTAGCTGTTGGCTTTATCATGAATAGTTAGCCTTTCAAGAGAACAAGAGGCAATCCAATACACTGAACTTGCAGGACTCAATATCATAAAGAATGATGCAGATGAGATGATTTGTGTCAAGTTTGCTGTAATTTTAGGAGGTCTTTAAGGCCATAAACTCACGGTCTGTATCATTATATGGTCTGCTATTCTCCAATGTCTCGACATAGACTTTGTTGCATCCCAGTCTCATGATCTATACAGTTCTTACTTTTCTTCTTAGCTAGAAAACAGGCCTCCATCACTTTGCCACCCTCAGAGCTGAATGCTTTCTTCGATCTTCTTTAAATGCATCAATCTTCTCGAATTAAAATTGCAAATTTCAAAAGAGCTTCTGCAGGTTCAGATATATCAGCAAAAGGGTGAGGATTATCTGTAATCTGGCCGCAGCCCCAGCGATGTGGCAATCGTCCACTGTGGTGTTAAGTGACCTACTGGCGAGTTTTGTGCCAACTTAATTTGATTTTTCGAGCAAACACTCTCTATAGCCCATTCTCTCCCTCTTATCTTTGCTTATCTCTATTTTTTTCTAACACCTGACAACCCTTTCTTATACATTTGTTTCCTTCCCTAAGACCACCTTTGTTAGATAACCCTCCTTGTTGCCATTGCTTTTGCTCGGTGAGTTTTACCCACAAAGAGAGAGAGAGAGAGCGCGCCTACCTGTAACGGGGTGGTGCATTCACTCTGGAGGCGTCCGAGATCCATGATCCTGCAATGGCGGCTGGTACAGTTTTGATGGTGCTTTTTGTGATCACTAATGGTGGGGCTTCATGGTGGCAACTTGACTTAAAAGATGTAAAAGAAAGTGGACCCTGAACTTAGAAACAAAAATAAATAAATAAATAAATAAATAAATAAATGGTGTTCTCTGCAATTCTCCTAGTTATAGGGGTCTTAGGATCTCGAAACTCCCTATATTTATACTGGAGATAAGTTTGGGGAACAGGGTGTGTTCGGTAGATAAAGACGCTTTTGGCTCTTTTCTTGAAAAAAAGAAGTTCTGGGTCTTATGAAGAAGAAAACGAGCAGAATGTTGCATCGATGCAGAATGTCTCAGCCAGCACATACTTTTCTTGTTTACAGATAATTATCAACGCTCATGCGTGTTGGGCTGCAGCTAAAGTTCTCTCTTTACTACAATTCTCTCTTGGGTATTACCAAAGGTTGAACGCATAAATGACAACGTTCTAGTTGAGATTTTAGGTGACAATTCCTCAGGCATTCTGGGAAACTAATGAAGCTCTTCTTGGGTTTTGATATTCAAAATGGAACTTTAGCTCGTGACCTCAAACCCATTGGAACCGGTCACTTGCAAACGGCTTGTGCCTTAGGTCGATAATGCGAGATCATTCAAAGTGTTTTGGGACAATTAATATGCTTTCTATGTTTATTTCATGATAAATGAATGATTTAAAAAATAATTTCCTTAAAATGATCGCATGTATTGTTTGAAATGATTAATCAATAAACGATGTCTTTATTATTGACAACAATTTATGCCTAAACCTTCATTAGGCAACTAAAAGCAATGCCTCCACTTATCATTGCCCGTCATCGTTGCTCCGCCGCCCTTGTTACCTTCTTTTACCACTCTGTCATCATCACTCCATTGCCACCTTTAGCGCTGTTCCTGACGAGGACTGTATTCGTCGCCTTTAGTGCTGTTTCACCGTTGTCTTCACTCTCTCAAGCCATTTTGTTAGGCTACTAAAAGCAGGAATCTATCAGGGGAAGTCATGTTTCGCCTCTTCCCTATCTCCGGGCTCGGTCCTCTATTAAAAAAACCATACACCGTTGGCTGCATTTTCAGAACTAGCGACTCTAGTTGGCCTACTTGACAACCCATCAGAACGAGTCGCATCCTGTCTTGTACCCCACGCAACTACGGGAACATATGCTGGCCCTTCAGCTGCGTGTACATTATCCGATTTTCCAAAACAGCCGGCGTCATCTTGAACCATTGTATGAGATGGTGGGCATTGATCTAGATCATCCCTTGAAGCCATTTTCTGGCTGCCTTGAATTAGAAAGGCTAATACCTAGTTAGGACATCGCATCATGAAAGTGGACATGCAGCTAGCTCGTGCAACATGCCCATGACAATGGAAGAGCGACCCTGCAATTACAGATGCGTCTCATCAATAATGTCTCTCCAAGAGGGCCAATTTGGGTGTAGGAAATTGATATATCGTATTACAACTATTTAACGTCATTGTCGTATCATATGGTTCCATGCTGAATCAAGAAAGAGGCCATGCTAAGGATTAGTCCACTCATGTGATCATCACTTGAATCTGCAAGACAATTATTAAGAGATAATTAGTTGCTTCATCTGAACAACACAACGATGCTTTCTTCAGAGTTTTCTTGTTGTAGTTTTTCCTTTGGAAAACATATTTTAAGGCCTGCTTCGAAGTCAAACCCCACAATTAGTTAGTGGCCTATCATCTGCATAGGTCCATCGCATGAATGGCTGAATTGATGGGATATGCAAATGTGAAATCCATTCTTATGGCTGTCCATTGATGCAAAAAAAAGGGTATGATGGATTATTCCTAGCGAGCAGATCTTGATCACAAACGTCTTTGTGCAGAAGTTAACCGGGACAGCCTTAAATGCGAATTTTACTGAATATTATTCAGTATGCAATGTGGTGGAATCTATGCGTTGTTAGTGTTTGAAGGAGGCCATTGTTTATGGGAGGGGATTGGCAATTGGCAAGTGTGTGTTCTTGAAGATCGATCAAGAAAAGGGAAAAAAAAGGAGTGTTATCAAAGAGCAGATATGAATATAGCAAATAAATGACTTACAGGATTAATACCTCGCTTTATCGATAATGTCAATATAGAATCGATTTTCCTTCGTAGCAATCCTTGAAAAACTTAATTTCCATGGACCGTGTTAGATGAATGTGAACAAGCATCCAATCGAATATTATCTCAGCTGGAATAGTAGAGAAATTTTGGAATTTAAACGAATTTTCATGGGTCGTTGTCTAGCAAGACTTTTGGGAAACATATCTTTCGACACGATTCGACTTGATGCATAGTACGATAATCCAACAATAATTATTCAACCAAGCGACGAGAGAAATTGAAAACACATCCTTTGTGTCCCACATTTCGGGATAGTAGTGCCCCCTCCTGGGGTTGAAACTTCTGTACATACAATACAGTTGTTCTCCTCCCACCAAGAGAGAGAGAGAGAGAGAGAAGGAAAAACTTCTATATGCATTACCCTTGCTAATATTATTCCTGAAGCTGGGGAGGCTCTTTTGACGCTTTCGATGTCATTAGAGAAAGATCAAGATCGAAAAGCGACCTCCGCTCAACCAAGACACGACAGAGGCGGGTTTTCTCATTACGAATAAAAGTAAGAACTCTACGGAACATGATTCCGGGGTGTGACGACGTCGATGTCGATGTCGAGACTTTATTTCAGAGAACAGTGGACTATATAGCGATGCTGAAGCTGTGAGTTCGTGCTCGAGCCTTCTAAAACTGTATAAATCTTGATATTATGCTGTCCCATCTGTCCCTTCGTATCGTGGTTTGGGTCACTAGCAAAGTATCGTGGTGCATACATGCCTGTCTATTGCCTTAGTTACCAAGCATCCTTCTCTTTTCACGTCGTATCATCGATCATCTACGTAGGTAAATAAGACAACAAGCGTATGACGTCTTGTCCTTGGAAGGAATAAGCGTGCTGTGTTGCATATATACAAGGAGGCGCTATAATTTCCTCTTATGTCAGCCTCCAATCATTTCGTCGATTGATGGTTTTCTAAGCTAGGAACGCAAACTTACTGCACATATTATAGATAGGGGCGACCACCATGTTCATCACCCACTAATCAGAAGAGTTTCCCCGACAGAGATGGACAGTAGTAGCCTAGTAGGTGCGTTTAGTTGCTTGAAGGCTAGGTATATCATTTTCTCTGTACTTATACAAAGCATTTTACTAACAGGAGATTTTGGTAATACAAATAGATAGACGTGGAAGGCCAAGGCACCAACAACAAAAAAAATCGAGGCATGGACAACCGTCAAAGGTTTGAACTTTGTCGGGTCATGGGCTTTGCATGGTATTCCTGTTGGATGAGAATGTCTCAATGTTGCTGCTGTTTTCTGCTCTGTTTTTCCTCTGTTTTCCTCTGTTTTTTTTTATTAAAAAACAGCCAAGTTCAATTTAGTTATTTGTTTAGTGTTTTTGTTATTTTCTAGGAAGTTAATAGCACGTTTGTGTGCAGTTATGTGTTGCACGTACGTGAGCAGTTTTTGCTTTGTATTTAGTGGTTGTACTTGACAGTTTCTTTAAAAAACTGACGTACGCAAGTTTGTTCTCTGTTTTCTCTGTGCTTCTCTTCCTCATCTGAAAAATATATATTCTGGTTTTTTGTTTTTGGTTTACTGTTTTTTAATCAGTAACAACAGTGGTATCAGAGCGTTTATGATCTTGAGGGACTGTGAAGTGAAGCAAGTATCGAAGTGTAAAGAAGTTAAAGGGTGATGGAGACAGGGTCGAGTGGTTTCTCTGTGATGGCTTCTCCAGTATTTACTGGGGAAAATTATCAGGCTTGGGCTGTCAAGATGACGGCATTCTTGGAGGGTCATGATTTATGGGAGGCTGTGGAGGATGATTATGAGGTTGCTCCACTTCCAGACAATCCAACCTTGAATCAGATAAAGTACCATAAAGAGAGAATCACAAGGAAGGCCAAGGCAAAGTCATGCCCGTACGTGCTCTTTGTTTCACCCACTATCTTCACAAGGATCATGAGATGTGATTCTGCAAAGGCAATATGGGATTTCTTGAAGGATGAATACGAGGGAGATGAGAAGATAAGAGGCATGAAGGTGCTAAATCTCTTGAGGGAGTTTGAGAGACAGCAGATGAAGGATTCAGAGTCAGTGAAGGAGTACTCTAATAGGTTGGTTGGGATAGCTGAAAAAATCAGAGTTTTAGGGACTGACTTGAAGGATGAAAGGCTTGTTCGAAAGATTCTCGGTGTCTCTTCCAGAAGTTCGAAGCCACCATAGCGTCTCTAGAAAATACAAGAGACTTACCTGATATAAAGCTTGCAGAATTGTTGAATGCTTTGCAGGCACAGGAGCACAGAAGACTGATGAGAAAAGAAGAGTTTGTAGAGGGTGCGCTGCAAGCTAGAGTGAAATCAAATGATGGAGGCAAAGGGAAGAAATGGATTCAGTCCAGAGAAAATGCTGGTGACTCCAAGTTTGTAGCAAAAGAAGGAAATTCTAGTGGGTCTAGCAAATGGAAGATGAACAAAAAGCCTTGTCAATACTGTGGTGGAACTAATCATCAGTTTTTTTAGATGTTGGAGAAAGCTTGATGCTAGATGCAGAAGATGTCACAAGTTGGGTCACATGGAAGCCATCTGCAAAGAAAAAAAATTACCAGCAAGTAGGAAAAGCCCATGTAGCAGTGAATGAAACTGAGGAAGAGCACTTGTTTGTAGCTTCTTTTTCTGAATCTTTTGTTGGGAATGATGCATGGCTGGTGGATAGTGGCTGTACCAATCATATGACCGGCAATTCGAAGGCTGTTTAGGATTCTAGATGTCGATCGAGTCAGTCGAATTGGCAATGGACGGTATATCGAAGCGCAAGGGAAGGGTACAGTGGCTATTGAAGGAAATCAGGAGGTGAAGCTGATCAACGATGTTCTCTTTGTGCCAAATATTGACCATAATCTGTTGAGTGTTGGTCAATTAGTTGAGAAGGGCTATAAAGTGAAGTTCGAAGGGAATGAATGTCTTATTAATAATGCAGATAGCAAAGAAGTGCTAAGAATTCCAATGGAGGACAAGAGTTTCATGTTCAAGCCACAAGAGATGCAACAAATGGCTTTAAAGTGCAAAGAAGAAAATGCAGAGATATGGCATAAAAGACTTGGGCATGTTCACAGGAAGAGCATGTCGTTTATGCAGAGAAATAGCTTGGCAGATGACTTGCCAAGTTTGGAGGAGGAATTTCCACTGTGCAAAACTTGTCTTCTTGGCAAGCAAGCCGATTTCCTTTCAAAGGAGGAGGTGGAGAGCATGTGAGAAGCTGCAATTAGTCCACACAGATTTATGTGGACCGATGTCTGAGTCTTCTCTCAATGATAGCAGGTATTTCATTACCTTCACTGATGATATGACTAGGATGAGTTGGATTTATTTTCTGCGAGCCAAGTCTGAAGTTGCTGATGTGTTTGTGAAGTTTAAAGCCTTAGTTGAAAATCAGAGTGGGAAGAAAATTAAAATGCTCAGGTCTGATAATAGTTCTGAGTATATTGCTCACAAGTTTAAGTTGAATTGTGAGCAAGCAGGAATTGTGCAGCAGTTCACTGCTCCCTATTCACCTCAACAGAATGGGGTCAGTGAGAGGAAAAATAGAAGTATTATGGAGATGGCTAGATGTATGATGCAGGAGAAGATGTTGCCTAAGAAGTTCTGGGCTGAGGCAGCTAATACTGCAGTGTTCTTGTTGAACAGATTGCCCACAAAGGCCTTAGAGAGGTCAACACCTTTTGAAGTCTGGTATGGTGTTAAACCTTCTGTGAAAAATTTGAAGGTTTTTGGGTGTTTGTGTTACACTCATGTTCCTGAGGTCAAGAGGGACAAGCTGGATAAGAAGGTAGAGCTTGGAATCTTCATTGGGTACGGTCTCCAATCAAAGGCTTACATAATTTTTCACCCTATGACAGGGAAGGTGACTGTAAGCAGAGATGTTTTTCTAGAGGAAGATGAGTGGAATTGGATGGAAGGAAAGAGTGCAGAACATCAACAGTTTGAAAAACAACCTCTAATAGATGTAGAGGTTGATGAAGTTATAGATGGATTAGAAGACAGTGTGGATGATTTACCGGTGAGAGGCACAAGGTCACTTGCTGAAATCTATGAAAGAAGCAATGTGGCAATGCTCGAACCATCTAACTTTGTGGAAGCTAAGGAGGATCAGAGGTGGATTGCAGCAATGCAGGAGGAGATTTCAATGATCCGAGAAAAATCACACATGGGAGCTTGTTGACGAGACCATCGATAAGAATGTGATTGGGGTTAAGTGGGTGTTTAGAACAAAACTTAATCCGATGGTTCCGTTAATAAATACAAAGCTAGACTGGTGGTGAAAGGCTATGCACAAATATGGGGAGTAGACTATTCGAAACATTTGCTCTGTTGCACGACTTGATACAATAAGGTTCGTTAGCTATTGCGGCAGAGAATGGGTGACCTATATTTCAGTTAGATGTCAAGTCTGCATTTCTGAATGGAGAGCTTGAGGAGGAGATTTTTGTTGAACAACCTGAAGGTTTTAATATCAAAGGGCAAGAAGAGAGTGTATACAGGTTGAAGAAAGCTCTATATGGACTGAAGTAGGCTCCAAGAGCTTGGTATGGGAAGATAGATCGATATTTGCAGGATTTTGGCTTCGTAAAAAGCTTAAGTGAGTTCACTCTTTATGTTAAGAAGGTGAATCACAGTGTTGTAATTCTGTCACTTTATGTAGATGATTTATTAGTGACGGGGAATGATATGGAATTGATAGAGAAGGTGAAGCAAGATCTATTTGCAGTTTTTGAGATGTCAGACTTGGGAAAAATGGCTTATTTTTTGGGTTTAGAAGTCAAACGGGCTTCATATGAGATCTTCATCTGTCAGAAAAAATACATGAAGGAAATTCTAAAGAAGTTTCAGATGGAAGATTGTCGAAGTGTAAGCACTCCTATGGCTGCTAAAGAAAAGCTGCAGAAGAATGATGGAACAGATGCAGTAGATGCTTCTATGTATAGAAGTCTGATTGGGTGTCTCATGTATCTTACAGCAACCAGACCGGATATTTTATTTGCTGTGAGTATTTTATCCAGGTTTATGAGTAGTCCTAGTCAGTTACATTTGATTGCAGCAAAAAGGGTATTGAGATATCTCAAAGGAACATTGTTCTTTGGTGTGAAGTTTAAGAAAGGTCAGAAATTTAATTTGCAAGGATTTTCTGATAGTGACTGGGCTAGTTCAGTGGATGACATGAAAAGTACGTCTGGGTATTGTTTCAGTTTTGGTTCTGCTTGTTTCTCCTGGTGTTCTAAAAAGCAAGAGATTGTAGCTCAGTCTACTACAGATGCTGAGTTTATAGCAGCTACTGCAGCTGCAAATCAAGCTTTGTGGCTGAAAAAGATAATGAAAGATCTGTGGTTGAATTCTAGTGATTGCATTGAAGTTAACGTGAATAATCAGGCGGCGTTAGCAATATCTCAGAATCCAGTTTTCCATGGCAAAACCAAGCATTTCAAAGTCAAATTTTTCTTTCTGCGTGAGGTGCAACAAAGTGGCGAAGTTAAGTTGGTCTATTGCAGATCTGAAGATCAGCTTGCAGACATGTTCACAAAACCACTTCAAGCTAGAAGATTTGAAGTATTAAGAAAGAAAATTGGAGTATGCAGCAGCAACTGATCCAAGGAGGAGTTTGTTGGATTAGAATGTCTCAATGTTGCTGCTGTTTTCTGCTCTGTTTTTCCTCTGTTTTACTCTGTTTTTTTATTAAAAAACAGCCAAGTTCAATTTAGTTATTTGTTTAGTGTTTTTGTTATTTTCTAGGAAGTTAATAGCACGTTTGTGTGCAGTTATGTGTTGCACGTACGTGAGCAGTTTTTGCTTTGTATTTAGTGGTTGTACTTGACAGTTTCTTTAAAAAACTGACGTACGCAAGTTTGTTCTCTGTTTTCTCTGTGCTTCTCTTCCTCATCTGAAAAATATATATTCTGGTTTTTTGTTTTTGGTTTACTGTTTTTTAATCAGTAACAACAATTCCATCTCTTGTGCTTGTACTCGAAGGTCATAAAAAGAGACATTGATAAGAAAAAGGATAAAAGAAAATCATTTGGGATTTCAATATTGATTAAGATGCTTATTATGTATTGAAAGAGTAATTTTCCAACGATTTCATCCATTGCATTATACAAGTGTATAGTGAAAAGATATGACTTAGCTTGCAAATAATCATATTAATTTCATTATGAGTATATTGACATCTAAATTTTGATGACCTATTTAATTATTTATTGCATAAAAAAAATTAGGATTGACCATGAACCCTAAACAAAAATATTCATTTTTTTTTTTTTTTTTGCATATCAAGAGAATTTTCATCGGATAGTAACAAACCCACATAAATTATATTTTGATTTGGACTAGTGGAAGGAAGTTTTGAGCTTGATTAAATTATATGGACTAAGCCCACGGGAGTACAAAATTTGGCCAATCCCACTAAATATATGTATTATTTATATAATACGGCGAACAATCACATGTGCATGGCCTAAACTAGGAAGATTATATTCTTGTATTAAATTGGAAAGCGGGTAGGCATATCCCTTGAGAATTTCGGCAAATACGGATACGAGAGGCGAAGATTTTCTAGTTAGGAATTGTGCAAATTGTTTTAATTTTATGAAGGCACAGAATTCTTGGCAAGAAAATGATTGTGGGTACACGATGAAATTTGGAAAGATTCATTACCTCAAGGAATGGCAATCTGAATATTTACAATCAAGAGCAAAAAAAATAATCAAGCAGAGAAAGTACACAAACGTTCACCCACAAACAGCAAGTTAAAGTTCTATCCTTGGAGCCCAACTTCTTCACTTATAAAAAGAAAACTCATTCGCTAATGGGGAAGAAAAAAAAAGTACCAAAAAAGAGAATTATTCAAAGTCAATTTCTTTCTGTCGCCGTGGGCATTGACGTCTAGACTTGGAGGAAAATTTTTACGATCACTTTCTGACGTGATCTCCATCACCATCCTCATCCCACCGTTCACTTCTTCATTCACGCCTCCACTCACTACACTGGACAGGCACAGTACATATTAACCGAGAGAAAATGAACTGCAGAAAGTTTACCGAGAATGGTGAAGGTCTTCTTCCATCTCTCCGTCTGCTCTCGGTGTGTTCCCCACAAGCCCGGGCGTTCCAAAAGCAGTCCTTGCGATTTCCCACTCCGCACTGGGAGGAGAAAATATTGGGTGATCCCGTCCTACCATGTCAGTCATGCGCCTCTGCACTTGTTGATCACCATATGTCTAGGTGGAAGTTTACATTTTAGATTTTCTAGAATCCCTTCCTCAGTCAGCTACTTATCTTTCACAAACACCCCTCAACTTCACCTTTGTCATCTCCACAAAAGGCATAGCCATTCCGATGACCAAGTTTCAAAACTTCAAAGTTTCGTTGTCATGAGTTTAGTAAGAGAAAAAGTGCTAGTTGTGATATGAATGCTCTCATTTTAAAGAAGCTTGTAAAAGATTTTTGCAATGATTTAAGGTTTTCTGAAAATGCGACAATGACATAAGGAAATTCACTAATCTTCGCTTTAGTAATAAGCTAATGCTCTCTTCACCTGGAAAAAAAAAGAATACTGAAAATTGATTTAGCCAAGTAAGGACACCCAACTTAATTATCCTCTCCGGACAAAGGTAAAGGACGTGTGTACAACAAACACACAGCACCAGAATTTCAATTGGCCCCGCCTTAGGTTTACAATTTGAGCAAGCACAATGACACATGAACTCAGTAGTTGAAAATGAAATCACATTGTTCAACTTTGCGTGATTCAAGGCAGTGTGATTGAGGGGTACTTTATGAAAGAAGAATAGGTGACTAAGAAAGGGATTTTTGAAAATTTGAAATGTGGCCCTAACAAGGCACATGGCAATCAATGAGTGGAGAGGTGTGTGGCTGAAATAGTAGGGATGGACCACCAAATATTCTTCGTACTTGGTGCCTCTACTATAATCTAGTGAAAAAAGGGCTTTGCTATCATATTCTTTGATCATCTTCTCCATCTTGTCTGGAGACAGGCTCGTCCCCTCTTGCTTGGAAAGAACCGTTGCCGAAAAAACTTCATGTTTACTATTGTCATTGACTCATACATTCTCGGTGGAGTCTCCCACTGAAACTAGTACCTTATCTTTAACTTCCATTAGCACCAAACCGCAGGCTTCTCTTTTCTCAAGAATGAAAAAAAAGAAAAAAGATCCTGTTCTTTGATAAGGAACTGCATTCTCATCTTCCAAACATCTACATTTCGAGGAAAAATCTTGCGATGCTTGACAATCGTATGCGTTAATGCTATATTTGAGCTATTGTGAAAGTAATAATAAATTGTGAGTCACCAATTCATAAAGAAATTGACCAGCAACAATTTGTAATTATTTTATTGCAACCCAAAATATAATATTATTCTTACAGTGAATTAAAGACGGCCATATAAGCATTTCTTTTGAAAGATAGTGTTGACGCCTAAAAATTAGGTTTTGTTTTATTATTATTATTATTTTGTTTTATTTAATTTTCGGATAATTAAAAAGTGCAAAAGAAAAGCGAAAGCGGAAAGGCAGCCCCCCTCCCCGCGTGGGCCTTTGGCCCATCGTCGCCTCAAGCCCGGCCCCCTCCGCGTCATCTTATTCCTCGCGTCACTGAGGAGCACGCGCGAGCAAGTGCGACGCCGGAGAAGCTTGAGTAGAGACGGTTGCGTGCGGAGCAGAGGAGCAGGGGCGTCGACGGGATGTGACCGGAGGAGGCAATGATGGCGGATGGGACGGCGGTCCAACCGGCGGGTCAAAGCCTCGCCGACTGGCCGCTCCCGCGCCTATAAATAGGCCCTTCATCCCCGGCGAAGAGGGAGGACGGACGGAGACGTCGAGAACGATCGAAGGCTGCAAGGCTTCGAGCTTCGCGAGAGACTTCGAAGGGGAGCCGAGTCGAGCAAGCCCGGATCCGAAGGCTCTCGGCCGGAGAGGGAGAGAGGAGAGTTCGAGCACCCCCCGCCGTCGTCACCGCTGTTTGCCGTGCAAGCTACCGTTCGCGGACAGGTAACAAGCCGCCGCCTCCACCATCACCATCGCACCCCCCCCCCGGTTGTCCAGTCCTCGCGCTGCGTCTGTCACCACTGTCGTCGCCATCACCGCCGCGGCCATTGTCGCCGTCGGATCCCTTCGGTCTCTTCCTCGACGCCGCGGATTCGCAAACCCTAGGGTTTGCGATTTTCCGGGACGCGAAGCGGATCCGGACCCGGAAAATCGGGTAGGGTTTGCGATCCGGGGGGGCGGCTGCGAGCCGGGTCATGCGCCGGATCCGGGTCGGGTAGGGTTCCGGAGGAACCGGGTCGTGGAGCAGGAAGGTGGGGCGGGTAGTCAGGCCGGGCCGGGCATTCCCAAACGCCCGGCCACGGCGTCGTTTTAATTAAGATTTAAAAAAAAAAGATAAAAAGATAAAAAAAAATCCTAGTTGGGCCCGCGTTGTGGGCCCATCCTCGATCGGATCGGCCGGGTCGGACCCAACCCGCGGATCCGGCCGGGTCAGTTTTTATATTATTTTAATATAAAATAAAATTTTAAATAAATAAATAAATAATATTTTATTTCAAAAAAATCAAAAATGTTTTATTTTCAAAAAATATTTAAAAAATGTTAAAAAATGTTTTATTTTCCAAAAAAATCGAAAAAAAATAAAAAATAAATTATTTTTCAAATGTCAGAAAATATTTATAAAATATTTTATTTTTCGAAAAATCAAAAAAATCAAAAATATATCATATTTTCCAAAAAATGTCAAAAATCCAAAAAAGGCCAAAAATTCATGAAAAAGCCAAAAAATTCAGAAAAAGCTAAAAAGACTTGTATTTTTCCAAAAAAAATACCCAAAAATCCTTTTGTGTCCAAAAAATTAGAAAATGACTCAAAAAAAAATGTTTTTCCTCCCAAAAATGCATGAAAAACCCCTCGAGCATCCAAAAAGCCTCGGGGTTTAAACAAGACTAGGTACCGAAAGGGCATTAGTGATTAACTAGTGTAATCAAGTCCCCGATCCTAATTTCTCTGGTTGCGCAGGAGTGAGTATTTCTCCCGATACTTCACTTGGGTTTCTAATCAACCTACCCCAAATCGATTAGTGGCGACTCCATTTTAAAAATTGATTTACAGGTTAAAAACTTGAACCATTAAGTCGTGAATTGGTGGACTTGGGAGAGTCCGGGCTTAACCAATTTCAACCGAGCCATTAGCCTCCTTAGGCGTTCGTACCCGATCACGGGCGCCGAGAAAAAAAGAGGCCGCGACAGCTTGGCGACTCCGCTGGGGACTTTGAGGACTTAGGCCATTTAATCTTTGTTTAAACGCTTTGCTGACTTGGATTTTTTTTCTTTTGTGCAGGGTAATAGCTTAAAGTTTTTTTTATTCTGTCAAAATAAAATGTTTTGTGATTATAAACTGCCGTGCATGCTTTACTGTTTTAAACACTACACATGGCACACACAATCCAGCCGCCGGACCTGGGCCGCCATAGGATTTCTAGGATGGTGTTAAGAAAGATACGACCTCGAACGCAAGACTGCGATGTAGAGGTTGCCTTTTTTTTCCCCGAATTTCTTAGCCGAGGTTAGAAGGGTATGCTGCTAACGCGAGACTGCGATGGGCGGATACCTTTTTAATTTCATCAAGCCTTCTAAGTTAGAAATCAAGCCGCACGTCCCATGCGCATGTCTTTGTGCTTGCCATTTTTCTTTAAAAGCAAAGTGATTCCTTTACTTTTACTCAGTCTTTTTATTTGGCCCGTGGCAATGTAGGATAAACTTTTCAAGTCCCAGTTTATATGTGATGGGGAAAGACGATATCCAGTTCATTCCTGCTCCTAAGGCGGAGCTCTTCAAATGGTGGGGTCAATTAGATCAGTTTGCCCAGGAGCGCATGAAGGTCAAAATTGGTCATCTCCTATCGTTGATCCAAATCATTGTTCGTCCTGAAGTCATACAAGCCATGGCACATTTTTGGTGCCCGAAGACAATTACTTTTATATTCGGTAGGTTTGAGCTAACCCCAACCCTGGAAGAATACAGCATCATCACTGGAATGCCTCTTGAGAAAAAGCTTGTCAAGCCATCGATAGGTGCCCTCCCATGGCGCAGGTTAGCACGACTTTTAGGAACTGAAATCCATGTCATGAGACAAATTCTTGAAGGCAACCATAATACCTGCCCACTAGAATTTATGAATGTCTGTTTCCAAAATCAGCCTATGACCCAGAAAAGTGAGATTTTCCTCCTAGCGTTTTTCGGGCTCATCATCTTCCCCCATCAAAGAAATGCCATAACTCCCAAGATGGCATGGATAGTTTATCAGATCTTAAGAGGGGAGAATTATGTCAACATGATTTTAACTGAAACATTCTTGTCTTTTAATCGTTTTAAAGACAACTCGGAGAAAATCATGCGAGCCTCTCTTGAAATTTTACAAGTCTGGTTCTTTTCTCACCTAAGCGAATTTCGAGACTTCATGCGAGCGCCTAAAACAAATGCTTTTGAAAATCCATTACAAAAATTTATGGTTTTAGGACCGTACATTCCCAATCAAAGCTGTTTAAATTGGGTAAGCTTCCTAAGAAACCCAGCTCCTGAGGCATTCCAATGGTGTGCTGGTTGGTTCCATGAAAAGAGGGCCCGCTTTGCTTACATGCGCACCCGCCCAATTCCGTTGCTCAGTCTCATCGGCGCCATTCCCTACTACCCGTATTGGGTAGCACGACAATATGGAGCCCTTCAGGAGATCCCACCGCCTTTCAAGATGATGGTCCCTCCAGTTCTTTTCAACATAAGCCGTGACTATGAATTCGAAATTTCTACCGCTGAGGAAACCTGGGACAAGTGCCATCGTAAAAGGATTGTGATACCTGAAGGGCTTGAGGGAGAAGAAAAAGCCCACCACGCCTCTGCGGCCTACATCCACAACCACCGTATCCCAACAAAATGGAAGCCATCAGTCCCTCACTCGATCGGCAAAAGCAGCCAACACGAGCAAGTAGAGCTCATGGAGAGGGATTTGGGAATGGACTGGATACACACCTCAGAGCCGGTCCAAGAAAGCAAGCATCTGCGCAAGCGCAAGACTCCCTGTCGCATATAAATTGGCAATCATGTGCTCCTTAGTGTTAATAGTGTGAAAGTTTTGTCCCATTGTTTAGGGACTTTTGTTTAATATCTAGTATTTTATTCTGTCATTTCAATTTCAAGTTCTAGGTGTCAGAAGTCTGCGGTCTACGAAATCCTCTTTTGATGAATAAAAAAGCAGTTAGACCATTGCCATGGGTCAATTTTTGTTTACTTCCGTGCTCATTCATTGTTTTCACAACAAACAAGTAATTATGAATCACCGGCCACCAATCGCCCGTGATTGGCCTCATGCAATAGGACCCGATCATAATGATGTACGAAATCGTCTCATTAACATTGAAGACGGCATAGGACAAATGTCCATTGTCCTTCAACAACTCTCGAGACAAATGAAATCCACTCAAGCTGAGCCCAACTCTATAGTTGCCTCAAACACCGTCATGATACCCGCAAATTTGCCAGAAAATAGCCAGCACCATAGACAATTTGAAAAGATCATGAAAAAGTTAAACTAGCTGCAGGAGCAGAATCCCATGGACCTGTCCAATTACACCGGCATTGAGATCCCTGAAAAACTCAAAGCACCTAAATGCGAAAGGTATGCCGATACCTCCCGCCCAGAGACCTACTTGCAGGCCTACTTGGTCCGAAGGATGATTCAATCGTACCAATCAAACTTGACTGGCCCTGCCTTGCGATGGTACATTGTCAGGAAGATTAGTCCCCTTAAAACCTGGAGGGAACTAATTCATGTTTTTCACCAAGAGTATGATATTGACATCACCCCTGACATCACCTTGCCCTATGAAAAGCCAATGATTGCGGAGCACAAGGAGCTGTTAGTCGATGAGATAGGGAAGGAACATGTCAATGAAGCCTTGCATAATAAATGTGCAGCTGAACAACACCCTGTTATTGGAAAATTTCCCACTAGGAAAGGTAAGGAGCCTTTGTACGGGGTCATAGAATCAGAGCCTGTTCAAGAGCAGGGCACGACTGGACAACTCCCCAAGCTTACTCCAAGAGCTAGGGTCCAAAGAATACCAACCCCTATCAATCTGGAAAGTGAATCAGATAGTGAAACTCTAATGTCTCTCACTTCCCTTGACAGAATCAAGTTAGCAAAACGAAGGGCCTTATTCAAAAGGTCTGGACCAAAAGCCAAGAAAAGAACGCCTAAGCAGGTCGATTCAGTATCTACCGACGAGCCACTGCACCAAAGCTTCGAGCATTCCCAAGAATACAGCTTTGAAGGCCACCATCCTCTACAGTACAACCCTGAAGACTTCCCGGCCCTAGAATACAATCCCAAGGACTTTCAGCGTTATTTCGACAATGAAATTGACGATTCATCGTATAACTGTTTCCTACTCTCATCCGGAGATGAAGGCCCGTCAGAAGAAGAAGCATACGTCTTTATCCGCTACGATCCTAACGAAGTACTAAGCTTGTCCTCTGACCATGAGGATAGCTTCAATACTTTATCCTCATTTGGAAATTTTGACCAAGAAGAAAGCAATGGGGTAATCTCGGTAGAATCCAACTTCCCTGAAACAGAAAAATTCACCACTACAACAGATATGCAGTGGGAAAACCAGCGGCCTAGCCAAGACATACCCGGCTCGTCTTGCCCTCGTAAGATCATGACCTCCAGAGAGATGGGGATACCTAATCCCCGCAAGTATAACGGCACAACTTGTCCTGTGGCCCACTTGCAGTATCTCCATGCAGAAATGAGTCGGTACTATGGCCCGATGTCGTTCACAACTCAGGCATTCCAAAAAACTCTTACGGGGTCTGCATTGCAATGGTTTATCACAGCAAATGTTCATATTCTAAAGGATTGGAATGAGCTGACTTCCACATTCTTGCATCAGTACCAAAGCCAGATCGGAACTGAACTGCCTTGTGAGAGCTGGGCTCACTTCACAAGAAAACCAATGGAGAATTTCCGAGCATACGCAGGGAAGTGGAAGGCTTTCATGATGCAAATCTACCCTGAATTGGCCGAAGAAGAATTGGCAAAGCAGTTCATAGAAGTTTTGTCCTACAAGCGTCGTTGTTGGTTGCAGGGGTTACACTTCCGCAATTTCAACGAGGTAGTCCTCGCATGCGAATACTTCAACTCCACTGAAGGCGAGGAATTCAAAGACGCTTAACTTCAAGACCAACACTATCAAAGCACTCCTTTGCACAGGAGTTTTCATGGGTTTTACTCGTTTTTATAATTTCATGTTTCTTATCTTGTCTAGTGTGCTACTGTTGTATTTTCCATTCCAAGTACTCTATTGTACAGTTCTAATTTTTTGTTTTAAGAGCATGAGGCGGTACTTCAAACCAGCCCGGTGATGCTATCCAACCATGAAAAGAAAATATCATCCAAGGAGAATACTGAGGGCTGGGCTTCCTCATGCTTTCCTTTCCCCAAAGACGTATTTTGAAAATAAAAAATATTTCATCACCCAAAAGCTTTTGTTAAAACAAACATGATAAATTTAATCATGTTTGTCTTTCTGACTCATTTACTTCATGTCTCAGAAGATCATTCCCGTCCCTTTGACTTAGTGTGACAGGGGGCATTGAAGCAAGCGCATCAGGTGAACTCGCCAAATTCAAAGACACATTGCCAAGAAAACATGGGCAAATAGAAAGAATCATCCTACACCAAAAGAGGGTAAGCCTTATTCTGAATATAGTTTGGAAATGATGTCCTCTCTCTTCTATTTACAGGATACAAAAGATGAGACGTAATAGGTACAGGCATAGAGTTGAGATCGAAGCATCCATGACATGCCTCACTCTTGCCCAGCTCCATCCTAAGCCAAAGGACTATCTTGTCGCACGACGCGCCCAAATAGCTAGATGTCACAGTTTCAACTTCGACAAGCCCAGAAGCAAGGAAGGGATCTTTTCTCTTTCTTTGAATTGGCTACTGTCAACAGAGAAGAAATCCAGACATTTGAAGTGGTCTCTAGCCCCTATTCAAAATAAGGACCTGGAAACCTGACTTCCTATTCAGACGCATGCTCTTGCAAGAATGTGATTGCCATAAGAGAATTGGAGGTTTTGATTGTCCATCTCAGATTCCATAGAAGCTTGAAGTACATGACTTTGCTCAATGCTGCTAATAGTCATATAGTCAAAGACAGAAAGAGAAATTCCACAGAAGGAAGGCGTTGAAGATGAATCAACGACCAACAATCATGCATATAGGGCCACCAATGAGGAGGGTTAATCGAAGGAAACATTGAACTGTGTCAAGATAAAGAGTCCATCATCGACATTCAAATATCCTTGGGAATCAACAAATACAAACTCTGGGAAAGGGTAACTTGGTATCGTTTCCAATACTCCCACTACTCGAACCCGCTTTTGACATATTTTCCCTATTGACAGGAAGCATCGGAATTCAAGAGCCAAACTTGACGGTTAGGCAAATCAACATTGGCCAAGCTAGTATGTGGAAATGACGCACATCAAATTCACCTAATTTCGTGTAAAATGACGTGTCATCCAGGAGCCAATATTTGACCTAATGAAGCAAGGGATGTAGGACTTCGTGTCCCCCTCTCACTTCAGGTTCACCCAATCGTCTGCAAACCAGTAAAGGGTAAAGTTGTATCGCTTCCAATTATTCAACTCTCGAAAGAGTTTATGACTAATGCACTCCCTCTTGTCTGTTGCAGGATTACCTGACTGCCAAAAATACAGATAACAAATCAATGAGAGGCATGACAAGCTCTCCCAAACAAAATGGCGTCTCAAGTATCGCCAAAGCAAATGACAGAAAATCTTCAGGCCTCAACTCACATTTGATTTTGGTCAGACTAATTGATCTACTTGTACATCTTCTCTTCTGCAGGGGCCAAAAAAAGGCCCATGAAATCAATGATTAGATTCCCAATCCTTGGCTGATCTTTCATGTGTCATGTCCCTAATCAATAGGGATAACTATCGACACCCATTTGCGAATAACCCTTTTGATGTTCAAAATTTAACATATTTGGAAACTCCATTATGTTAACTTCTAAAGTTGTCAATGGGGTCTTTCTTGAGTCAAAGTCGTTCACTTGTTTTGTAGAGTTCAAGCGTCATCATATTCAAAATGCTGCATGTCATTTCCAGATGAATTCTGCATGATGATTTTGTCTGTCTAACTCACTGATTCCCCTGAGGATTATTAGAATAGACAACTAAGTGAAGAATACGAGATTAATTGAGCATGCTGGATAAGGAGCGTCAGAATGATGAAAGGCAAGCCATATCCTACACACATTCCCCCATATACACTTGTGAGATGAGTGCAGAAAATTCCATGACTACAAGGTAAAGAGTTCTCTCGCGAATAGTACGATGATCAAAGCAGTGAGAGGCATTCCATCGCTCACTATTGAGCCCCATACACTAACAAATTTCTGCTATGCTCCCGACAAAGAACCACTCCATACTGGGGCAAGTCAAAAGCAAATCGACATCACAAGGTGAGAAAGGGGATAGAAATTTTCTTGCTTGCACTTGCATCAATCTTCGAGTGTCTTTATTACATATGAACACTCGTGTTAATTTAAGTGCCCTAGAGTTATGAAGAGCAATTCTTTATTTATGCACTTGTATCCATTGTATAAATTGAGTCTGTAAATTCACCCTCACATGGAGGAAAAGCAGAAGCCACTGTCGTTTGAGTAGCATAATCAGAAGTGCCAACAAAAGATGAAGACTCCATAGTCTAACAAAGGCGTTTGCTTGAACTTGCCAAGATCAACTCCTCAAGCAAACAAGAACAAAAACCGGGGCATAAAATAGCAGTGTACCTGGTAAAAGCAAGGTCAAATGCCCATAAATGAAAAATTGAGATAAGAAATGGGGGCATGAAAAAAGCAGTATGCCTAGTAAAAGCAAGGCCAATGCCCCAAACAAAAATACAGCCATTTGTATTCCCAAGAGAAATTGTTGTTCGAATGATACAACCTCCATCTGACCGTGAAGAAAGACTAGTGACAAATGACAAGGCATTCACCAATTCTCACCCTCTTACATGTAAGCCAAGACTACGTTACATTCCCATTGTAAAAGTCTCTTCAGACTAGGGGCACTTCAATTAACGTAGGATTCCATGTGTACATAAACATCGCTCGAAGAAGTACAAGCAAGATTACTCTATCTCTTTTCGCAAGGTTCTTGACTTGCAAATCCGGAGACGATCATGCGGCACTCCATTCATAAGCCTTGACCTTGATGGTCCCCTTCGATGAGCCGCTGACCAAGACTTCATCACAGTTTCAACAAAGACCTCTCACATTGGTAAAGTCGTACTGTTTGCGAGAATACTCGGACCCCTGCTGACATGATGACAGTGAGATAATGTGGTCCTTATGAATCCTGCATCAATGGTCAGGATAGCCTTTTCCATGAGAGTGAGCGAAAAGTCCTTTCAGATTGAAAGTCCCTCATTTGGCATGCTCAAGACATCTATATTCCAAATAAAGGTTGTCTTTCAAAATCTTCGCTAGTGGAACTCAGATGATGCAAAACTGACAAAATTGTCATGCATAAATCACATTTAAACTCATGAATTTACAACATATACAATCATGTGTGCATATTGTGCAAATAGCAGACATACTCTCAAAGATCAGAGATATTGCCAGGTAAGCATATCCCTATCCCCATTTATCTTAAGGTACTTACCACTGTCCAAGTACTCTCTTCTTCACACTCGACTTGTTCGAGTCGTCCCTTGAGTTTGGGTGCTTGCAACTGTCTAAGTATCCCCTTGTCTTTGACTACCCACCACTTGCCGGGTACCCCCCTGTTTTTGAGTGCCTACCATTACTCAGGTACTCCCCCTGTTGACACTCGACTTGTTTGAGTTGTCTTTAGAGTATTAATACTTGTGACTGATCAAGTATCCCTTTATCGTTGAATACCTACTGCTGTCTAGGTATCCCTATTGTCTTTGAGTACCGGCCACCGTTCGGATACTCCATTTTCCTGACACTCGACCTGTTCGAGTTGTCCCCAGAGTATTGATACTTGTGACTGATCAAGTATCCATTTATTGTTGAATACCTACTGTTGTCTAGGTATCCCTATTGTCTTTGAGTACCGGCCACCGTTCGGATACTCCATTTTCCTGACACTTGACCTATTCGAATTATCCCAAGAGTATTAATACTTGTGACTGACCAAGTATCCCTTTATCGTTGAATACCTGCTGCTGTCTAGGTATCCCTCTTGTCTTTGAGTACCGGCCACTATTCGGATACTCCCTTTTCCTGACACTCGACCTGTTCGAGTTGTCCCCAGAGTAGTAATACTTGTGACTGACCAAGTATCTCTTGGAGTACCTACTGCTGTCGAGGTATCCCCATATCATCAAGTACTCACCGTTGTCCAGGTATTTCCTTTTCATGACACTCAACTTGCCCGAGTTGTCCCCAAATAGTAACAGCTGTTCAAGCATTCCACTGCTTTGTGTGCCTGCGCCTACTCAGGTATGCTTTCTTACACTTGGACCAACTGAGTGGTCCCAGATCGTATCATTAAATACTTGTGTTCACCAAAGTATTTCGGTACTTTGTACACCTGCGGCTACCCAGGTGTTCCAGCCCTTTTGAGTGCCTGCGGCCATCCAGGTAAGCCTTGTGCTACATTCAAGTTTATACTACCAGGAGGTGGGAGACCTTCACAATATCTCAGGTACGCCCTCGATATTCCCAATTACCAGGAGGTGAGAGACCTTCATGAATATCCCAGGTACGTCCTTGATATTCCTAATTACCAGGAGGTGAGAGACCTTCATGAATATCCCAAGTACGTCCTCGATATTCCCAATTACCAGGAGGTGAGAGACCTTCACGAATATCTCAGGTACGCCCTCGATATTCCCAATTACCAGGAGGTGAGAGACCTTCATGAATATCCCAGGTACGTCCTCGATATTCCCAATTACCAGGAGGTGAGAGACCTTCATGAATATGCGGGGCACACCCTCAATATTCCCAACTACCAGGAGGTGAGAGACCTTCATGAATATCCCAGGCACGTCCTCGATATTCCCAATTACCAGGAGGTGAGAGACCTTCATGAATATGCGAGGCACGTCCTCGATATTCCCAATTACCAGGAGGTGAGAAACCTTCACGAATATGCGAGGCACGTCCTCAATATTCTCAATTACCAGGAGGTGAGAAACCTTCACGAATATGCGAGGCACGTCCTCAATATTCTCAATTACCAGGAGGTGAGAGATCTTCATGAATATGCGAGGCACGTCCTCGATATTCCCAATTACCAGAAGGTGAGAGACCTTCACGAATATCCCAGGTATGTCCTTGATATTCACAATTACCAGGAGGTGAGAGACCTTCATGAATATCCTAGGTATGCCCTCGATATTCCCAATTACCAGGAGGTGAGAGACCTTCACGAATATCTCAGGTACGCCCTCGATATTCCCAATTACCAGGAGGTGAGAGACCTTCATGAATATCCAGTACGTCCTCGATATTCCCAATTACCAGGAGGTGAGAGACCTTCATGAATATGCAAGGCACGTCCTCGATATTCCCAATTACCAGGAGGTGAGAAACCTTCATGAATATGCGGGGCACGTCCTCGATATTCCCTTTACCAGGAGGTGAGAGACCTTCATGAATATGCGGGGCACGCCCTCAATATTCCCAACTACCAGGAGGTGAGAGACCTTCATGAATATCCCAGGTACGTCCTCGATATTCCCAATTACTAGGAGGTGAGAAACCTTCATGAATATGCGAGGCACGTCCTCAATATTCCCAATTACCAGGAGGTGAGAAACCTTCACGAATATGCGAGGCACGTCCTCAATATTCTCAATTACCAGGAGGTGGGAAACCTTCACGAATATGCGAGGCACGTCCTCAATATTCTCAATTACGGGAGGTGAGAGATCTTCATGAATATGCGAGGCACGTCCTCGATATTCCCAATTACCAGAAGGTGAGAGACCTTCACGAATATCCCAGGTATGTCCTTGATATTCACAATTACTAGGAGGTGAGAGACCTTCATGAATATCCTAGGTATGCCCTCGATATTCCCCCTACCAGGAGGTGAGAGACCTTCACAAATATCCCAGGTACGCCCTCGATACTTGTGATTATCCAAGTATCACCCAAGAGTTTGTACCTGTGATTGTCCAGGTACCCCTTCGATACTTGTGATCATCCAGGTATCCCCAAAGAGTTTGTACCTGTGATCATCCAAGTACCCCTTCGATGCTTGTGATCATCCAGGTATCCTCCAAGAGTTTGTACTTGTGATCGTCCAAGTACTATCTCCCAACAAGTAGATGCCCTGAGAAAGGTTGGTGCATCTCCCGTCAAGGCGACCGAAGAAAGGTTCGGGTCCTAGACAAAACAACTTATTGCTCTAACAGGTGACCGAAGAAAGGTTCGGGTCCTAGATAAAACAATTTATTGCTCTAACAGGCGACCGAAGAAAGGTTCAGGTCCTGGAAAAGCAATTCCTCGTCACGGCAACCGAAGAATGGTTCGGGTCCGAGACAAACCACTGATTACTCCAACAAGCGACCGAAGAATGGTTCGGGTCCTAGACAAATCATTGATTGTTTTAACAGGCGACCGAAGAATGGTTCGGGTCCTGAAGAAGCAATTTCTCGTCACGGCGACCGAAGAATGGTTCGGGTCCGAGACAAACCACTGATTACTCCAACAGGCAACCGAAGGATGGTTCGGGTCCTGGAGGAGCAGTCTCCTGTCAAGGCGATCGAAGAAAGGTTCGTGTCCTAGACAAATCATTGATTGTTTTAACAGACGACCGAAGAATGGTTCGGGTCCTGAAGAAGCAATTTATCGTCACGGCGACCGAAGAATGATTCGGGTCCGAGACAAACCACTGATTACTCCAACAGCGACCGAAGAATGGTTTGGGTCTGGAGGAGCGATCTCTGTCAAGGCGATCGAAGAAATGTTCGGATCCTAGACAAATCATTGATTGTTTTAACAGGCGACCGAAGAATGGTTCGAGTCCTGGAAAAGCAATTCCTCGTCACGGCGACCGAAGAATGGTTCGGGTCCGAGACAAACCACTGATTACTCCAACAGGCGACCGAAGAATGGTTCGGGTCCTGGAGGAGCAGTCTCCTGTCAAGGCGACCGAAGAAAGGTTCGGATCCTAGACAAATCATTGATTGTTTTAACAGGCGACCGAAGAATGGTTCGAGTCCTGGAGAAGCAATTTTCCCGTCACGGCGACCGAAGAATGGTTCGGGTCCGAGACAAACCACTAATTGCTCCAACAGTCGATCGAAGAATGGTTCGGTTCCTGGAGGAGCAATTTCTTGTCAAGGCGACCGAAGAAAAGTTCGGGTCCTAGACAAATCATTGATTGTTTCGATAGGCGACCGAAGAATGGTTCGAGCCCTGGAAAAGCAATCTCCTCATATCACCAGGTAAGATGACGCCTTGATACTTGCCAAACTCGGGGCTCACACCCTATCTCACTCACTCCTGGTAAGTAACTACAGGTATCTTCTTATCTGTCTTAGAATATATAATGTTATATTGCTATTTTTGCATAGGATAATAGGTCTCAAATAAAATATAATCTACTACGCATGTATGGGTAAAATTTAGGCATCAGTTTGTCTTTGAATGCAACCTCTGCAAGCTCACCTTCAAAGAGGGGCAGCTGTTGACGCCTAAAAATTAGGTTTTGTTTTATTATTATTATTTTGTTTTATTTAATTTTCGGATAATTAAAAAGCGCAAAAGAAAAGCGAAAGCGGAAAGGCAGCCCCCCTCCCCTCGTGGGCCTTCGGCCCATCGTCGCCTCAAGCCCGGCCCCCTCCGCGTCATCTTCTTCCTCGCGTCACTGAGGAGCACGCGCGGGCAAGCGCGACGCCGGAGAAGCTTGAGCAGAGACGGTTGCGTGCGGAGCAGAGGAGCAGGGGCGTCGACGGGATGTGACCGGAGGAGGCAATGATGGCGGATGGGACGGCGGTCCAACCGGTGGGTCGAAGCCTCGCCGACCGGCCGCTCCCGCGCCTATAAATAGGCCCTTCATCCCCGGCGAAGAGGGAGGACGGACGGAGACGCCGAGAACGATCGAAGGCTGCAAGGCTTCGAGCTTCCTGCTGAGAGACTTCAGAAGGGGAGCCGAAGTCGAGCAAGCCCAAATCCGAAGGCTCTCGGCCGGAGAGGGAGAGAGGAGAGTTCGAGCACCCCTCGCCGTCGTTGCCGCCGTTTGCCGTGCAAGCTACCGTTCGCGGACAGGTAACGAGCCGCCGCCTCCACCATCACCATCGCACCCCCCCCCCGGTTGTCCAGTCCTCGCTGCTGCTATCACCACTGTCGTCGCCGTCACCGCCGCGGCCATCGTCGCCGTCGGATCCCTTCGGTCTCTTCCTCGACGCCGCGGATTCGCAAACCCTAGGGTTTGCGATTTTCCGGGTCGCGAAGCGGATCCGGACCCGGAAAATCGAGTAGGGTTTGGATCCAGGGGGGGGGGGCGGCTGCGAGCCGGGTCATGCGCCGGATCCGGGTCGGGTAGGGTTCCGGAGGAACCGGGTCGTGGAGCAGGAAGGTGGGGCGGGTAGTCGGGCCGGGCCGGGCGTTCCCAAACGCCCGGCCACGGCGTCGTTTTAATTAAGATTAAAAAAAAAAGATAAAAAGATAAAATAAAAAATCCGAGTCGGGCCCGCAACGCGGGCCCGTCCTCATTCAGATCGCTGGCCTGGGTCGGACCCAACCCGCGGATCCGACCGGGTTAGTTTTTATATTATTTTAATATAAAATAAAATTTTAAATAAATAAATAAATAATATTTTATTTCAAAAAAATCAAAAATGTTTTATTTTCAAAAAATATTTAAAAAAATGTTAAAAAATGTTTTATTTTCCAAAAAAATCGAAAAAATAAATAAAAAATAAATTATTTTCCAAATGTCAGAATATATTTATAAAATATTTTATTTTTCGAAAAATCAAAAAAATCAAAAATATTTCATATTTTCCAAAAAAATGTCAAAAATCCAAAAAAGGCCAAAAATTCATGAAAAAGCCAAAAAATTCAGAAAAAGCTAAAAAGAGTTGTATTTTTCCAAAAAAATACCCAAAAATCCTTTTGTGTCCAAAAAATTAGAAAATGACTCAAAAAAAAAATGCTTTTCCTCCCAAAAATGCATGAAAAACCCTCGAGCATCCAAAAAGCCTTAGGGTTTAAACAAGACTAGGTACCGAAAGGGCATTAGTGATTAACTAGTGTAATCAAGTCCCCGATCCTAATTTCTCTAGTTGCGCAGGAGTGAGTATTTCTCCCGATACTTCACTTGGGTTTCTAATCAACCTACCCCAAATCGATTAGTGGCGACTCCATTTTAAAAATTGATTTACAAGTTAAAAACTTGAATCATTAAGTCGTGAATTGGTGGACTTGGGAGAGTCCGGGCTTAACCAATTTCAACCGAGCCATTAGCCTCCTTAGGCATTCGTACCCGATCACGGGCGCCGAGAAAAAAAGAGGCCGCGACAGATAGTTTGAAATTTCATAAGATTGTTGGTAAGTTCTCAATAAGTTTTTGGGAAATCATGTGATCAATAATGTTTTCTTAACAATTTTTTTTTTTTACACTTACGAACTTTTTTAGAAGTCAGCCCATACAAAAAAATAATCCAGTTTATTTTGACGGAACAGTGGAATTGCCCCCTCGAATCCCTAGACCGTGAGCTCTTCCTCTCTCATTCTCGCTACTTTTACTAAGCTGTAAAGTAAAGTATGTTCCACACTGTAATAATTTTAACTTTTGGAGTTAATAATTGTGCACTTAATTTCAAACTTAATATAAGAGCCAGAGGAGTACACCGTTGGTCATTTCCTTAAATTGATTCCCGATAGTTTGGGATCAAGTTCACTTTCCGTTGACAGCAAAAAAAGCCGAAGTCTTCGGCTGTCGGCTTAGGCTGAGAAAGACCGAATGAAATACAATAGAGGTAAAAATTTGTCAAGTATTGAAAGCTTTTAACCGACAAGTATCGTTATTTGACAAAGTGAATGGTTCAAGCTGATGGAAGACATAACAGGGAAAAACTAAGCCCCATAACATGAGCGTCAGTAGATAAGTCCTAACCTAGTCGACAAAGGGTCATGACTAGCATGACTCGTGATGAGCTGGATGCAAAGTAGTCATCTAAGCAATTGAACCGAAAATTCAGGACCCGACTTGGTAGGGTCATTGACATAGGCATGAAAAAGTGAAACTGACACAATTTTCAGGTATTAGATGCCAAAGATGTCGGAAGCCACTAATAATAGAGGCCGAGAAATGTGGGTTGTTACAACCGTGGAGTAGTGGAGCAAGGGAGTTCAAAAGTAACCGGTGATGTTGGACGTGTAGAGTGGAGAAGCAACTTTGGGTAGTCGAATTGTGTTTGTGTTGATTAAGCATCTTTAAATACAAGCTGCTGAATTCTAAGAGCCATGTAAAATGTATTAATTTCTTTCTAATCGTCATGAACTGTTGGTAGTAGCCATAAATTCTAGAATTATAATTCGTACAGGGCATCACCAATCAATCAATGAACAACAATTGTTCATTTTTTCCTAGTTTTACATCTTAGTACTTTTTTTTACATAGTTGGACACGATTGTCTACGGTCTCAGTACTTTTTAATTTTCTTGTCGATTTGCATTTCCTATCCGAGAATCAACAAATGACTCTGCACATCCTTCGTTGATCTATTCATTGATACACAAATCAAAAGGTATTTCATCGATAATTTTTGGCAAAACAATTTCATACTCATAGTTTTTTAACTTAGACTTACTAAAAAGGTTTGCTCTTGTATGGCAACCCCACATATAAGTTCAATCATGAAATAAGGAGTTAGAAACATGATATCTTTATTGGTTCTTTAAGCCGCGACTATGGCAGAAACAAATAATGTGCTTGACAAATATTGTATTAATATACACAAACGACTTTATAATGCATCCATACAATATATTAGGGCTTTATTTCCTATAGAACTGAAGCTCATAGTTGCTAAATGAAGCGGACAGGATCAGTAAATGATTGATAGTGGTTGTCCATAACTTGTATCGTCGATAATCATCCACCATGTCCAGCTTAATTGTTCCACGGCTTGTCGTCAATACAATGAGATAGCATGTCTCGGTCTCTCCGGCCTCTCCATCCTTATATAATTCAGCATGCAAGTCCAATACAATGCCTATTCAAAAAGCATATTCATCGAGTGATTAACGATAATGGTGAGAGATTAATTCGAATCCATCGTCACATAAATTTACAGAAAAGGGAAAGAATCGTGGACGTGTAAGAGGCCAAGATGGAAAAGAGAGAACGTACTTTCCTGTTTGCTTTTCAACAGATTGAGCTTCCTAAGTTGGAGAATCACCTGAAAAGTAAGAACGAGGCATGGTCGATTCACTTGATAACTCGCACTCAATATTGCTTGATATATCTATAACCCGTATACAAGACAAGAAATTTCATATGCATGATAATCTTGTGACTCGAACGGATTTAGTTTCCTAGGCGGCCATTAAAATTCACAAATCTTTCTCCTGTATATCATAAATTATACTCGTCGGTAGACATAAACACACACCTTGGCTTCGTTGTTTAGGAATAAGGAAACTGTTCTCGCCACGTACCTCCCTGTCCGAATTGATTCATAAAGTAGAAAAGCATTAGTTTTGGAGGTGTAAGACTATAGTAATTAGTAAATAAGACAGACGATTATAGCATGATTAGTAGTAGAGTTATGCACTAGGATCCCAAGTTTACGAACCATCTGGGGTTTCGATGCTGAGCTCAGCACCTTTGGCTAAGACCGAACGGCCTTTGTCGAAGTCGAAGTCAAAGTCGTTCTGGTCCTGGTCAATTGGAAGAACTGGTGAAGTACCCTTTAATCTGTTCCTGCATCCGGTCCTTGCCTTGAGTGTGGCAGCTCCTCTTAATGCTGAACATGACATTCATCAAGCAATACATGACACATAGAGTTAATTGAGAAGATTACATAGTAATAATGTGAAATTTGCTCAGCTTATAAGGAAAAGAGGAATGAGTTTGGCTGATAAAATTAATTTTATTCTTTGGCTAAGATGAACTAATGAATTGAGAGAATTTTCTTTGTTATTGCATAAATTTGCGTGTTTGCGAACTGCAACTCGGGTTTGCAAATCTAGTGTATTCCTAGATTCTTGTTATCACCCCTTATGCTTGTATTAGAGTCGGCGAGATCGCTAGAAGCAATGTCCCCTTAGTGAAGATGAAGGGTGCATGCCTTGTTGATTGCCTTTCGCCGTCTTAAGGCATCTCAACAACCATGGAGGCGGAACTACTAAGGATTCGAAACATGTTCATGGAAGGACTTGGTCTGGGGAGAAACCTGAAATAGCTGATCAAGTGGCACCGCGCCACCCTAGCCAACCGTTTGAAAACCCCGTTTTAGTGGTTTGAATTTATCGCGAACTGTTTCGATGAATATTTCAATATCCCCCGGAGCATAGAAAGGTGAAATTAGTGAAATATAAGTTCATGTGTGGGAGTCAAGTTTCCTACGTTTAAGATTTCTAGGACTTTTGAGATATGGTTTATTTCGATTTAGAAATGATTTAGGTGTCCATGCTTACTTGTTTCCTAGTTTGAACATTTCCATTTTTTGGGGTTCTTTTAGTTATAAATATTGCTTTATCTCTCATGCAAATCAATATTTTTTATCAAAATTTTTCAGAATGAATTAAGAGAGTTTTCTCAATGAATTATGCCTTGAGTGCGTGTATTAATTTCATTCGTGTCTATCGATCGGATGTACCAAATAAACTAAGTTTCAGATTGATGAACTAAAATTGCCCTATCATAAAATAAGCGAGCTTCATTAAAGAGAAATCAAATTGAAAAGTGAGCGCCTTACATGTAGTAGCTGCGGCAGTGAGTGTCAAGATGTCACTTGCGCTGGTGCTGCTCGTGGCTGATCTTATCACATTGCTAAGCTGCTCCCTCTTCGCTCCCATCGCCTCCGCCACCTGCGCGCACTGTGCCGCCACGAGGGCTGCTGCAGATGCCACCGCTGCTTCCTTCTCTGAGCCCAGGGATAAAGGCTCACCGCTCTTTGAGCTCTCAGCAGCAATGGCGGCTAGGGCAGCCGCCACACCTGCCACCGATATCGCTGCATGAACTTCGGTTCTTTGCAACCTCTCTTCTTCCTTCTTCTTTAGCTTCAGCTCTTTCAACCACTTCTTAATTGAGATGATCTTGAACGACATCATCTTCCACGGAGCCTGTGCGGAGGGAGCATAAAATCCAATAGGAAAAGTCATATAATTACGAAAACAATAACGATAGTTACACTAAGATCGGTTTTCATGAAAATTAATGTTAAAGTGACAAGGCAAACAGTTGTCTAACGTCTGAATATAACGACCCCCTTGTCTAAATAATCTACGTTCACTTGCATGCTGTCGCATCTTAATCAGCCATAACAATTTTGCGACCGGCTTCTAGTTTACAATCTTAGCATTAATCATCTGAAAAATCAATCATGAAGCTTCACGTTGCTACATATCTGAAATATTTCACTTACCCATTTTTTCCTGAAACAGCTGTTATAGTTTAGTTCTGGGTGCATAGCCTGTTGCATCCATATCCACGACTGGGGAAAAAAATATGAAACAATATCTTATCATTAGTACAATTATTCAATTATTTATGTCCGAGGATCAATACATGATTTGAGTTCACTGTGTTATATCTACCTTGACGTCATTTGATTTCCATGGAGGTAAAGACTTGAAAGCTGCATCATCCATGGTCACGCTATTGTCCATCCTCTGCAAATTCTACATCTCAACATCATACTTTCCTCTCACCAAAATAAAACTCGCGCATGATAACGCGAGTTTTCAGCAAGTTAAGTCGCTCAACTTTAACTTACCAGGAAATTGTCAGGAGAGCTCATCTCTTTCTCTAGTTTCTCAATCGGGGGATCGAGCAGGACAATCGACTGGTTATGAGGATCGTGCGACGGAGGCTGAAAGGCTTGGACCGCGAAATCGCACCATGCGCGGGAGAGAAAGTCCATGGTCTCGGGGTGAGCTTGAGTTGGTGCGGAGCTGAAGTTGGACTCCATCTGAATGCGATTGCTTCTCAAGAAGAAGAATGAAGAGATTAGGAGATGAGGAGAGATATGGGCAAGCTCTAAACACGGGGGCGTATGCTTAAATAGATAGTTCTTAAATCCGTATTAAATTAATAATTTTGCTGAACTTTGTATTGTGGGGCACGACTCTGACATCACACTGTGGCCCGTTTAGAGCGTCGCGGTGGTGTGTGTCATCATAACCCCCTAGGCCTTGATCATAGAAGATCTCGATTGATTTCATGACTAACATAATGAATTTAAAAAGAAGAAAGGAAGAAAGGCAATGAAAAGCATTGATTTAGTTTCAGGATCAAGTTTAGTGTTTCTTAATGAAACATATAAAGATTGGCGAGATAGAGTCCATTATTATCCTTGATATCCCCCCCTCTCTTTTCTAAGAATGAAGCTAGAAGCTTGAGTTATACGTTTGAATAGAGTTAACAAATGTCCTAGGTAAGATAAATAATATGAACATTTATTGAGATACTTTCTCTTTTGGCCCTCGCTGACACTTATCGAGATGCTTTTGAAATTGAAAAATGAACACATGTCCAAACAAAAAAATAAAGGGGAAAAACATACCCTCAAAATCAAATCTCTCAAGTTTCCAAAATATATTTAATAAGTCTTGATAAGTTTCCTGAAAGCACTCTCCATAATTTCCCACGTTAGTTTAAATGGTTTTAAAGCTCTTTTCTCTTCTAGAGTAAAGAAAAAGTTGTGGACGTTTATTTAAGCACTGAATTTTAAATGTCCAAAATACAAATAAAAATTTATCCAACAATCATTGAAACCGGTGGCTATATATGACTAATTTCTGATCAAACATGGAACCATGATCTTATCAGTCGATTTTCAAAAAATAATTGGCAGTACTTTATTTACCGTTTATTATTTTTCCTACTTAACGGATCAAGTAACCGTTCCTTACTATGCCAAGTGAATTTCCACTTTTTAGCACTTATTAATATTTTTATTTTTTGATTGCAACAATTAATTGAGTTATATCGAACGGAGCATAACATGTTGATAGGGGTCTTAAATATAAAGATCATTCCAGACACGTGTATCTGCCATTGCCAGAGCACAATTTCAACTTCGAAGTACTTATCACCAACATATGCAACTTGTACCTTTTTCTCCCCCTCCATATACAACTCATTAGTGATCTAAATGTTTGTTTCAAACATGTCTGCGGAAGACAGGGAGGGACATTCAACAGTAAATGACAGGTTGTTTCCCATCCCTTGATGCAAATCATAAAGCTTCTCCCAACGAAGTGGACAGATTTTAGATGTATGAAGTTGGAAAAATTGTGAGGTTGGGAGGACGCGGAGCAGGTATTGCCTACAGAGGATTGGGGAGGCCCCTTATCTTTCCTGTCCTTGAATGAAAATCATATCTTCACGCTAAGGCCTTGGGAATGTTTTAGATATGAAGAGAATAATGAATGGACTTTACGCAAGAGCTGTTCAAGGGCCACCCCAGGGAAAGAACACTAACCAAACAATCTAATAGAAAAATAATAAAGAAAAAAACAATGGAGGAAGGTAAGGAAGGTAAAGTATGAGGGGCATTATGAGCAAGCATGCACTCGGGCCATGGAAAGCTAAAAGGCGGGAGACATAGATGATTGATGTAAAAGCACTGTTGAAAAAGCAGAAGACATGTATCATTGAAGCTGAACATTCTTTAGCAGCCCCTCAAAAGCTTGTGAATCAGCAACTTGGGCCGATGATGAAGATTAATTAAAAAAAAAAGCTTTTGGTTGTATAACTCAGTAGTTAAGGCCATTTGAGGAGCTTCCATGAAGTTGCTTATCTTCAAAAGAGGGCTCATGCTGAACTTATCCTAGATTTGATTAAAGCTGCGCTCATTCCAGTCATGTGAAAGCAAGCACACTTCGGATCATCAATCGGTTAGTTTATATGTGGCACCCCATGCTTTTTAACAAAGTTGATCTGACATCTAAATGGAAGTTGCGGGCAAGAAAGGAATGTTCACATGTGCAATCATAGATGCTTAAGCACATCAGTCATGTCATGAATTCCATATCTTATGAGAGAGTTCCCTCTTGATTAGTAAAAGAAAGAGTTGTGTCATTTAGCATCAATGTGTCGTTGCAGTAGATATACAAGATTGCCGCATTTTTATGTATTCAAAGACCCATGTCAACAGGATTAACAGGGATTTGGCTAACTTGATATGTCAGCCAAAAATAATACAATGAATGAAAAATTGAGTCAAAAATCGAGAAAATTCAACAAATAGAGTTTGCTCACCACACAAACTTTAGATTTGGATGTGGCATGTCTATTGTTTGAATTGCAAATTACCATACTTTAGTTTACTTTTTTTGTGCCAATTGGACATACGGTTGGATACGAAACTTCGTGGCAAAAAAGGTATTGCAATCTTGTGATTGGCGCGTTATACCACAGGACGCATGCGACGTATCCATAACATACTTATGTATTGGGATATTGAATGAGAATGGGCCATAAGTACTCCCATTCCTTGGGCTTTCGATTGCATAAAGCCCAAACTAGGGAGGACAAAATGGAAAAGGCTGTCCAGCCCAATTATTGACCTCATCTACCCTAATTTCTAATCGGCCCTTGATCTTAGCTAAATGACCGAGGAAGGCACCCCTAGTATAGGTTGCTCCATGACACAATAATGTGTTGTCGTCCAACAAAACCGATTCGTGTGAAATTGCTTATCCAAGTAAGTACTCAAATGCGAGATTAATCCGTTCGTCGTTTCCCAGCAAGAGAACACATTCAAGTTCTCTAGCTCAGGAAATGCTAGAACTTCAAACTTGAATGACTACAAGAACATTCTTAATCACAAACTTGGGAAGATTTGAAAGGCTATTTATAAACGATTGTCTAATTGCTACATACCTTCTAAGGTCCCAGAAGGATTTAGTTAGCACAAATTCACTTGGTTCTTGTTGACCAGGTCCTCCCCGGACTTGGTTGGGGAGAATTCAATTCGAGTGTGACTTTTTCATTGTCAGGGAGCATGAGAGCGCAATCAAAGCAAAATAAGAGGCTCCCAATCAAGGACCTTTTGTCGCAACAAGCACACATGCCCAATTAATGAGCTTGGGATCGATTTATGCCCCATTTATCTCCCCTCTCTCGCAGTTGTCCTTCTCAGAGAAATAGACTAAGCAAACCGGTGTGTGCACGGGTGCGCAATTCCCCCCTCCCCTCCCCTTCTCTTCCTTTCTTAAGCATTTTCCCCGGGTCAGTACCAACTTTGCTCTCTAACTCGTATCTCTCCATGATTCAAGAGACCCATCTCTGCTACTCTTGACCAAATTCAGCTCGACAAAAGCATTTCATCCGTCTACAAGTCATCCCCCATTTATGGCTACATTGAATTGCATACAACACAGTGCCCCTCTCTCTCTTTCTCTCTCTCTCTCTCTCATGCACACCGAACACATGCGGCACGAAAACAACATATAACGTCCTTTGAGATGTCTAGTACACTCAGTCTCTCCTTCATTATCAATCTCCCTCTGCATACATGAGGATTTTAACTTTTCATTGACCATGCATCATGAATTTGTCGAAATTATCGGAGACCCACATTAACGTTACAAACTTGAATCCATGGGGACTTAAAATGGTTTATTAGGCAGATCTCTACTCTGTCCCAGAAACTTATACTTCGAACTTCCATGAAAGGCGCTCAAAAATAAGTGTGGCAATTCCTCAATAAACTCAAACGGGGAGGGCTTAATTTGGTTAGTACAAGCATCTTTCTTCTTCATGTTAGAATGGGCACTATGCTTATTGTGTAATTCCTCTTCTAAAGCAACATAATTCAAGTCACTCCTTCGTGGAAACGGAACTAATTCAAATCGACAATACTGAAGTTGAGAAATGAGCCTTGGAAATTGCAGGATCATCGACAAGAAAAGAAACCAATTAGTAGGTCGGGGTAAAGCTAAACAATTAATCTATATCTTGAAAACTTGAGGAGTAAATAGTAAAATGACAAGGGAAAAGGTGGAAGAGACTCAAACTTTAGTCACATGGAGTTGCATATACAGGCATTGAACTATATATAGCTTAATCACATTTTGCCTCAACCCACCTAATGTTGCAAAGTGGAGATCAAACAAAATCTATATATCAACTTAAATCATCATAGACGATGATTTCATTTACCATCTAGGCGCTCACTCGCACGAGCGAGAGAACGCATGACGTCAACTTGAGCTCGGAGCCACACCATATAATCTAGGGTTTCTTCGATCAAAGAGATAGCGTCCATCGATTGTCCTCCTGGTACAAGGTTCTTGAGCAACTGTGTTCTCTTCTTCACCAACCTCTTGGCAATAGAGTACGGTGGATCTTTTAGAGCACCATTGCTCAGTTTTCTCACTCTCCTAATGCCCCAGCTCCTTTTCAATATCTTCTTGCTGGCCATCTTCTTGGCAACGGAAGTTGTTGAATTTGCTACAACATCAATGGAAGCTTTATCGTGCTTCGCAGCATCAGAGCCAATGATATGTTGAAGGAGAGCTTGGTTGTCATCATTTTGTGAGGCACTTGCGACTAGGGCACGACTCCAACGTGTTGTGCAATTCCGGACCGAAGCCAATGCGAGGTCTGCTGAGAGCTTTATGGCCTTCCTTCTCTCCATGATCGTCATATTCTTCTTTGAGGAATTGCATAGCTGGAGACCCATGATCCATTTCTTGAGGAACTTTTGCTTTATTGAGCTAGCACTGTGCATTCTGAGAAAAATGTACAGCGAACAATTATGTAAGGCTTTCAGTACATAGAGATAAATGAAGAAATTAACTTCCACATCAAGGGAAGGTTCTTGGATTTGATTTGGAAATGCTTGTTGTTTCCATCCTATGCATTTCATGAGGAAATTTGTCCAGCTAATTTGTGAATTCTTGAACCAGCTAAATGTGTGTTTCGTTTTCTTGCGTTTCTCCAAAATGGTTCAGGAAACGATATCAACGCAGCCTTATGCGAAGCTCGAAATGATTACTGTGAACGAATAGATGGGCTGAAACCCTCATCAACACTTTTTTTCTTTTTTTGGATAAATCACGGCAAAAAGAAGTGCTCGTAGGACATATGCAAAATAGAACATACCTCTTTCAGTGTTGTGAGATGTGACCATGAGAAGTAAGATGACTGGAGATGATGCACCACAAGGATCGAGTCACAGATCCTGATCCAAGAAAGATAGATATCCAGAGAAGTTTCAGAAACCCAAGAAAAACAAAATTGAGAAAAGTCTGGGTGAGTGTTTGAAGGGAGAAAAGAGGGAATGAGAAGTTGAAGAATGTGAAGAAACCCCAATTTATTTGCTCAAAGGAAAAGAAGTGGTGGGCCTTTCAGAGAAAGACACAGCACATGCATGCACATGGTGACCATGGCCCGCCACCTAAAACCTTCCCTATACAATAGAAAAAAGCCAGAATAAAAAATGAAAAACAGCAGCCTCATACACATATACATGGGTCTTTGTTGGATTTATTTTATGTATAGTGAAGAAAAAGAGGTCCCCTTAGTGTCATGCAAACCTAACATTTGTGACTTATTACTAATACAAACAAAACTCACTAAATGTGCTTTCTGGCCCTATTTTGGAAGTTGGGAAGTGGGCAATATAGGAGCATATTAGAGTAGAGAGTGACTATATGTCCTTTTTCTTTCTCAGTACAGGAACTTGTGGGGTTTTGCATAACTAATGGCTTGGACCGAGTTTTTCACCAGGCCGCTCCATCTTTGACTTGTCATGAGTTGACATTATGCGTGTGTCATTGAAAACTAAGCATCTTCTTTTTCTACACGCATGTGTTTGGAAATGATAAGTAACCAACAGAACCAAATATCTGCCTGGCACATCCTTCCGACGAGATAGCGTTCATACACCCTGATTTGGCAATCTCATGTTGCAGCGTTTATCCGTTGAGGTAATATCGATAGATAAACTCTAGCCCAGGATTTTAAAAAAAAAAATCAATATATTTTGTTGGAGGGAAGAAAGTAATTGTTTTATTGATAATTTGGAGTGCAGTCGTGGAGAGCTGGTTACCTATGACCCATGAAACACCTTATAAGTTTCATGAACTACTTAAGTCTAAATTTTTGGCTCAGGCAGGTGGCTCTAACTTAGAATAATTTTTACATAGTTGGTAGGACTTGGGCTGGTGACCTCTAAATCTCTTAATGCCCCAACTAAATACATTAAACTCTAGGGGTGAGAAGAAAGAAAGGAAGAAAGAAATTCCTCCGAAAGCCAATTATTCTAGCGATACTTAAATGCGCACATGTACCAATGCTAGAGAAAATTGAAGGAAAAAAAAAAAAACATTTCATATTCTCCATAGGAGCGTGCTCCTATGTACTTGCGCATGTGAGATACAAGTAATGGATAGCTGCTAGGTCATACAGTCCTAATTTATATTTCATATTCACACAACATGTTTAAATGTCTCAAATTGGTTAAATAAAATTGGAATTCATCTGATTCCTTTCCCTGCATGAAACAGTGGAACTCAAGTAAAACTTCTATCTAGCACATCAAGCATTTGGTGATTTGTGATTATATCAAAGTATATTATATGATTCCCCTCCATCTGCATTATCATACAAAGTACATATTTGCATTTTCAATATATTAATTTCCCTTGAAACGGTGGAGAGGTTCAAAAGTCAAATGATTCTTTTTGGTATTATTCTGGTCGCCTTTTCACCTCCATATCCATCTGCCACATCCATTGTACCCCATGTGAAGATTGCGCCAGCTTTTCATTAATATTCATTAGACATCAGTGTGAAATCGGTAAACATTATGTTTTCCCAAACAGTATAAACAAGCGAACTTTACAATTGTTTCGGGCATTGTTCTTACTCCCACTTTTACCTCTTATCTCCATCTGCCACATCCAGTGTATCTGTGCCCCATGTGAACAGTGCACCACCTTTAAATAGCGCAAAACCCAATATTGGAAAAAAGAAGAACGTGTCTCCTTGAGAAAAATTAAGTACCAAAAAGAATTATATCCAGAAAGAATAAAGAAATAGAAAGCTTCAATATAGACAGATGAGTCGATGTTTCAATGACATAACATGAAAAGAAAAGAGGACATGGTGGAATCTTAGTTGCGAGTGTAAGTCTTGTTCAATCTCTTTTCGGACTAATGGGGGCTTTTTAATTGGGTTTGATTGAGAGGAGGGAATTGGCAGGATCCGGAAAACATGGTAATGATGAGAGGACAAACGGGTCCTACAATTGAGAGAAATTCTAGGGCATCGGGTTTGGGCATGGGAGAGAAGGAGGGAAGAAAAAATTCCCTCACATGGTCTCCACATGGGGTTTTCAAAGCATGGCCTTTGAGCCACGCACAAAGTACAGATCTCGTTCAATAATTAGATTTCGCCTGCTTGCACAAAGAGGGAAATTTGGACTTTCACCCCCCCCTCCTCCATGGCCTCCTTCATTTGTCTTGATTTCTCGTGTAACCTTTCTGTAAAACAAATTTGGTAAGAACCCCTCCACGGAAAATGAGTTTAAAACTGCTTTATACTCTATTTTAATCACCTTAAAGATTATTGCACTACATTGTCCAAACAAAAGAATCCAAAAGATTAATGCTATAATAATGTTTATAAGTGAATATATTATCTCAACCATCTGTTGTGTTGAGAGATGTGTCAAGATCTATATTTTATAGATATAGAAATCCTAAAAGTGCGTTTATTTCACTGAAAACTTCATGATAAAAAAATATTTTCCATATAAATCATTTTATATGGAAGGACGTTTTCCCTTAATCTAAACTTGTTATTTTTTGTTCATGGAAAACGTTTTTTGCATAGTAATTAATTTTCCACCATCTAAACACTAGAAAGTCGGAAAATAACTCTAGGAAATAATGTTCTTTCAAATAAACAGATCTTCAGATTATATAGATTTAACATTCCAGTTATGATGGTCATACAGTTATTTACCATTGAGACAAGTTTTGGATTTGGCCAAGTGATTGAGGAATTAATAGGAGAAAGTTTCCAACTTCCCACTCTCTCTCTCTCTCTCTCTCTCTCTCTCTCTCTCTCTCCCTCCCTACCTCCCCCTTTTTTTTGGTCCGTTCTCTCTCCCTTTTGAGTTGCTTGATTTGTGGCATTTTGGCTTTCATGTGGACTCGTGGGACCAGATTGTCAACGGCTTTGAATGTTTGTCCCCATAGGCTGGATTACAACAATTTGTTTCCAAATCGCCATACAACTCTGATTAGTTTGTTCTCTTCCCCTTTTAATCCCGTGCTTTGTACGGGGACGGATTGAGTGCGCCAACGAGCCCTTTGAATTTCAAATGATGGAGGGCACAAACTATATTACGTGGATCTATTACAACCTCTTTACTAGGTAGGTGTTCCTTTTTAGATCACTCACCAGCAAAGAGCAATGTGAACATGTATGAACAAAAAAAAGAGAGATGAAATTCCTCAAAGTGTATGCTTAAAGGGGGAAAATTTGAAGGCTTAATTCATCTTAAGGAAGGAATATGAAGGGTCGGAGATGAGAAAGATTTAAATCCCAATTTGTGATTAGTATATGAAGATTTCGGGGGGTCACACTTGGTCATGCACACCAGACTTACTGAATTAAATATTTCGTACATCATGTGTAATAAAAGATTGCTATTTTATCTAAATAGAAGACGCGAATTTTTGTGCATAATTTAGATGAATTTGTAGGTTGAAAGCTGCCCTGGAGTATGATATACAAAAATGGCAAGCGCAAGGTTGATGGCATTAAGAGACTAATGGTGCTAACTTAATAATCATACCGACAACGTTGTAAATAATAGAGACATTCCAACTATATTCATGTTATGGTATGTAAATACCAAAATATGGAAGAGAAAACAAAAATAGTACACCACGCAAGAAAAGTAGTGACAGCAGTGACCCAAAGTAAATTTGTACCTTCATGTATACTCATGGGGAAGACAATGCGCATGCATTTCTCGTACATGAGATTACGACTTGACAGTCTTGTCCTGTTCAAAAGTCCACCCGAGGTATTATCATACAGGTACATTGAAATATGTGGATGGCAAAGTTTGAATCTCAATCTCAAATATTTATAGATTGTTGAAATAAACCTTCAACACCGGCTCGCCTCCCCGTTAGTTAAATATCGCATTCAATCTTGTCCTCCCGGTTTGATTAGATTTGTGATGTCCTAAGCCAAATTACAGTTTTATAGAAAATGTGATTTTTGTTAATTACACCAATATGTTTTGAGTATGAAAACACAGGCAAAATCTAGTTGACTTTAGAAATTTGATATTTTTCTGCCGGTTAAGGTCTAGCATTGCGATATTGATTAGTATTCAATCGAAACTACACGAGAAACAAATGTACCGAGGCAGGCATATTCTCACGCCCCAAATTGCTCTCTTCATGTCCTATTTAAATTAGAATAAGAGATAGTGGTGAAAAATCTGATCGTTATCTTGCTTCATCATTTTTCTTGAGAAACAAACAAGAACGAGAGAAAGCCTTGCGGCTCACCCTCAATCTCTCTTGCACCTAAATTGCCATTTCCCATTATGCTTGTTTCCTCGACGACGAAGCGCGCTACCAATCACTCCGACCAGTGAAGAAGATCCTGTTTGATTGAATGAGAATCAAATGGTATTTGCGAATGGCTCCCGTGGACGGATTACAAGACTCTCTTTCCATGGCGGGTCATGGAGGTGCTTTGCCGTCACTGCGAGGTTTAAGAACAGATTCTTGCAAAGCATGTAACGAAAGATCCCTCGTATTACGCCACTAGAAAGCCAGGAAAACGAGGGTCAGGCCTATTCAATCTCCAAAAGAACTTTCGTCCCAAAGGGGTTAAGATTCTGATGCGTAGACAATTCCCACATGATAATTTAAGGAAAAAAGGATGAATATTGGGCGTTGAAAGATACGTTAATCGTGGGAGGCGGGGAGTCACATGAATAAGAAAGGTCGCACGGACACGGAGGAGGAAATGGGGAGCCGAAAGGGTCGGCCCCCGTGATTTGCGCCCATCCTTTTGAATCGACTCTTCCCCCGCCCCCCTTGTTGTCAGGTGCCAGAAGAAAGTGCCCCTACGAATTTCACGTGAAGAACCAAATATGAGGAGAAAAATGATAAGGGAAGTTAATGATGTCCCCATGTCCCCGTCTCCACGTACCTTCGCTGCCTCTCATTCTCATATCCCCTACTTTGCACAATGAGTGTACTGCGTATCACGCGCTGTTTTTTCGCAAAAGTTTCATTATGGTGTCTTGATAAATCTCAATGAATGATTAATACAGGTGAAGTTCTTACTCGTAGTTGAGATTTTGTCTGAATAGTTATGGGTGCATCGTGCAACCGGGGAGAGGATCTTCACCAAATGATCAGAGCCTTTGTAAGGATCGATATATTGGTCGATGAATTGAAATGTTTAATCTGTCCTGATAGAGATATCAATTCGAAAAAAAGAACAAGAGTTAGTTAATACTCAAGCAACAATTAATCGTTTCTCAATAGGTATCGCTTGTTTATTAGTGCTTCCCATTGTGCACTTGTGTGTAGCCAACCACACATAATCATCTTGCGGGAAAAAAAAAAAAAAAAGACCAAGGCCGATTTTCCCTCCATTCTCTCAATGTTACCTCGTGACATTGCCCACCGCCCTCATACCATGCTGCCATGTTATTGAGCCATCGCCTATCGTCGTCCTTCGCATCCTTGTCAAGCCCTTCTCTGTCCCTCTCCATCTTCTCGGATTACATTTGGTCGTATGAATTTTTAATTCTAATAGGATTTGATATGATATAATATAAATTTCAAAGATCTCATTATATCCTTTCCATCTTCTAATGAATCATAGTAATGAAGTGGGATATATTTACATCATATCATGTATATTGTTTTGTATAAAACGACATATTAGTGAAATGAACATAAAAGTTCACAAATAGATATAGTAAAAATCTCTTCCGACACTCTTGCTACTTTATTTTTATTTACCTTTTTTTCCACTTTTTTAAAATTATTTCCTTTTTATTACTTTTTCCCCTTTCATAATTTTTTAATAAAATTTTATTAAATAATAAAATGTACTAATATACCTAAAATACTGAAATACCTAAAATTTGTAATATGCAAATATTGAATTCTTATATTATAATTCAAATATTGTTTATATGGAAATATAATTCTAATTTTATTTATTTAATAATTTTTTTATTCGAGAAAAAATAACTTTCTTTTTATGAATGTTAGAAGTCCTATCAATATTTATCACATCTTTCTCATGGGATAATTTTATCATAGCTCTATTGCTCTTATAATCAATTTTATCCTATCTTGAAAAAGCACCATACGTTTGATAGAATAAATTTTATCATATTTTGAATTTTATCCTAATTATCAAATGTAGTCTAAAGTCATGCTATCATGATCTTATCGCCGGTCTTTGGCGACACTAAATGTGGGTTGCCCTGGGCCGGCAAAAACTAATAGTGGTGTGGTTGAGTGTACGAGCTCCAATGAACAAGCACTCCCAAGCGAGGAGTAACCCAAATTAGCCTAAAAAAGAAATATCGAATGGTCCAGATTAACTTTTCCCTTTTTCCCCTTTCTTTATCACTTTATTTTGTTTGCTTTTCTTTTGCGCAAATACCACAAAAAACCATAGATTATTACCAATAAGTTTAAGATTTTTTTTGTCAAAAAAATCTTAAACTTTTCTACTAGAATAGAAATACACCTCAATTTTTTTTTTTTTTTTGGCATGTATGACATGTATACCATGTCTTTCAATTATATCTAAGATATATTTATTACATTGATATAAGCTTGAGATTTTTAATGACACAAAAAAGATTGGAGTATTTATGTCGCAATAAGTAAATTTAAGATTCTTTACTACACAAAAAAAGAAGAAGTTGAAGATATTTATACGACAATGAGCATAATTTAAAGTTCTTTTTACAGTATCAAACACCTTCTTCTCCCTCACTTCCTGCTGGCGTCAGCCTCCACGTGAGCCGTGTAAAAGGTGGTTTTGAATGGGGCTATTTGCCCGAAAATAGCGGAAGCTGAGCAGTGTAGCATGGATTGGGGCGCACGCGACGACCTGCCGCGCGTTCGAAAATTGGGGAAAGGGGCGGCAAGTTTGGTGGCCGTGCTCGTGCGCGCACGCGAACACCAGCGGGGGCATGGCATGTGCACACATGGATGGGCCCCGCCCCTGCCTACGCAAAGGTTTACAGCCCCCTACTCCCCTTCAATCATGATGCCAAATTTTTTTGGGGAGAGGAGCATTAAATTTCATTGACGTTTCTCCCCTCTCTCTCTCTCTCTCTCTCTAGTCTCTCCTCCCCTGGCAAAAGTTGTGGTGGAATTAGTAAAAAGCCCCCCCGCTTGCTTTCGGTGGGGATCCTCTGCCCCGGTCCGCACCCCAAATCTCCTGTTCCTTTCGTGTGATCGCGTTGCGATTCCGTTTTTGCCTTGTCCCGATCGCACCTCTGGAGTTTCCCCGGTCTCTCTCCTCCGAACCCAGTGTGGCCCAACCGACTTGACCCGACTCAAACCTAACTCGATTGCTGTCGCTCTATAGTCTCTAGCCTCGACTCTTTGTCTTTGTCTCTCTTCTCAAACTCTAAGCTAGTATTAAGCTGGATGACAAATACCAGCCATCGCCATGGTTGCGACTGCCTCTGTAGCCCGTCCCCGTGAACGAAACAAGGGGGATCGCGACCATAATAGATGTCGTGATTGTGGGGTGAGGACCTCAAACTCAAGTTCGTGAACTAGCAGTATTCATAAAGTAGAAATAGATAGAAGGGTAACAGATTGCGAACACGTTTGACAAGTTTCAACCCATTGGCGACGAAATAATGACCACATTGTTGTGCAGTAATGCCATAGCCCCATTCTAGAGAGCACCAGTTTAAATTGTTAAGTAGAATGGTTATTGCACAAGAAATTGTATACATGCCTTAACTGATTAATTAATCAGCGTTTGCAAAAGGCACTATTGTTAAAGATATTATTTCAATTATTATCGTTTACTTCTTGGCCATATCATTTTCAGTTATTTAAGCACGAACTAAAACATTATCACTTAATATCAAAACTCAAATGAAGAAATGTGCTATTGGCGGATTTGGATGCCGATGGAGGCAACTCCTTTGAATGGGAGACCATTCTTACTTCATCCCTGTGCAATTTGAGAAATATTTTACCGTGATGACAGTTAATAAAATGTAATGATCACAGAAAACTAAAGAAACGAAAATGATCCTATAATTGAAATATCCACCTGGAACCCATTATTAACGAATGATCATGGAAATTGATCAGTAATCATTAACCTAAATCTGTACGATAAACGTCCTTTTCCGGTCTGTGGATGGAGAAACCAAAGCCCTTGTCGAGGAAAAGTCGCTAGGATTTCTGATGCTAGACTTCGCTCTCCTGCCGACGTTTGAGCTTATCCCACAAGCCTGGACATTATTATCTTCTTTGTCTTTAATCCCGCCCTAACTGGAGAGAAGGACAACCTAATGAACGAAAGCACCTTTTGACTAGCGATTCGATATGCGGATCCAAGCACTGTTCTTGATCTCGGTGCCCATGTTACCTTCCTATAAAGTTCAAAGACAAGTTGGGAAGAAATTGTAATGTTGCCCCCATTTTAAGCAAGATGCTTTTGCATCTTAAGAAGCAAAAGCAATGGACTGTTCCTTGCTTTAGATCTGGCCTAATCTGCTCTAGCTATTGCTATGAACATAGATTGGGATTAAGATGCCTTTTGTCCTTTGTCTGGTCATGTCTTGGCAATTCCCAGTGACATTTCAGGTTAATACTTGAGGATGGCATACATTTGTCTGTAACTATGCTTCCTCTAAACCTGTTACAACAAAGGATAATACCAAACTATTAGTCTGTTAAATAAAAAAAGTACATAATTGTAAACAAGTGGTACTAACAAATTTCATCTCCTTATGTTTCAACAACGTTCTCTATTAAACGTTTTAACCAATTGTTGTAGAGTGAATGTGGAAATTGACAGGATCTTATAATTAAAATCGACATGAAATCACTGGAGAAATAAATGAAGAACGACAAAAGACATATGCAATATATGTGATTTGATCTGAATATCTATACCTATTCCATGTGAAGAGGTAACAATAAATAAACTTCTAATTATTGGAGAATTAGAGTTATAATTGCTTTACATGCTCGAATGCTTATCACCTTTGGATTAAGCTCAAATTCACTATATTTACAAATAAGCAACTCAATCGGATGTAAAGCTCAGAAACACAAATCAATAATGTTGGTATGAGCTCTTCACGTGGCTAACAAGAAAAATAAACTCACTTGCGGCTGAAACATGAGCTCCTCTGTATTCCCATAAAAGGAGTCATGCACCACGCGATTTGAAGAAACTTGCACACCGACAGCCACACAAATCACAAGTGTCCTTTTTCTGACAAGCCCACACATGATAACTTAATATATTAAATAAAAATATGTGCCCACAAGCATTGAAATTGGTCAAACCTTGAAGGAAACATCCAATTTTGATGTTCTTTGAAAAGTTCGCCGAAGGTGAATTCCTTGCTTTGCACATACATCAACGGTCGGAGGATTTCCAATTAACGTCGAGTTGGATTTTATATGACAACTTAAAATCGAGATATATTTTAATAATTTTTCATTTTGGTTTGATGTTTGAAATTAATTCATTATACTTATTATCCATGCTAACTCTTTCAATGTTTCGACAGCCATTTACTCTCTACAAACACCAACTAAGCTCAAGTAGAGTTTAAACTTCATCAAAGGAATAAGCTTAGTCAACATGTCCATGGAGTTCTCTGTTGTAGCAATGTTTTTCACAACAACCTTATTCTTTGCCAAGACATCGCTAATGAAATGATATTTGTTGATATGTTTCATTTGCTCGTGATAAATTAAATTATAAGACATATATATTGCACATTGATTGTCACAATAAATATCAATACTTTTCTTCTCTCACCTAAAATCTAAGAGCCTTAGCCATATCGTCTATTTTGCTATAAAGGTGAGTGCCATGTATTTTGCCTCGATCAAAGACAATGCAGCGTGGTCTTGTAAGGATGCCTTCCGACTTAGTGCACCACTTCTTAAAATAAATACATACCCCGCTAAAGACATGCACTCATCGAGGTCATTGGCATGATCTAAATCCACATTTCCTATGGTCTTTGTCCCTCCTGTATACTATACTAATCTTTGTTGTCTCCATCTACTATATGAGGATCCACTTCACATTTTCCTAATGAGTTTTATCATGACACTATAACAATTAACTATGCTCACAAATAGTGAAATATTAGGTCTAATGCATACCATAATATTCATAATATTACCCATTGCACTAAAAAAAAAAACATGGGACATATGTCCGTCCTCTTCCTTCTTGGTTTATAGTGATAACTTATAATAAAGTTTAAATTGTTTTGCTAGATGTGTGCTAATAAACTTTTGTTGACTGTATGTTAAAACGTGCTATAATTTTCTCGATATATTTCTTTTGAGAGAAACCTAAAATTCTTTTAGTCTAATCACACAAAATCTCTATACCCAATATTTTCTTTGCAACATCTATCATCACTCAATTGCCTCTTCATCACTTCAACACTAGATGTATTTTTAGTTGCTATCAACTTGCCATCAACATACAACAACATATATATAAATGACCCATCCTTTAATCTTCTAAAGTAAAATACAACTATCCATTTGACTTTGCATCAAAACGCTTATATCATTGCCTAAAAGATTGTTTCAGTCCATATAAAGATTTCTTCAATAAGAAAACATGCTCTTCCTTTCCCATAATAGCAAATCACTCTAGCTATCTCTTGTAAATTCACTCCTTCAGCTCATCGTGAAGAAGTGTCATTTTCAAATCTAGCTATTTTCATTTGAGATCCTGCGTAGCAGCTAAGGCAAATAATACACAAATAGAAATATGCCTTATCACATGAGCAAAACCTCATTGTAGGCAATGCCTTCTCGTAGTGTATACCTTTTCTAAACAAGTCTCACCATATATCTAGCGGCCTCGACACCTAGAGTGCCCTCCTTCCGTTTGTAGACCCACTTGCTTCTAATAATTTTCTAACTCTTGGGTACTTTGACCATTTTCCATGTGTGATTTTGATAGAGTGATTTCATTTCTTTGCTCATAACCCTTAACTAGTGTGATGACTCAATACTAGTCGTCGCCTTGAAGTAAGATGAAGGCTCATTTATCCCCACCTCATCACTTATAGTCAATACATAAGCAATATCTATATAATTATAATATATTGGTGGTTTGATTTTCCTTCTCCGTCTGCTTGCGACCATTGTGTGCTACGGTTTTGCTAGACTTTTGAAACTACAGCCTCATCTACAGTCTTAGCCTCTATTACCTTGAGATCTCTAGAGTCTCCAACTTGAAGTTCCATTTTATTACTAACACCATGATTTGTTTTCTCTATTGGTTGTTTCTCAAAACTCCTTTGTCAAAGCATTATAGTCTTGTTGAAGATCACATATTTGCTGATTAAAAAATTAGGTGATGTAAGATCAGTGCACCACTGCTAGTAGTCTTTCACCTCATGTATCACCCTTGGCTTAAACTTAACATCACTCACGTGAGCATACGTAGAACATTCGAATACTCATAATTTGGAATAATCAATAGGTCTCTTCGAATGTACTTAATCAAGGGTCTTCCACTCAGTAAAAGATGATGAAGATTGACCAACTAGGTATCATGCCATGTTCATTGCTTTTATCCAAAAAATTTTGCCTAGTCCTACATGCTAAAGCAACTGAGCTCACTCAAGTAAAGTTATGTTCTTTTGGCTAAAATTGATAGGAATAACTATATTGGTAAATCATCAAAATATTTATAACTAAATTAGTCAAGTTGAAAATTTAGGATTGAATTGATTGTCATACAACATATTTAAAATTTTTTGGACAATTTTCTCCGTTATACAAACATTTGTTCATATATTAAATGGGATGATTATATTTCTGAAGCTGTGTCATTGACATAGGTCTTGTCTTCTCACGTTTCTCCTTGAAAACAATAATTTCTGACGTAAGAGATTATCTAAGTAGGCTAGACGTGGGGTGGTTGCTTGCTTGATGCATGGAAATGGACCGATCGGTCGAGCATGAACGCCCACCATACTTTGAAAGAGACAAATGATAAGCCCAAATTGCAACTGCTCATTCTTATATGTGGCAAAAGGAAAAAGAAGTTGAGTCGTGGAGACCAGCTTGCAAAAATAGCCAGCTAGGGCCGTTCTCGACTTAAATAAAGTAGCATGCATCATGTTATCACGGTGTCGCCAAACTAATGATGCTTCTCTATTACGCGACGTTATAGCGACCCGTGTTTGAATTTTTGAATTTTGAGAGATGTTACTAGTTCGCTCATGTCCCATAGCCAACTCATCGAGATGGTTTCTCATGTTGAGGCGATCCTAGGGTAACTTTAACAATTCAAAAAGATTCTTCGAGGGGTAAATCTTATCGGATTTCTAGAACTTGTACAGGTAATGCAATTAAGTGTTTATCTTTCTGGAAAAGGTATCGGTCAATTGCTTCTGCCGAAAATTGCTCTACGTGTATAGTGCCTTAGCGCTCGCCAAATGAAGAAACATAAAGCTAGGATGATTACAAAGACTCAACTTTACCAATTTAAAAATTTGAAAATTTAATTATGATTTCCAATAATTTCCTGGCAACTCTTTTTGTTGATGTGATATCACGAGATTAAATAACATATTTTGTTGGCACGAACTACTTAAGCTGGAGTTATTTTCTCCACACGATTCAGTTTATTATGATACTTTTCTGTACTAAAGACCTAGAAACACAAGTACCGTACCAGCTAAAGTTAGAACCTGCAGAGTCCGAAGGTTGGTTTACTAAAGACCTAGAAACACAGGTACCGTACCAGCGGAAGTTAGAACCTGCATAGTCCAAAGGCTGTTTTAATTTCCTATGATTAAATTTTGACTAATATGTCACTCTCGGCTTTAGTCCGCGGATGCATGCTTGGGTCATATCTAGACAATGGGGGTCTTTTCCCAGGTCGAAATAGGCCAATGAAACGACCTAGCTAAGCTCCACATTAAGGTTTGATGGCAACAATGATCCCGGCATTTGCCGTGAGATGCGGGGTCTAAAGATCTAACTATGAAATTAATCAGCGTCGGTTGAGAATCGGATCCATGGTTACTACTGTTCTACCGGTCTGTCAGCTTGTCCTTTCTCTTCATGTTATTGCTATTATTCTTCTCGCATGAAGGATGTACAGAAGAGAGAGGGAGAGAGAGAGAGAGAGATGCAATTTGGTGGGGGTCGGATTAAGTGCCAGGCACGTGCATGCATGGGTTTGATTGATTGATTGATTGACATCAAACCATCTCTCGATCTCTCAATTGCGATTTTATGTGTCATAAAACATGTGGCCGTGTGTACGTCCTTAATTTTGGGCCGTGATTTTGTTTGTCGAAAGGGAACAAGTGGCCATGTGTACGTCCTTAATTTTGGGCCGTATGGGCTATCTATAGACTTATTAGATAGGTATTAGATTGGATTGTCAAATTGACTCATTTTACCCTTAATGACCCATTTCCATGTTATATAAATTTAATTATCTATACTCCACCCAACTCGATTCCTATTTAACCCAATTACGGTCAATTCCAATTACGGTAAATTCATATTCAAATATCGAGTGAAATTTAGAAAGAAAGAGTTATGAAAGTATATTAGATCTAAATCAGTTATTAACTCATTTAACACCCAAATTAAACCACCATTTTATATACTGAATATAATTAATCTATACAACAACTCAACCCATCAGATACATATATTTTTTAATCGAGCATCAAATATAGGTTAAGAATAAATTTATGACTTATTTTAATACATCCAGCTATGCTATTTTCCTAAGTTGCTGCCCTTGCTTCATGACATCACAAATTGACAGGAATATACGAGTCCCACTTTTCCCATCGTGTAAAAACGTGTCAAGTTCCATCACAGCTCATCTATCCTCCAAGACAGGCAGTCACCAACTTGCAAAGAAACGGTTCACAATGTTATCTTTCCTGTTATGCATCAGCACGCAAATCATCTGTACACCGTTTTGACTTGCTCAATTAGATAAGACTCCGATCACATCCAGCCAAAATGCATTCTTGATTTGGACGATACAGACAAGAACTTGTAAAGGGGGACCGAAACGACAGAAAATGTCCAGCATCCGGCCAAGTTTTAGTCGATGAGATGTTCTTCCGTCATCCGCGTTCGGACATCAAACCAGAGTCGGCATCCGAGTGACAAATGACGCCGGTTGAAAAAACTCCCAAGTCACAAAAAAATGATACCGCCGGTTCTTTTGATAAATTAGGAGCGACCGCACCTATCAATTCAGTGGTTCCGTTCCAAAAACTCCCTCAAAATACATTAGTATTCAAAGGCGTTCAAACTGTGCAATCCACATTTGTCTTCTCGGTCTCAAAGTTAACCGAGCTCAATTAAGAGCATTTGTTGTAAGAACGACGATAGTTGAATACACCTAAACCAAATGTACACATTGCTTGTACCGTGGAACTTGAAGAAAACATAAAAACATATATATCCCATGCACAATCACTAGACCTCTAACCTGGCCCCAAAAAAAAGAACAGAAACAGCACACGGAAGAGGGATTTTCGGTTGTACCAGAAAAGAAAAGGTTTCCTCTGTCGTCGAACACAGGACTCAAAGACCACCCTTTAGTCGATGACAACTTTCCTGAACTCTTTATTCAGCCTCTGTTTTTCTGGAACCACATAATCAAACAAGAATTATTAAAAATCATTTGATACGTTACTACCTTCTAGCATTGGGCCTTCTGTCACATACGAGAAATACCGAAATGACTCGATTTAAGTAGTGCTGGGTACAACCTGACACCGTAGAAGTGCGGCAGTTCTGGTACACCATGTGCTTAACCGTCTCCCTTTGTCCGAAACTATGGCCTGTAAGACTAATCTCGGGGCGGTCATCATTGGAGAGGTGGTTCTCTACAATTAGACTTGCCGACTGATTTGTCGACTGGTCGTCCGCTGTTGTTTTCCTTGCTGAAGATACAACAAATGCCCCCTCAAGTTGGCAGATTGGACCTGCAATGACGAAGCTATTTGAAAACTTACGCTCATAAAACACTCTTTGAGAAATCAAGAAGGCAGGCAGTAAAAGGCATGATATAGCAAAGAATCGAGCCGGATATTAGGGTGACACTCATCATGCTCGAAAGCTCAGCAAGTTCAAAAAATTAAAAGGAATGAAAATGTAATGACAAAAAATCAAGCAGACATTTCTTTTGTTTACTGCTTTCTCATGGCCATGTCTTGTTAACCCACTTAACATTGTAGTTTTCTCACTCAGTGAACTCCAGCAGTTTAAAATATATCGACCTCCAACACTTCCACAAGGGCACTCTATTTTTTAGAAGTTATGTCAACCAGTGCTATCAGAATAAATGCGGCCAACTTCCATGCTGTGTCTAGGATTAAATATTACGTGCCAATGATGCAAATGCAATGACAAGAAACAGAAACATGTAGCTCTGGTAGACTTCAACTGTCGCAGCAACTTGACAGTTAGAGCGAATCAGTTCACAGAGCTAATTTCAGAACAAACATGCACAAAAATGTCAGCTAACAGCTAAAATGCATGAAAAGTAAATATTATACTAACCCAATTTCACAAGAGGACTTTAGCAATCGCAGATTCACAAAACACTCTCCAATGGCATGATTGAATTCTCAATTACAAGCTACAGTGGCCATGGCGCATTCACAAACATAAACATGCCATCTTGTAATGAAGCCTGTTCAAATCTGGCTAAGCCTTTTAAATCCTGTCTCACCCTGTCCTGATAACCTCATACACCTAACTCAAAGACGCGTCATAAGTGTAATGGACCTTAACTGCACTAGACATCAAGCCAAGTTGCTCTTAATTTAAGATACAGAAACTATAGGGCCCAAAATCCTTCCAAAGTAATTGAAACTCCAAACTATGGCAGAATCCATAATAAGGGTGGATTGCATGTGCACCATTTCATTAACTTATCGAAACCAAATCCTGCTAGTAGTCTTTTGTTTGATCTGTTAGGCACGGTCAATTTAAAGCAAAAGTACCAAATTCAGGCACGCATCGCTATGCACAGCCAATTCATCCTCCGGAACCACATCATGGATGCACCGATCGCGTCGGTACAAAATTCGAGCACCCTAACAACTTCTGCTTTACAAAGCATTGCTTTAGCAGCAAAACTCAACAAACCACGCAAAAACTTAAATCCCTTAACAATATGCACCAATTGATTTTTTACAAATTCAGCACCCAATTGAACAGACTACCCCAAGAAAACAACGAGGCTTTCATAGCTCTTGAAGGAACTCACAAAAGGGTAATCTGTAGTACCTGCGGCGGCATGTTTACTCTCTTCAATGTCTACAATCGGCGCATACATGTAAGAATCGAACTTCAAGTACTCTCCTATATTCTCCACCAAGCTCCTTTCATTTTCCTCTCTTGCTCTCCCCCCTTTCGAGCAATGACAAGACGTAAACAACCCATAGCAATGATAATTATTACAAAGAGGAGTTCAATTTCATGGCCTGGACACAGAATCACTCACCAGTATCAGAAAAAAGCAGAGTCTTTTGCGGGAAAAGACGAGAACTGGAACGAGAGATCAAGGGGGCGAACATGTAAGAGTTGTTCCTGAGATAACTCAGCAAACCCCTCCTCTTGCTTCGCTTCGTGGGTCTCTTCTTTACAACTCCTAGCGACGCTCTCTTCTCCATCTTCGAAGCTCAAACATGGAACATCACAACCGCCTGGTCGTCTCCATGCAAAAGCAGTTGTCGCTGGGCGGTGCTCGGTTGGTGAAAGAGGAGCACACGTGGCGGTCAAAGAGAACCATTTCAAGTGCCGAGTGACACGTGGGAGAGAGAGAGAGAGAGAGAGAGAGAGAGAGAGAGGTGCGAGCGGCTGCCAGAAAACAGGGCTTTTCCTCTGGTTTTTCCGATGATGATGGGCTCGGGGATCAACAGGCACGCAAAAAGTGAACACCTGTGGAAGAAAATTAACGTTGGGAGCCTCCATTAATTTAGTTATATCAAACATTTTTTTTTTTTGTGTAAATAAGATATGACTTTAAGGTTTAGAAGTAGTAGAAAAAGACCAAAGATGGCTGTAAGACTAATGCTTTATTTGATAATTTGCCAAACACTAACAATTTTTATTTTTTTATTGCAAAATTTTGAATAAAAATTCGTTTGGTAAAATTTTATTCTCGAGAATAAATTTATATTTTTTTTGTTCTTGGAAGTAAATTTGAAACAAAATGAAAAAGTAAAAAAAAAAATTGATTATTTATTCTCGGAACAATTCTAGAATCAAGCAACCTATTTTCTTTCTTTTCTTTTCTTTTTTCTTGTTCTTCTTTCCTCTTTCTTCTTCATCTGTTGCCACTGTCGCCGTTGCTATCCATTGTTGTCCACCACCTGCCTTCAGTCGCCGATAACTAGTTCGACGAGCTTGCCGAAGGTGAGTCCAGCCACCGATGAGGCTTGCCTAATAGGGCGACACTCGCCCAGCCCTATTGAGGCTCGGCCAAGCCATGGCTAGGCGAGCTCCGACTCACCAAATCTGGGCAAGGTCGCTTGCCCAACCATCGCTTAGCTGAGTCTCACCCAACTACTGCTGAGGCTCGATCGACGAGGCATGACCTTGTCGAGGGTCAATGACGCTTTGGTGAGGTCACCGGCCCTCGTCTAGCCGATTGTCGGTCATCCTAAAGCCGGCGATCAGCAACTTGAAGAAGAAGAAGAAGAAGAAGAAGAAGAAGAAGAAGAAGAAGAAGAAGAAGAAGAAGATAAAGAAAGGAAATAAAGAAAAGAAAAAAAAAAAGGAAAAAAGATATAAAATTATTTAAAAGTTAAAAGAAAATGATTTGAAGTAGAAATTTTGAGCAAGTGTCAAATGCAATTTAATTTTGGGAATTGAAATTTTAGACAGTTACCAAATGGCTTAAAATGCTTAGAAATTGTTTGTTTGTTTGTTTTTTTTTTGGTGACTCCGGGAAGCGCGTATAGCCGCCAGCCGGTGGCGTAAACCTGGGGTGACCTGTAGGGACCCACCTCCTACATGCCGTAAGTAAGTCGCGCAAATGACGAGGTGGGGAGTTAAACTCTGGCCTTGCAGGTGGCCAGCGTGCAACTCTACCATCTCTGCCACCAACAGGGTGGGTAAATGCTTAGAAATTGTTCTTGAGAACATAATTTAAAAAAACTACTTTTGATTAGAAATTGTTCTAGGAAACAAAAGCATTACCAAACACACTCTAAATTATCAAAACACAAAACAACTAATCCGTTTGAAAATAAAAATTTACACACAACACATTTGCAAAAGCCTTTGGACCTTGGAGGTCCAAAGGCTCTTGGGCAAATGCAATATATTTTTTTGGAGCCCAATTGAGAAATGTTAGCATTTTCAAGTACCCTCCAAGGGCATTTAACTCAAGCTAGTCTCGACTTGCTTTAGACACAGCCTAGTGATTTGGCTTGGATTTCCACTGTAAAAAATATTGATTAATCTTTAATCTTAAAGATTGTCTCACAACAAAATCATTGCACAAGGCATCTTTGATTTGAAGACAAGCTACTATCCTTATAAGTGAAAACTTTATTTATGCAAATTGGAGATTTGCTTGTATGGGCTATCAAATCAACGGAAATTCAAATCTTATCTCTCAATAGTTACTCAATCTTTTGTGCACATTTCGTCTATCGAGTTGATTGAAGAATGATCATCTAAAGACTATGCAACAAAGTTGATTGGAAATGAAATAGTATAGAAGGAGATTAAAGTATCGAAGAGATTAAAGAAATCCAAAATAAAAAATTTCAAAGTTCATAAGAATTTCAAACTTACTCATTTTTTGTGAGCCACAATGTATAAATCTTTCAAAGGTATTGAGATAATAATTGTGTGATATTATGAGATCAATCACTCATTTTTGTGAACCTTTATTGGTTGACTAGTGAAATCTAGTTAATAGGCTGTCGACTTAGAAGAATTGATATAATTTTACTCTAAGTCGAACCATTATAAATTCGTTGTGGAATTTCCTCTATCTCAAAACTCTTATTTGTTATTTTTGATAGACTTTTGCATACCGATTAATATCATCATATTTCTGTTAATATTCAAACTCGGCCGGGAACACCGGTGAAATCGACATCTTAGATTTCACTTGAGTTTGATAATATTCAACTTAATTTTTTTTATTTCCACATTTAATTGTCGAGTATTTTTTTTTTTTTCATATCAAAATCACCTATTCACTTCCTTTTAAGTAATACTGCTAGCACCAATAGAAGCTAAATTCGTTCTACGAGCTTTGGAAAGGAAAAGAGCGACGGACGAACCCAAGCCTGTGACCAGGTTCGTCGTCCTGCCGCGTCGCCATCACCGGCGGTGAGGCCTCCTCGGGTGCCACCGGATTCCTTTCTCAGCTGTCCCTCTTAGCTGCGCCGACCTACTCCACCGTCGCCATTGCTGTAGCTGTTTGAACGCGATCTCAAGGCGACCTGCTACTGTTCCTATGAGATTTGCGTGGTTGTTTCCAGAGGCATTGGCTGTCGATTGAAGCTGCTTTTGGTGACTTGAGGCGCCTCATATTGCTCTTCAAAACCCCTATAGTGGTTCCTGGTTTGTTCCTCTCTTCGAGCCACTAATGGAGGAATTTGGTTAGGGTTTTTTCCGTATGTTTTCTGGTTTGCGATCTGCTTGTTGTGATGGCTTCTGAATTGTTTCGGACCCATACTGAGGGTGAAGGGACTAGCAATCGTAGCCCTTCCCCTCCTACACATGGACAATCTTCTTTAGTTGGTACTTCGACGGGAGAATATGGACGAAGATCCGCTATTCCTTCTGGTTCGATTGAAAACAATGAAATGCGTCCCCCTCGTGCTCCTGCTAGTGTGCGTGCTAGTAGTAGGGGAAGGTCACGTTCGAAGCATCCTCAAGGCAGAGGGGAGTCAAAAAATCCTGCTGGTCGCACATGGGTTTCTGTTGCAAAAACTATGACTAAGGGCTATGACCTTGAGTATACTCCGCCTACGTTTGTCAATAATAAGCCGATAATTCAGATGACAGAACAAAACCTTCAAGCTGCCCATCCCAAGCTCCTTGAATGTCTGGTGGGGTATTTCCTTGGTAGGCGTCTCCCCTTTAAGGGTGTCGAGGAAGCTCTAAGGAAAGTTTGGGGTCCGAGTCTTTTTGAAGTGATGTCCAATGGACAAGGAACATTCTTGTTTCACATTCCTGACAAAGAATTTAGAAGGAACCTCCTTGAAAGGGGGTCTTATCACTGTGGCTAAAATTCCGCTCATCCTTCAGCAATGGGAACTAGCCTTTGAACTCAAAAAAGACACCCATCTAACTGTTCCAGTGAGGGTGAGACTAAGAAACATCCCATATTCTTCTGGTCTGCTCAAGCCATTGGTAAATTGGCTAGTGCAGTGGGCAAGCCTTTATATGTAGACCAGAGAACTGAACAGATGAATATGTTGTCGTTTGCTCGAGTTTGTGTGGAGATCATAGCTAATCAGCCTATTTGTGAATCTATTGAGTTGGTGCATAATGGAAAATCTTGTGAAATAGGGGTGGAACTTGAATGGAAGCCGGTTGCATGTTCTAGTTGTGGCATATTTGGGCATAATTGCAGCCCTCTTGTACCTCAGAGCTCTGCTGCTCGTGCTTTTGCAGGTCGACCAGTGGATACAGTTGCTGCGCCACAGGGCCCAGCTGATGACGATCGCTCTACTCAAGTGGTAGCCTCTACTCCTGGATCTCCCACTTTGTTTGAGGTCCCTATTGTCCTCCAGAAACAAACTTTGGAGGAAAACCCAGTGTCTCGAGTTAGTAAACCAGTTCCTGTTTAGTCTACACCAGCGGTGGACTCCTCACATAAGCAATCGGTTGAAGCCCCTATTAAAAATCCTCCCGTGCCTTCGAGCACTAAGGATGCTGGTCGACCTGGTGATGGTCGTGAAATGGTTTTAGCTACAACCTCTACTCAAGCTACTGCAGATTCGAACCCAGCTGATTTGGGTTGGAATCAGGTGAAACGCAAGAAGAAAAAACCTCCTCTTGCCAAGGATATGGCTTCTTTTGGCTTAGTTTTGCCCAGTGACCGGGGTCAATCTTTGAAGCTCAAGGCGCCTCTTACTTCATAACCCCTCAATCCACCAGTGAAGCCTTCTAAAGGTAGTTTGAAAGCCCCTCCCCAGGCTAATACGGGTTGTCTTTCTCTTGCTCCTAAGAAGGAAGGTCCTCCTGGCCCTTTGGCCCCTTTGGAAGGTTCATATGAAATTTGCAGCTCTAACGGCAATGCTGACTCAAGTGATGATGATATGCTATCAGTTGACCCCCATTCGCTAAAAGACCCCTCACCTCATATTGGGACGGCAAGTTTACAGGAACATTTTTTGTTGCTCTGCCCTGATCCTCCTAACCCGACCCCCTCTGCAGCAACAAAAGCGACTTCTACCAGTCACAAGCCCTCTAAGAAGAGGTAACCTTCTTTCCTTCCTTTGTAAATATGTTTTTAGGTTTTTGGAATGCTAGAGGTATAATGAATCCTATAAGGCGGGCTGAGATCAGGAAATTTGTTTCTTCGAACAAGTTGTGCCTGGTCGGTCTGATTGAGACGAAAGTCCTTGAGTCCCTATTCGAGTCTGTCTCTTCTACCTTGATAAGGGATTGGAAATGGGCTTCGAACTATGAGTTTTCTCCTCGTGGAAGAATTCGGGTTGGGTGGAACCCGGATCTCGTTACTTTTGATCCGTTCGCTTTAGTGCCCAAGCTATTCATGGTTGTCTTAAACTCAACAATTCTAATTCTCACTGCTGTATCTCTGTGGTTTACGGTGATCACACTTTTGTGCGTCGAAGACCACTTTGGGAGGACCTCATCTACCATAATGATGTCTTAGAGGACACTGCTTGGCTTGTTGCTGGTGACTTCAATGCCATTAAAGATCCCTTGGATCGTTTTGGAAGCCCAGATACTTGGATTCCTTGTTTTGATGAATTCGGCCAGTGTTTAGCCCAAACAGAGCTGGTTGATCTTAGATATGTGGGTCTCCGCTTTACTCGGTCCACCTCGGCTGGTGCGAATAGGAAGATGAGAAAGATTGATCAGGTCTTGGTTAACACCAAGTGGAACCTTGATTACTCCTTCTTGGAAGCATCTTTCCTTAGCCTGGGGATCTCCAATCACTCTCCTATGATCGTAAGAGTTCTTAATCCGGTCTCTAAAAAGAAGCCATTCAAATTTTTTGATTTCTGGTCAGAGCACCCAAATTTCCTCTCTATTGTGCGGTAGGCATGGGACAGCCCGGTAAAAGGTGTTCCCATGTTCAAACTTGTCTCCAAACTAAAGATTTTGAAAAGCTGCCTGAAGTTACTTAACCAAGAGTCTTTTTCAAACATCTCGATGAGGACAGCAGAAGCAAGAGAGGCTCTTTGCAGCACCCAAGTTGCTCTTCAAGCTGACCCTGAAAACGTCCAGCTTACAGACCAAGAGAAATGTCAGCGGCATATCTTTGTCGACCTGAGGAACCAAGAGGAATCCTTCTATAGACAAAAGTCAAGAGTAAGATGGCTCAAGGAAGGGGATAGGAACACTAAATTCTTCCACAACTTTGTCAAAAGAAGACAGCTCGGCAATCGAATTCTTTCTATCAAAGATCCATCCAGGTCTATGGTCACGGACCCCTTATTGGTTTCGCAAGTGTTTGTATCCTTCTTCACAGACCTTCTTTCACCTCATGGGGTGCTGTCTAAGCCTTCACTTCAAGAGGTATCTATGTCTATTCGGAGGCCTCTTTCGGATGCTCAAGTGTGCTCTCTTTCTGCCCCAGTTTCTGACGTTGAGATAAAGAACACTCTTTTCTCCATTCCCAAAGGCAAAGCACCGGGTCCGGATACAGCTGAGTTCTTTAAGAACAACTGGGATATTGTGGGGTCTTCGGTTTTGGAAGCGATCAAAGACTTCTTCTCTTCTGGTCGTCTTCTCAAAGAGGTAAATAACACTATCTTGGCTCTGGTGCCAAAAATCCCCAACGCTTGTGCTGTTACTGACTTCAGGCCCATTGCGTGTTGCAACACGATTTATAAGGTTATTGCGAAGATCCTTGCTAATTGCCTAGCTGCTGTTTTGAATGACCTCATAAGCCCGTTGCAGAATGCATTTGTGAAGGGTAGGAGAATTAGAGATAACATTCTCTTGGCTCAAGAGCTGTTTGCAGGTTTCCATTTAGAACCTTATCTTCCAAAATGTGCCATTAAGGTTGATTTCCAAAAGGCGTACGACACGGTTGACTAGGACTTCTTAGAGCTCACTCTCTCAGCTTTTCGCTTTCCAGATTGGATTATTCGTCTGATCATGGTTTGTGTTCGCACTCCTAAGTACTCAATCTCTATTAATGGTGAATTGCATGGGTTTTTCCAAGGCGGCCGTGGCATCCGCCAAGGAGATCCTATATCTCCTTACTTGTTTACTTTAGTTATGGAGGTATTTTCGGGAATTTTGAACTCGCGAATAGCTGCCAAAGATTATAAGTATTTCTGGAGGTGTAAAGCTGTGAAGCTATCTCACATCTTTTTTGCAGATGATGTGTTCTTTTTTTGTCAGGTAGACTGGCCTTCTGTGGTAATGCTTAAAAGGGGTCTGGATACTTTCTCCTCCTAGAGTGGGCTTCTTCCGAACAAGAACAAGAGCGAGATCTTTCTCTCGGGCGGGCCTTCATCCCTGCGGAACACAATTCTATTGACATTTGGCTTTCAAGAAGGGAAACTCCCGGTCCGCTATCTGGGTGTACCTATAATTTCTTCTAGACTGCGGAAAGCAGACTGCATCGTCTTGATAGATCGCATAACCGCCAGGGTTCAATCTTGGGCTCAACGTTTTCTATCCTTTGCAGGTAGGCTTCAGCTCATAAGGTCGGTTCTGCACTCTATACAAGCCTTTTGGGCTAGTGTCTTCTCCTTGCCTTCCTCGGTTCAAATGACCATTGAGCGTATCTTGAGACAATTCCTATGGAAGGGCACTACCTTGGGCCAGGGGGGTGCTAAGGTATCTTGGGATGACGTTTGTCTTCCCAAAGAAGAAGGTGGTTTAGCCATTCGAAAACTGAAGAATTGCAAAAAAGCTTCAATGCTTAAGTATATTTGGATACTCTTTACCGATAAAGAATCCTTGTGGTGCCGTTGGGTGCATTCAAATTTCTTAAAGAAAGTGAATTTCTGGATTTCTTCCTGCCCCTCTCTTTGTTCTTGGGCGTGGAAGAAAATACTACAACTCAGAAGGTTTTTTCGACTCTTCTTCTTTTGGAAAATCGGTAATGGGCTTTCGGTTTCTCTTTGGCATGACCATTGGCTTCCTTGTGGCCCGTTGGACACTTTTATTCCGGCCTCTATGATGGACAGTATAAATCTCCCTAACAATGCGGATGTGGCGGACCTGTTTTCTCCTGCAGGATACATGCTAAAATCTCTTCTCCATAGTTGGGGCATTGTCCTCCCGAATTTATCCTTAGCTCCTGATCAATTCTCTTGGCGGTGTGATCCAACTGGTTCGTTCTCGGTTTCTTCTGCTTGGAGCACCATTAGAGCGAAAAGAGACTGTGTTCCGTGGGCTTCTCTAGTCTGGGATAGTGCCATAGCTCCTCAGTACCAATTCCTTCTTTGGCTTATTACTAAAAATCGCCTACCCACTCAAATGCTCCTCATCTCTTATGGTAGAATTGATTACACGATGTAACCTTCCTTGGAGGAGTAGAACTTGGATGGATACCATCTCTTGGGCGCTTAAGTTCTTAGCCGGAAAGGACTTTTATCACAGTATTGCATGGTTCTCTTTCGCAGCTATGTGCTATATGATCTGGAAAAAGAGGAATTGCATCATTTTCCGTGGAGAATCCTTCGCGATCTCAGATTTAAAGAATCACCTTATTAAGGCGGTCAAGGACCGAGCTCTTACCTTCAGAAATGTTCCTACGTCTCCAAAGAACAAGAGACTCCAGAAAGGTTGGGGTTTTGACCCTTCGGTTTTTGCTCAGTCGCCTGGTTCGTCCTAAGCGTCTAGTCTGTGCCTTGTTTTGCTTTCTAGCCTTCTCTTAGGCTCTCTGTTCTTTGACCCTTTCCCTTTTGTATTTCTGAGGGTTGCTGGGTTTGTTGGTTGGCGCTTGGCCTTTGGATTGGGCTGTTTAGCTTTGGTTCTCTTGCTTTTTGCCTGTTTGGCTTGTTACTTGGCTCCCTTTCACTCTTTCTGCTGTTGTAGTTAGAGTGGAAGTTTTTGGTGCCAATTTTGTATCTTGTTCCAAATCTCTAATATAATTTCTTGCCTTTTACCAAAAAAGAAAAAAAAAGAAAGCAGAAGCTCCCACAGAAGGGAGAGAGAGAGGAAGTATCCACCACTAGGTGTAATCTTGAACGGACAAGGTTGGGGTTATCCTATTCTGCTGTGCGCAACAAGTTGGTCGGCGTAATTTCAGGGATGCAATTAATACAATGAAAACGGGGTCCATCAATTTGTCAGTTCACTTCCAACGTTGAAACGGGATGGTCGATTCACTTGCAATCCCTATCGGACCGATGAACATCCCGTTGGCTCGTACACGTCCAGCGCCATAGTTCGTGGAGACAAACCAGCCACGTCCCAATGTCGAAGTGTCCCCAACCATCTATCTCACCGCATCTCATATTTCTTTTTCAAGCCTGTGAACGAATTGCGGGTCCTCCTCCGTCCTCATTTTGACAGACGGAACTTTCAATGCGGTTTGACTTTGAGCTCAATTGGACAGGTACTTCAGCGAGTCCCGCACAGCTTCGAATGGTCTTTTCGGATTAGGTTGGAGTTAGTGGGTGTGCCAGGAATTGGTGCAATCGGAGGTGACGTCTAATTCAGCTGCGTGAAGTACTTTAAGTGTTCTTGATTTTGACGAAGTGCATGAGTTTTATCTGTGGCTTTCCCTTTCATTTGCCGCTTCTTTAACGAAAGGAATTGATGATGTGGATCTAAACTCTCTGTTTTGAAGTGGGTTATGTCTGATTAAGATGGCCCAACTGATAAATTGAATTCGCTCATCCATCGCACTTGCAGCCAGGAACATGAGGGCGGCTTGATTCTAATTGATTCCGACCAAAAAGAAAGAAAACACCACATGTTCATACGCAATTAACCTTGGTTTACATAATATTTGTATCTGGCACAACAGCCGAAGGTGCAATTTATACGAATGCACATCTGTCGTCTTACGACTTTCTTTTAGGGCCCAAGAAGCTAAAAAAAGCGAAAAGGAGGAGCTCCTGCCGATGCCAGCCGGTGCTTCCTCAGCTTATCAAGTTACTTTTACGAGATGAGGTTGTTAGCTGGTCGATACCGGCTTCAATCCGTGTTTTAAAGCGGCGTTCCACACCAGATCGATCCTGTCGACGTCGATGGCGCCGACCTCGTGATGAGTCCATCCTTCCAAGGAATGCACCACTCCACCTGCATGGCACGCATGGACCACTCCTCTGTCCATGGTGTACTGTTCCAACATCACACGAACAAGAATTCAGCAATACGTACACAAGGATCAGTACTTCGTCTTTGTTTCAGTGATTAGGAACAAGCGAATTGGGCAGTGTATGTGAGACGCAGTCCACATGAATTGTCTGACAACAAACCCAAGCTATAAGGAATGCAACTATTTTTTTCGTGGAGAGTTCGAAAGATGCTAATCACACTGTTATGATCGTTCTCTAGATAGCTCAAGCATCATGAGTTTCCTAAGGAAAATTAGCATCAACTTACCTCGCAACTTCCGAGTCCTTCGACATCATCCGGTAGTCTCATAGCTGCGAGATCACCGTACGTGCAGTCTCTTCTGAATGGCAAAATCGGTGGCACCACAAATTGATGGAAACGTGCTCCTGGAGGGGCCCAACTCTGCTCTCTTGGCGTGATCCATTTCCCAACTATCCATGTCTAAGATTTGTGCCACAGATTAACCACAGTTTATCAGAAGATGTCCGATGCTCATCATTCATGGCGTAAGAGGAAGATTGAAACTGCTAGGTTATGGTATTAACTGTTTGTAATTTGACATACCTTGCACGTCCTAGCTGCTTGGTACTTTGTTACTTGCACAAGGTAGTTTTGACAATCGGCTGGCGCTTCCTTCTTGATTTTCTCAAATCTTTCTGTCGAGAGAGTTAGCATCTGCATCAGATGGAACAATCTGTAAGCATAGTGTCACAAGCATTGGATGTCTCGACCTGCTGGTTTAGAGTCATAAGGTGAAGACATCGATGTTGAACTCTTTTCAATCCTAAACTCCTGAATCTAAACCAGATCTCCAAATGTATTACCGCTGTCGTTTCCAATCAAGATCTAGACCAGTTGGTGCAATTTGAGAGAAATATACTGCACTTACAAGGACTCGTACTCTCCTTCGACAAAGATAGAGAGCAATGGCCCTCCCGAGCTTGGAGGTGGCGCCAGTCAAAAACACTTCTTTGACATCTTTAGGGAGATCATTGAGAATCACCGCCGCTGTTAAGGTATTTCCATGGACGACACGGACTTTGAGGTTCGGGTGCTTGTTGACAAACAATGTCCCTCCTCCATTAAGTGCTTCATTCTGCAGAGAGATTTTTGAAAAGGGGAAAACGCAATCATTACCAATGCAACGGCAAATTATCATCTGTTTCTCTAAAGGACCTACATCTTAAAACAAAAGCAGCCAGAGAGGATTCATAATCATTTGATTCCTAGGAAAAACAGAAAAAAATCACTATTTATCCTGTTGGGCGCTTTCGAAATTAGTAGAGTGGGCCAGCAACGGCAGATACGTTCTACAAATGGACATTCAATGCTTATTTTTACGACTTACGGCAGCTATTTGTAATTCTAAAAGTCCTTACTCGTGATTTGGCAGAAGCAGAACCGTAAAGGAGTTAGGTGTTTTCGACATTTTCAAGAATGTTTTGGCTCCCACGGTAAAAACTAGTCATGGGGTTGGTTGGTAAAGAAATTTGCTATCATATAGATCGGACATCTTCTTAACACTAGAAAAGTTGCCAATTGTGGTGGTCCCCATGCAGATAATAGAATAGATCGAGACCTCCGAGACATCTTCTTAACGCTAGAAAGAGTTGTCAATTGTTGGGGTCCTCATGCAGATAATAGAATAGATCGAAATCCAAGACAGCATGCTTTTCAAGAAACTTCTCAAAGCCTATATGGTCCACACTTCATTAATGTTATTGCAGAATCAAGCATATGGATGGTGGATGTTGATTGTAATTCCAGCAATAACCTTGCAGAGGAAAATCAGACAAGATAAAGATGGAAGAGGAAAGAAATAACCACCTTGTTTAATGCAGCCAAACTGATGACCTTAACGCCTAATTTATCAGCATCTAAAATAGCCTCCTCTATCTGCTTGTTAATGCCAGCAGCTGCAAATGGTAAGAAGTACTGCAAAAAAAGGAAATAGTTTCCATTTTAGCCTTATCCATGAAATTTCGGCACGACAAAGAAAGTTAGAGCAAATTGCTCTATTAATCATCACTCCACGACTATGAAATGTACCTGAAATCCAAATCTTGGCACTACCCACGTATGGTGCAGACGGCCTCTTAGGTTGTAGAAAGAGACCACAAAAGTCTTAGCCCAAGCCCACATCGCCAGCATCACCATGAAGGCAATGGGCAGGAATGGTAACATGAAGAAAGGAGTGGTGTACGGCAACGATGCTAATGATCTGTATACAAAGGGGGCGTGCATTGAAGACGTTAGGTCCACAACATGAGCCAGGAAAACAAAGTCTGGGATGGCCCTCCTTTTTCCTGCAGCAATGAGAACTCAATTATTTTAAGTTAACTCTTCGTTCCTGGGGGCACCCGATAAATAGTACTATCATGTCTTGCACATGCAAAGATAAAAGACTGAAATGTGCCGGAGACAGAGCGATGATCGCCTTGTGATGAATAGAGCTCTGATTGAAAGTCTTATTGAGCTTAAGTTATACAGTTAAAATTTCTTCATCAATTATCAATCTGGACAGGGGTGTTATTAATTAAGTAATATTTTAAAATATCAATAAGCGAAAAAATCTTCAGACCTACCACATTCAGCATTTATTTCCTTTTGAAGTTGCCATGATTTGCTATTTAGTGTCTTCCCAACTGCATCAAAAAGGGGCATAAAGAGGCAGAAGTTTGTGTCCATCTCCGTATGATGGAGGCTATGGTATCTGCACAATCAGCAGCCAAAAGAAAACACATTTGCGTTATAACTAAGGCAGAAACATTTAAACTGTAGTTGCTTAAAAATATAAACTAAATTGTCTTCTTTTATTCAAATTTTGATTGATTGGCAAACCCTTTTATTGCAACTACCCCATCTGTGCAAAGAAGCTTCTTCAAAGATTTAATGTATTAACTGCGTAACCTAACAATGCAGGTGAAAGGCTTCTAATAGAATGGAGAACATTCAAAAGCTTGAATTCAAAGTTGCCACATTGGCAACAATTATATCTTAAGGGCTCGTAAAAGTGCAATTTGTTTCACCTTTTTAGGGTTACATAAGGCTAACGAATGTGAAACCTTCTTTATTGGGCTTAAAAAGGAGGAGTAATTGACTATAACAGAAAGTACTGAAGTTGAGGACCGAATCATGATAAACATGTCCAATATGCAGATTGGCAGTCTAGTCTAACTTACGTCGGGGTATAAATGAGATATCGAAGGAAGGGAAGTATCTTGAAGATGCGATAAGGAATGAATTCGACATTGCAATGCCCCAAGCATCTCAGAACATCAAACATGACCAAATAGCCATAAACGAGGCTTAGTGATCCATGTCCCAGCCAAACAGACCCCAATATTGGAATTCCAGCAATTATGGTCAATATGAGATGCTCCAAAAATGTTGCATGTCCAGCTGCAGCGGATGAATTGTACCAATTAATATGCAGGCATGAATATACTGAGCAATCTCTCACAAATTTCATGGGATCGGATTACTTTATCTCACCTGTAAAAGACTGGGGGACTGCAGATTCATGGTGCAATGAGTGGTAATTAGTGAATAAGTATTTCCCATGGAAATGTCGGTGCACCCAATAATAGAGGGGCTCTGAAGCTCCTATATGAAGCATTAGGACTGTGATGAGGCCTCTTGCGTTCCATAGAGGAAGGTCCGCCAGTATTGGGAAGATGTAGTAGGCCATGGAAGCCACGAAAGCTTGAAGAATCAAAAAATTATCCCTAGCAAAATGAACCCAAAAGAACAAAAACGGAGAGAGAGATTACGAAAAATTCTCTCTCACATAGATAGGCACACAGATACATGCAGAAGTATGATCCCACATCAGAAATCTTACCAGTCCCATTCCCTGTCTATCTGTTTGAAATCTACACCTTGCTTGATGATCCGGCGGCTTAGATTCAGGAACAGCATGTTACCAAAAGAGCCAAAGAGCACATGAGTGAAAGATCTAAGTCCCCAGATAATGAGAAGATGTAGGCACCAGCTGCTCTTTGCAGTGTCTTCACCCATCCTTGAGTACAGCACTTGCGCAAGGAAAGGTCCATAGAGCAAGTACTAATCACCCCAAACAGAAAAAAAGGTTTCAAAAGTAGCAACTGGAGCAATGATACTAATTGGCAAGAACTTTTAACTAATACAATGCCCGCAGAGCTTAAGACTGGATATTCTATATGGATCAACCAAACTTTAAGGATTGCATGATGGAGTGTTTAAGTGGTGAAATTCAAAAGAAAAAAAAAGGGCCTCTTGACGCCCTTTTTATTACCTTGAAAATTCCCAAGTTTTCCCAAGGCCAGGCAGACAGGGGAGCAACCATTCTCTGAACCGAGCTGTGGCAGAGTCTCAGACTTTTCCTTCTCAAACTGTTTCTGTTGCAGCTGCTCCTGGGTCTTCTTCTTCTTCTTCTGCGTGCTCTCTTCAAAACCAGCAAACACCAAATTGTACACTACCGAGCTAGTTGAGAAGAGGCGGTATTTAAACAAACAAGAGGCCGGGTAAAACGGGTCCCAGATGGAAGTATACTCAAGAGAAGAAACAGGGTCTTGAAGTATATTGGGTAAAAGTGAAGAATTCTTTCTGGTCTTAATTTTCTTGGTTTGGCCTCAAATCTCCCATCTTTTTAAGAGCTTCAAAAGTCTAAAAAAGTCCACAACAATCTTTATTCAGCCCCCCTTCCATATCCACCCACTTTAGAAGGTCCAAAAATATCCAAGCGAAGTTCAATAAATGCAGTTAAATCTCACAATCAGTTCTTATCCCTCCCTCATTATTATCACCGATTTTCATAATATGGAAGAAAAGAAAAGAGTCTTTCTAGCCTACGGTTCGACAACAAGGACGGTTCATTCATCAATGAGAGAAGACCGAAAGCACGTGGTTTTTGAATGTACATCCAACGCGTTCTTGTTCGTGTACCGGCCTGTTTACCAGCACAGCTGGAGAGATGGGCAGGGTGTCTCCACCTATATTAATTACTCCTGGTTGGGAACATGAAAAAGGAGCGTCCTTCATTACTATGGTTATTCTTGCTATTATCATTTTGGCCCACAGCCTTTGCTTAATTGTAAAAAGTTGTTATTTGGTGGTAGGTTGCCATCCATAAGAAATTCATTAGTCCTGGAGCTAGGACGGTCAGTATAAGTGAACATTTAATCAAGTGTGGCAGTAACTGATTCTCAAAAGTATTTTCCATACAAAGTATACGCGCGTGCACCACGTGTTCTTTCGAATTTTCGACTCGTTAATACATCATGTGTTAACGCCATTTTCAATTGAATATGAGATTGAACTAAGTTAGTGCTATGCCTTTATAGTCTATATATGAATATGGTTCATTACTTTCGAATGAATTGAATTGTTCTTCTACGTCGACCCGGCGCACAAACTTGACTATTACCTAAAAAAAAAATAGTTGCCCTTTTTCAAGGCACTCCCTACATCATAACGGAAGTTTAAGTAAATAATACATAGAGTAGGGAACGAAAGATAAAAAGTTTTTCTCACAAGGTGCAAGAAAGGGAGCATTTAGTTGTATGATTCTTGATTTTATAAGTGTTCAAGATGCTTGAGTGTCACACCTGCCTCATATAACGTGATTCATGTTTCGGCTATTTGCCTGGAATAGATTGGATTGGACCGAACCACACTGATATGTCACGTGAGGGGTTGAAAATTCCTTTGTGGGTCATAATGCCTCTAAGAAAGATTAACATCACGTAAGTTTATTCTTTGAAGTAAACCACCTTCGCTCAGTCCAAAGGTCATAATAGGAGTGGCCATTGCACATGATTTGAACACTAAACACGAAAAAAAAGAAATAGGCCATGGCAAACAACTTTCCGATCATACTGAAAACGAGAAGAAAACAAGGTCAAAATTTTCTTGTGTAGGAATCGGTCATTTTCTCTAAGGACGTGCAGTTCCCAAGTCAGAATCGAAACGGTTGGGGCAATCAATAACTATACCAACGTCTCCTTACGGTATCGAAGGCGCAACTAGAAACCGACACCAATACACAAAATCAAGAATATTCTTAATCATTTCTTCATCTAGTATAATCTTCCTAAAATATTATATTCAAAATAATTCGGACAATCACCTATTCAAAAATCTCATGCGGAATTAATAATTTTGATTTCATATCACATGAAAAACCGTTTCCGCCTTGCTAGCCTCTATCCCCCATGGGGCAATCAATTGGGACACCAACATGTCCTCACCACATTGAAGAATTATAATGTCACGAACTTCGAATCTATCGAAGGCACAACAAGAAACTGATACCGATACGCATGAACTAGAATATTCTTAGTCATTTCTTCATCTACTATAATCCTCCTAAATTATTACATTCAAGATAATTCAGACAATCACCTATTTGCAAACCTCATGTGGGCTAATAGTTCCCATTTCAGATCACATGTAAAACCCTTTTTGCGGTTGCTTAACTCTATCCACCTTTGGGGCAATCAATTAGGACGCATACATGATGACGGGGAGCAAAGTGTGGGGAGAGCAAACATGGAGCATAACAAAACCCTTGCTTAAATTCCTCCTAGTTAAAGAAATATCTTGCTCAAATTTGCTTAGTTGCATTTCGAGGCCTGACCCAGCCAGTAGGACACCGAACCATGAACATCTCTACCAGCGTGAAGTAACACATTTTTCACAACTATAGTCAATTTTATGAGGGCCTAATTCCCTAAAAAAAAATCCTCCAACTTTAAATCTAGTCTCAATTCTACCTCGAACTTTTTTTTTTTGTCTAATGAAAAACCCAACTCTAGATCCAGTCTCAAAACTATCTCGAACATTTTTTTTTTGTCTAAGATAAAAATCATCAATATTTACTCCAGTCCCACATCTGTCTTGATTAGCCCTCCGTTAAAGAAACATTTTTAGTTGTCCTTATTTTCCATATCCTAAAAAGGTTTCATTTTTTTAGATAATTTTCTATGTTATCTCATTGATGTGGATTTGTAATTGATATGGAAATACCATGTAAGTTAGGACTGGAACATCAGGGTTGATTTTGGTGTAGATTGGAAGTTGGCGATGTTTTGTAGTCTAATCAAAATTTGACGCACATTTAGGATTGAACTTAAAGTTTAGGTTTTTTTCCTAAGACATAAAAATGTTCGAAGTAAATTTGGAATTGGACGGAAGTTTGGGTTTTTTTTTTAACCAAAAAAAAATTCTGTTTAAAGTTAGAACTAAACCTAAAGTTAAGGCTTTTTAAAAAAAAAGGGAATTAGGCTATTTTATGAGATAACTAGACTTTTGTTGTTGTTGTAAACAATGTAATATTTCGTTGATACTTATGCCTATGAAGTAGGAAACGGAGGTCGGATGATTAATGCTGGCTACACAAATTGGCTAGGTGCTATACCACGGGAAAGAACACAGAATTGTGTGATTAGATTCATCATAAACATAAGGCCAAATTGCAATAAAAATCTTCACATTTTCTTTATTTTCAATTTCATCCCTACCTTCTTAGATTATCAAGATAAATCCTCTCCTTTCGAGCTCTTATCCAAAATTAGATTCCCTTTTAAATCTACAATTTAATTATCCTTTTTCCCTTTTGCGTTGTTTATTTACAAGATTCTTGTTAAGGTCATATTTTCTTTCAAGAAAACCAACTTTTGATTTTTTTAAAATAAAAAATACATTAAGAATGTTATACTAAAATATAAATTGTCAATATAAAGCCTTATAAGTATTTTCGAATTTAAAAGATGATAAAAGAAAGAAAAGGGGTGGCATGAGAAAAAGGTTACCCAATTACAGAAATTAAAAGTCGAGGCACTATTGGTATTTGGGAAGGAGTCTAATGGATAATTCCATCTCAGAAACTATGCTAAAGGGTTCAGGATAGATTTAAGACAGATTTGAAATGCTGGCTATTTTTTCACTAGGATTAAAAGATCGATACAAATATGAAAACGATTGAAGAGGAGAGAACTAAAATTAATGAATGAAACAAAAAAAATTGTGGTTTTAGGGACAAATATACTCAATATGATTCTTAGGCTCCGTTCTTTTCCGTGAAAAATGAATAATTTGAAAAAAAATCTTTTAAAAAATGATTACTCATATCTCTTACAAAAATGAGTGAATAAAAATATTTTTCTTAACAAAAATATCCAGACATAAATTGTTATCAATAATAAAAATATTTTTCATTGATTAAATATTGCAAACCATACAATTGATCATTTTTAGGAATATATTTTTTAAATCATCCATTCATCAAAAAATAAGTGGAGTCTAAAAGGTATAAAATATTCAACAAGAAAGAAAGCAGACAAAGAATCATGAACATCGTGTGGCAAGGGTATGGGACCAACCACCAAGTAGGTACCTTAATTGCTTCCTGCCTAATTTAGGCCCATGCATCTCCACTCCTTTCTTTTCGGTTTCTATTTTGCACGTCTTGATTTCACACTTTGCGCTTCTCAACTACTGAAATGATGATTTTGGCTAAAAACCACAAAAAGAAAAAGAACCAACAACAAGCCGGTAAAGATGACATGTTGCAGCCTCTTTACAATGGTATGTCCATGCATGATGCATCCCCATGGATTGGTATCTCATAACTACGAGATGATCACAGCCTGTTAAGATCTCTACTGCTTGCCCTAGAGTTTCTTTCCCTTCTTTCTTTCCATGCTTTCGCCCCTTCGCTTTGGAGCATACGGTAATTGGTACTTCTGGTCTTGCAATGGGCTAATTCACTATGTAGTTATTGGGCCTGATGAATAGTAAATTATTAATATCACAGAAAATTCTAAGCTAATGTACTTATGATAAATTTATCATAAATTAATTATTTGATCATCAAAAAACCTAATTTGATACACTCATGATAAATTTATGTAGTGTTCATTAAGTTCAATTAATATAAAAAAAAAACTACAAACCGGTGTACTTGTGTTAAATAGAGGGGTAAAGCTCCAAATTGATATGTGCGTTGACTGTCACATGTTAATGAAATTTAGTAAAAATTAATGGAGGGTAAATTTATTACAAGTATGCCAATTCAGAATTAAAGTAATTTGGTATGAAATTATTATCGATATAGTAATTTATAAGTTTTTCTTAATATTAATCTTAAAACTAAACAATTGACAGTTTAAATGACCGATATGGACGCCCAATAAATGCTGATAATTACTCATCAGTCCTCACAGTAGTTCGTACATAAGGGGGTCCGATAAATTTTGCAGAGGTTTGCCCACAGAATCGGTGAGAGGACCCTCATCTGTTTTCCATATCAGCAGAAAAAAGGTGAATGTACCCATCTCAGCTAAATGGGCAGGGGACGAGTAAAATGAGGACGAATTTGTCTCGTGTCCAGCGATTCAATGTATCGTCACGCAGGAGAATTTACGTTCTTACCTGGATCACACACTCCTCCAAGGTGTTAGTTAGGTGACAAGAGGAGAGGGCGGATGAAATGAATTGAGTCATCTGAGCAGCCGTGCACGATTGGTAAATAATCTTGTTACATGTCAGCTTCTTTCCATGAATGTGCTATTCTGCTTATTTCGTGTCTCCCAACCGTTGTCAATTCTGGAAACTTTTTCTGAGATGCTAATTATCACGTCGAAAAGTGTGTCGATGGTAGGAGACAAGCCCATAGCACGACCAGAGGCAATGGAAGAAATCCATTTTCTTAGCTTACCATCTATGAAGACCGACAATATTATAACCATGGATCATCATTATAGCTATGATGGAGTTAGCCTATATAGATTGAGTCTATACAATACTTTTTCGTGCATTCGCGTGTGCATTTTAGTAAAGTCGAACATTATGTTTGTAATCACCTGATCAAATGATTGGAAGTAAGGTCAAAAGTATCAAAGTTCGCATAAGATTCGCTAAAGGGTTTCTTTCCTTTTGTCGGAAATAATGACTTTTTATGTACCGCTTTTCTTCTCTGTCGGTACCTCACCTCATTCACTATAAAATTTCACAATCAAGGAGATAGCTAGTAATGAAATACAATCAAATCTTTCAACTTGAAATTGCTTTAAGTGGTAAGCCATAAAATTTATGTGGCAGCAGCATGAGAGGTCCATCTGGGCCGGGAAACTTAGAAAAATTTTGATTGAAAAGGAATATTGTGAATTTAAATGAAGGATTTAACACCCGATTGCACTAATTGAAATGATTGATACTTGACTGCAATCCATATATATATATATATATATATTCCTTACAGAATTCTTTTGAAATTTAATTTTCAGCTTGTTTTGATCGGGAACTTGGGTTGTGAGGTCCTCAAACTTGGGGTCCCATAGAAAGGAGGAGCAAATGATGTACATCTTACATATTCACTTGAAGAGTATAAGCAGTTAAGCACAGATGTGTGGTGCTCAAAAGTTATAAAGTTATTGTACATATGACAATTTAATCATAAACTTTTAGTTTGGATAATTTCGTCCTAGATCTTTGATGGTTTACTAATCTAGTCCTTTTGGTTAATGATGGCAAAAAATCGATTACATGTGCATTGGCTGACTTACATGGAACGACCAATGCTAAAGTAGACAATCTTTACAATTTTTTCATTTTTTTTTCATATCCTTTTCTTTTTCCCCCTATTTTCCTTTGTCGGTTGCTGGGCCTCGGTGATGACTAGTGAATTCAAGCCTTGCCTGAGCTTGATGAGGTTGACTTTTGCTAGATCTAGGGAGGGGGACCCTCTTATGGCCTATAGGGTTGTCAAGGCTAGACGACTGACAAGGAAAAAGGGGAAAATAGAGAAAAGGAAAGGAAAAGAAAATAAATAAAAAATATTTTAGAACTTCTTTGAAAATTATAAAAATTGTTCACGTCGGTGTCGGTCATGCCACATAGGATGACTTATATTGACTTGATTGTCATGTTAGTGATTTTCGATCAAAATTGACTAGGAGGATTATATTGACAAAATCATCAAAAGGTAATTTAAAAATTTTAGAATTAAATTAACATCCATACAATATATTTATGAGTTTTTTTTTTAATTATCTTGATCTACATCTCGTTGACATTGGGAGAATTACCAAAAGAAAAAGGCCATAAACCTATTGTTATTATGTTAATTTAGTCATAAATATTTTTGGCCAATTGAGTCCAAATCCTTTTACAATTATGCTAGTTCAATCCATCTGACCAAATTTGGCTAAGGGACGATGATGTGGACGTTAATGTGGACAAGATTTTCTCTTTTTCAATTTTTTTTAATCATTTCTTTCTCTTGTCCCCATTTCTTCCTTCTTCCTCTAGCCAATGAGGTTGGGTTGGGAAGAATTGGTGAGGCGTTGCCTAGCCATAGCAACCATGAGCCTTGCCCGACAATGGTGAGGTCAGCCTTGCCATGGTTGGGCAAGGCTTTCCCTCACCAGTGGTCAGCGAGGGCAAGCCTCGCTGACTGACCATCTAGAGGAAGAATGAAGAAGGGGAAAAAGGGGGGGAAAGGAAAAAGAGAAAAAAATCATTTAAATTGTCTACGTCAATGTCCGCTGGATGGCCGATGCCCAAGTGAGTGCAGGCCGACCAAATATGGCCAGATGGATTGAAATTAGCATATTGTAATGCTAATTGTAAAAGGTTTATGAGTTAATTGATAAAATTACAATATGCTTACGATTTTTTTGGTAATTTTTCACAACTTCAGGATAGTGACGGTTTAAACAGATACTTGTGACCATTTTGGGTGGTGGCAAATTTGTCACCGCATAAGTTAGAAGAGATGGGCTCGATGAGAGCATTTAATGCATGCTTCCTTGGAGATGCTTGTACCGAATGCAAGGTCTTGGTTCCAAAAACGAGCACGTAAAATTAACCAAATTTGGGGATGAAAACGGGACCATCCCGCTCTGGTTTTGAGAAATTCAATTTTTCACTTCTTTGCCAGCCTAATAATCTCTAATTGCATAATTCATGTATGAGAGTCACCAAGTCTCCCAAGTCGTACATAAGAAGAAGTGCGTAACCTTTAGATTTCATTTATTTCCCAAAGAATGAATAGTTTGAAAAATACATTTTCAAAAAATAATTACTAATATCGTTTAAAATAATTAGCTAATGAAAAATATTTTTATTATCGACAACAATTTTTGTGTAAATATCTTCGTGTATAATGAAAATACTTTATAAGTGATACAAGTGATCATTCTTAGAAAAAAATATTTTCTAAATTATTCATTTTTTTTTGCAAAATAGATGAAGCCTTGATATTATAAAGGTTGAAGATACCTTATATTATCAAAATATGAGGGCGCATCTTCCTTCATTACATTATCTTACCTAGGTGCCATTCTTGGGTTAAAAAGAGGTCATGGAAGAGATGGAGAGCTTGAGATCTGAAATGGTAAAGGTACCCAAACACCCTAATGGAGATCTGAATTCAACCCCCACCTGCAATTCGCAAAACCCCAAAAAACGTGAGTCAATTAATGAAGCCATTTTTTAGAGCATTTGATTTCTTTTTGTACTCGTATTATCTCCGCCCAGGCATGCCGACCGCCTTAACGGCAAACGATTCGAGATCAACCAATTATAAAGATATCTTGTATACAGTTGCAATTTATTTCTCCGGTGGCTAGGCCATTTATTGCGCATTTTGGCTAGCCGACCATAGGAGCATAAAGTTCTTTGTACCAAACCCTAATCTACACGTTTGGTATGTATCAAAAAGTCTCCATTTTCACATTTATTTGTCTTGACAGATATGAATTCCTAGGTCCTGAGTCATCTGGAAAAATGATAGTTGTGAAAGATGGTTTTGCAATTGAAGCATTTAACTTTAAATTATGGAAACATTGTTCTTTGATTAGTTTTCGTGCATGCAATCTTGAATTAAATATGAAAATGTTTTTCTTTTTCGTGTAAGTAGGTTTCCGAAAAAATTGTCAGCTGTTTGTAGAATAAATTTTTTTATCAATCACCTGATTTCTCGATAACTTGTTGATAGCTTACAAATAATTTCATGGTAATAACCAGCATTTTTTCGACAGTTTGGAAGTTATCGACTTTTTCTACTTTAATGAACAAGGAATTTGAAAGAAAATTTTCGTAAGTTACTAAAGCTCGTTTGATTCGATTTTGGGAAAATAACTTTTGGGTAAAGGAGTTTTCCAAAATGTTATACTATTTGGTAAGCTGTAACTTCATATATCATTAGAAACGAGTTTTGGCATAAATGTTGTTTGATAAAACCCACATTTATAAAGGGCTTTGCTATTTTTTTTCTTTTTTAAGTCTGAAAATTAAATCTAGTGTAGGCCCACCATCGGCCAACCACCAAATGGCTATATTTGGCCTATGAATAGCTAGATCTAGCCATTGAGTGGCCAGATCTTATGGCCTGAGGTTATGTGAACCTCAGGCGAGGCGCCCGAGGTGTGACCTTAGGCATTGCCTGGGTTGTCGCTTGGGTTTGTGCAACCCTAGTCGACGTCTTTTGGGTTCACATGACCTCAAACGAGACTGTCCGATGGTCAAATCTGGCTGTCAATAGCTGGCCGACCTTCGACAGCTAGGGGGAAGATGACTGGTTGAAAAAAAAACAGAAAAGAAAAGAAAAGAAAAAAGTCAACATATGAGCAGTAGAAGTGGACTTACGTTTCCAAAATTCCAAATGCTTAGATCTTTTTTGGGCTTTTAGCATTCTCAATACTTGCATTTAGCCTAATATTTTTCTCAAGGGGGTTTGGAGGCTCACAACCCCTCGGAAAAGCTGAACCAAACAAGACTTAACAAGCCACTTGAAGAGAGAGAGAGAGAGAGAGAGAGAGAAAGAGAGAGAGAGAGAGAGAGAGAGAGAGTTACCAGTCAAGCTTTTTCCTCAACAGCTTTTGTCTCTTCCCAAGATATATTGAAATTTGATTGACACGCAAAAATGGTTTTTATTTATTTATATGGAACCATTAAATTTTTCCTTGTGTCATTTAATAGGAAAACGAAAAATAAATATGGTTGCTGGAGGATTATTCTGCAATGAAAGGGGGACTGGATTGGAGGTTTTACCTCATTTTCTTGGAATATGTTTGTCTCTACGAGCTTAACTTTGGGCACTATGGATGAGACTTACCATTGCAAAGCAACAAGGTTTCAACAAACTCATCATTGAGATGGACTCCAAAATTATTATCGAAATTGTTAACTTAGAGAGAGTAGCAGATAACACTGATCCAACACTACTTAAGGATATCAAAAGGTTATTGAGCTCCCATTTTGAGTTCAAAATTCATCACATTTTTCGAGAAGGCAGTCGGTTTGCTAGTATGCTTGCTAATGTTGGTATGGTGAAGCGTTTGCATACCACATTTTACCTGCAACCTCCAAGAGAATTATTTCATGTTTTGCTTAGTGATAAAATTGGTATTGTAGACTTAAAACGTTAATTTTTCTTATTTTGTACCTTGTATTCACCCTCTCTCCCTCTCTCTCTCTCTATATATATATACATAGTTTAGTTTCTTTTTTGTCGGATCTAAATGCTTGTCTGCCTTCTTGATTCTTAAAAATGACGGCGGTTTCGGTGTTGTTCATCTGATGAAAGTCAAGTTGCTGGTGAGAACCCGATGAAATCAAAAGCTTCGCGGGTACCCCATCTCGAATACAAATTTGACTATTGAATATTGCATTTTTGAAATGTCTTACTCTTCACAATTCTAGTGAGATCTACCCAATTATCTGTAATATATTAACGCACTTAATTGAACCCAGTTTTACTCACAAGTCTAATCCATTAATCTACGAGACTACTAAGTATTTTTGGTTGTTTCTTTCAACGATAGACGTCTAATGTGCGACTTCTTTAGCTGATATGCATATTTACTATCAAATCAAAATATTCGTTTTTCGTCCTATAGCAGGCACGAGATTATATTCGCAGCTTCATAAAACCTCTAAACACAAAATATTGGGCAGAAGTTCAGCACAAGTGACATAACTTGGCACGGGGGACACTTAAGTGCCATAACTTCAAAACGGTACACTTAAGTGCCACTTTTTTTTTTTTTTTTTTTTTCTAGTGGGACATTTAAGTGCCACCTCTAGCGACCCTTGCCGGAAATCCAACGTGGCAATATTTTATTATTATTTTTTTGCTTACGTGGCTCGCTAGGAGAGTTGAGTCGGCTCGGCTCAAAAAGCATAAAAATTAAAAAAATAAGAAATTTTAAAAAATTAAGAAAATTATTTAAAAAAAAAAAGGGGGAGAGGTCGAACGGGCGGCCGAGGACGAGCCCTCGCGCGCCGCCGCCGCCTCCCTACTGTCGTTGGGAAGGGCCGGCGACGGGGGGGAGGGTCGGCCGGGTCGCCGCCCTCGGCCGGACCGACGGCGAGGGCCGCGAGCCCTCGCCGGATTGCGGTGAGGGCCGCGACCCTTGCCCCAAATCTGGGCGAGGGCTCGCGGGCTCGGCGACCTCGGCCAACCCTCCCCACTCCGTCGCCGGCCCTTCCCAGCGGCGGCGGGGAGGCGGCAAGGGCCCGCGAGCCCTCGCCGGATTTGGGCAAGGGTTGCGGCCCGCGCCCAGATCTAGGGCGAGGGTTGAGGCCCGCGCCTAGATCTAGGGTGAGGGTCGCAACCCTCGCCCAGATCCGGCGAGGGCTCGCGGGCCCTTGCCGCCTCCCCGCCGCCACTGGGAAGAGCCGGCGACGGAGTGGGGAGGGTCGGCCGGGGTCGCCGGGCCCTGGCCAGGGGCCGGCGAGGGCCGGCGAGCCCTCGCCCAGATCTGGGGCGTGGGTCGCGGCCCTTGCTGTGATCCGTAGCCCTCGCCGTCAGTCGGCCGGGGGCCGGCAACCCCGGCCGACCCTCCCCCCTCCGTTGCCGGCCCTTCCGCAACGGCGGGGAGGCGGCGCGGCGAGGGCTCGGCCCTCAACCGCCCGTTCGACCTCCCCCACTTTTTTTTTTTAAACTTTTTCTTAATTTTTTAAAACTTTTAAATTTTTTAAATTTTCTTAATTTTTTTAAAACTTTTAAATTTTTCTTAATTTTTAAAATTTTTTCTTAATTTTTTTTTAATTTTTTGAATACTTTATTATTTAATTAATTTTTATATTATTATTTATATGTAGACACGAAATGGCGTCATTTTGCGTTTTCTCCACCACATTAGCATGCAAAACGACGCCGTTTTGGACTAAACTCGTCGGAAAATTGCCACGTCAGCCATTTGGCCAGATTTTCGCTGGAATGGCACTTAAGTGTCTCATTTTACTCTGATATTGGCACTTAAGTGTACCATTTTAAAGTTATGGCACTTAAGTGTCCCTCCGTACCAAGTTATGGCACTCCAGGTGTCCTCACCTCCAAAATATTGTGACTAATTATGATTAGACACACATGGAGAAACTTGAACCGATTTATCATTTATTTTTGACTACGTAAAACATTCGCTATAAAAATTGTACAGTGGGAGAAAAATTATAAATGAGGACAAGGATTTTTTTCACTTGGCACGTCGTTACGAGCCGAGTCAAAATTCCTCATGAGTCAGAACTTCAAACATTATCTCAACTCGAGGGTTATAGTGGAAATTTTCAAATTTGAATTTGAGAAATTGTCAAATCATGCCTAGCTACATCATTTTCACGCCAACTCTAATGTAGCTGGACTCAAAATGTACCAATTGGAACCTAGGACACGTTTGATAATCATTCTTTTTTAGAATAATTTCTGATCAAAAATTATTTCTTTTTATTCTGCTCCCATAAATAATTTATAAATATTTTAAGATATTTGGAATGTCTAAAATTTCTATTCCCGGAATATAATTACATTTGGCATCATCCTCAAAATTTCTACTCCAAATCATTTTCTTTTAGTTTTTTTTTTAATTAATTTTATCACTTTTTCCTTTTATTATTTTCTTTCCCCTCTTCTTCAAGCTCTGACTAGTGACCTCGTTGAAGCGTCATCGGCCCTCAGCGAGGCCGCGTCTCGTTGGCTAAGCCTCACTAGCAACTCGGCGAGGCTCAGCCGAACCTTGGTTGGGCGAGTGGCCTCGCTCAGATTTAGTGTGACGAAGCTCACTTAATCGCCGGCGAGGCTTGACCTTACCAGATTTGGGCCAGGTCAAACCTCGCGCAGCCATGGCTCGGCTGAGGCTTGCCAATGGCCAGGGGAGGCTCGGTTGAGCCTCCAGCAAGGTTGCTAGGACCTCGCTCAATTGGTCAACGGCCGGTAGTGGCGACCATGGAAGAAGAAGAGAGAAGGAAGAAGAATAAGAAAAATAGCAGATAAAAAAAAATGGATTGATTTGATTCTAAAATTGTTCTCGAGAACAAAGAATCAACTTTTTTTATTTTTTATTTTTAACTTATCGATTCTACTCAAAATCTATTTCCAGAATAAATTTGTTCTTTAGAATGAAAAATTTATTAAACGGATTTTTATTTCAAATTTATTCTTAAAAATAAAAAAAAAAAAGAAATTTTCACTATAACGCACCGTTGGCGTGCACTTAGATATCAATTGATTAGATATAATTTGGGAAAAGGGAGAGAGAACAAATATAATTGAGTTGAAACAAATGGGGGTAGCTATCAGAATAAAAACACGGATGGAGAGGAGAGACTTCCCACCCTTGAGCTCCCACCTGTCGCATCTCCCAGCTACTCTTCCCGCCAGCGATGAAAGCCAACTGATTCTAGGAGGGGAAAAGAGGAAGTGCTCATTTCGCCGACTTGCAAATGCTAAGGTATTTAGGTTTTATTTATTTTATGAAAAATAAATAATTTGAAAGGTATTTTTAAAAATGATTATTTGTATTGCTTGAAATAATTAGTCAATAAAAAATAATTTATATCTAAATATTTTTGTAGACAACTCAAGTAGATTTTGTTTATTCATTTTTATAAGTGATATAGGTGATTATTTTAGAAAAATTAAATTATTCATTTTTTTATGAAATAAACGCACCTTAATCATGATGATAATTTTTTTGCATTATTAAAAGACATTCAAGATGTCGCTAAAGAGGGCTTACTCTTGATGGAAAGATGAAGTGTATGTCATTTAAGTCATTTCGCTCTATTGGATGTTTGAAAAAAATGAGCCAATGATATTCAAACGGTTGTTGGGAGGGACACAAATCTTAAACGCCACAAATTTCGTTGGAAGATATATGGTGACGCTTGCAATAAAAAGAAGGAAACAATGAAATTTTAAATGTAGCGATGGATGACGTGATAGGACTTTTTTTTTTTAGTTGGTCATATTCTATTTCTATGCTAACTTTCACTCTCAGACTCTTGTCATGCCTCCTTACAGGGCGTGGGAGTCGAAATCCACTCCTGAAACTGTATCGTCATCACCCCAACCTCTCGAGAAAGTAGGGATTCAAACCCCCCCACCTCCCCTTTTCATGTTGGAAGGGTGGCCATTAGGGCAAACCCCAGTGGTTGTCATGCTAGGACTTTGACTGCATAAAAGTACCATCACTCTTAATGAGCAGCAATGCAACTTCTCCGGTTCATTTATGTTGTTTATGTTGGGCAACCAGATACTAAGGCCTTGTTTGTTTGTGTTCTTATTTTCTAGTCATGAACACAATTTCTGTTTTTTTATTTTATTTTATTTTATTTCGAGGAACAAGAAAAGAGCAGAAACGTGTTTGTTTATGTTTTTGTTCCCGGGAACAAATTTGGAACATAAACAAGAAACAAGAAAAACTTGTTTCTTGTCTCTAGAACACTTCCAAGAAATAATTTTTCTCTCTACTATTTTTTTTTCTTTTATTTATTTTCTTCTTCTTTTTTCTTTGGCCGGTCACCAGCCTTGGCCATGGCCGGCGACTAGCCGTCGAGGGCCAACAACTGGCTGTCGAGGGCTAGCGACCTCGCTGGAGTGTTGCTAGACACTGGCCCTCATCGGCTGGTCACTAGCCATGGCTAAGGCCATGACCGCCAAAAGGAAGAAAAAGAAAAAAAAAAAGGAAAAAGGAAAAATAAAATAAAAATATTAAAAAATTAAAAGAAACAAAAAAATTATATAAGTTTACCAAACGTGTTTTGTTCTTTTTCTATTCCATGAACAAATTTACCAAACTCTTTATTCCGTTCAAAAATTGTTCCAAGAAACAGAAATAGAAAAAATTATTTCTATTCCGATGAACAATTTTTGAACAGAAACGTTACCAAACGTGACTCTAATTTGCTATAGAAAGTCATTGCTTTTGCATGGGTCAATATTTAAAGAAACAAATTCAGTGACATTATTCAAGAAAAAGAAATCCATGGGGTCATTAACAGTAAAATTTAGATGATGGAATAGTAGTCCAAAATCAAGTAAATGCTATTTAGGAATTCATAATTAAAGAATATTAAATATCCAATACGCAGATAATATAGATAAATTGGACTTCCAATATTTTTGAAGTTTTTCTATTCGTTTAGATACACGACACAAACTCTTTCATTTGCACACTAAAATCCAAGTTAACCTCCTTTTTTGGAAAAGAAATTTACTATCTTTCTTGATTCGGATTTTCATACTTAATATAAAAATTCGAATTACATTGTGATGTTAGGAAGTAAAATGAATATAAACTGATTCATTCTAGGGGTCACAATTGCCGACACACCAAGAAAAGTGGCTCGAATATGATATGAATTTATTGAGAAACTTAAACATAAATTGAACTTGCCATAATACAATGCGGTCCACTTAAAATTGACAATCTTTCTTAAATTTTTTGGTAAAGATACCTTTCATCGTGACATTGGAATATTTTGATCATGACATGAAATTACATGAATGGTGAATGCTAATCTAAATAATATGAGATGATTTGTCACCCTATTTCATTCTTATAATTTTTGCAATTTGATAATTTTTTTCTTTGAAATTTTTCCATTTTTTAATCATGGAAATTACTGTTTATTTAAATTACATTCGGTGTGATGCGAGCAAATCAAACCCAACAATATATCTTTCCTTTGTTCTTTCTTCCTTCATATTTGAGGAATCTCACTCGGTGGAATTTTAGAAATCCCACCAAGTGACAAAGCCACCATTTCTTCGGATGTTTCGCAGCATGGTTAGCTTATTATTTCTTGTCGTGATACGCACAATCGGTATTTTGAAAATTAAATATTTTCTTAAAATGCAAATTTAATAATTTTTTAAGATCACTAGTCAACAAGACTACATATAAAGAAAATCATATTTATAAGGTCAAGCACTTGACTAATACCGGAAACTATAGTCGTTCTAGGTTCTAAGACTAAATGGTGATGGAGCTGAGAACTTAAAAGGAATCTTTCAAATTCCATTCAGAATTTCTTATATTTCTATCTCGAGTTATCTACACGTTTTATACAATTTTGTTTTAAATCTTGAACTTTATCCAACATGACGCACGTCAAACATCTCAAAATGTACCAATGTCAATAATATATATTCATATGTAGTACTTTTCTTAATATCCAAAGTTTGGGTAGGAAAGTTAATAAGGGGGCATTTATATGGAGTAAAACTATTTCAGGAAAATACTTTCGAACTTTTCACTTGTTTGGACACCAAAGTTAGTATGCTAACATTTTTAAAATAATGAATTCTCTTCTCATGAAAGGGGAAATCATTTTCCCGGAAGAGACACCATTGTGGTGCTACCAATGCAATACCGGTGAGCATCTCTTTCTCTCTCTATCTCTCAAACACACATATCTAATAGATAGTACTTTCCTTTCATTTTCATACTCAACCAGACAAGCAAAAGCATCGCTTTCCTTCTGACATAAATTTTTTTACTAAACAAACATACTCTAAGTAACTATTTTGCTTGCTTGTTCGTGTAAGATTCAGCCAAAGTAAGAAGTATACATAGTTTTACACCAAAATTAAAATTGTTATTTAATTTTTAAAAATCATGAAAAAGAATTATATACATACTCAATTTGACTTAACTTCGTTCAAAAGTTTAAACCATTCTTATTGGACAACTAAGTATTATCTATTGTTTCTTTTAGCTCCAATTATTTAGTCTCGTGGATTGTTTGAAGCCTCCTCTCCATGCGTGATCATTATAACTTTGTTTCAGTGGGAAATATTGAACCGAATTATTTGTTCGGTATTCAAAACTAGAATCCAGATTAATCTCCGAATATGAATATGTACTAATATGAATATGTAATATTAAACTAACATATTCCTTATCCATCCTCTAGAAGTTATAAGATTATGCTCAAAACTATACAAACCTCCAAATACAAAATATTGTGATTAATTATGATCAAACAAAAACTTGAAATGATTCATCATTTACTAAAAATATTGTATAGCAGGGAAAATTGAAAATAAGGACGATGGCTTTTCTATTTGGTACATTGTCCTGAGTTGAGAGTCCCACTCAACTAGAGGGTATAACAAAATTTATCAAATTTAAATTTGAGACAAGGTCAAATCATCTCAAACCTGCTTCGTTATGATCCTTAGCAACGTCATCTTCTTGCCAACTCCCGTATAGCTAGACTTTTTTTTTTTTTTTGGGTCGGCGTATAGCTAGACTTGGAAACCTAAAGATTGGACCATGATTATACATTTAAGATGTTAATTGAGTGGATACAATGTGATAAGGTTTAATGCATGGTTGGGCAAAGGTTTAGATTGGGGTAGACATCAGAATGAGAACATAGATGGAGAGACTTCCCACTTGACTTCCCCCTATCGTATTCTTACAGCTACTTTTCCACAACAGCAATCAGAGCCAAGCCAACTAAAGATGTTGGCGACTTGCAAATACATGAAATAGTCAGGCCCTTTGGTCCTCGCGAGGGCTCAATCTTGATGCCAAGCGAAGATCCTAAACTCCAAAAACCAAATTGAGATGAAGTAAGAATGTCATGCAAGAAATTTCATCTACTAAAAGTTGGAACTAAACGAGTCAATAATATTCAGATGCATGTTACGAGAGATGCAATCTCAAATGTAAAAGGATTTTGTTGAAAAGTATCCCGAGACACTTGTTAAGCAATAAAACTGACAAGATAATGAAAGTTCCAATGCACTGATTATTTTTGTGATATGCATAATCAATATTTTAAAATTAAGTATTTCTTCATTACACATATTTAATAAATTTCTGGGAGCACTCATAACAGACCTAAATCAAAAGATAATGATAACGGAGTTTTAGGACTAAATGGTCATGGAGTTGAGAACTTAAAGAAGTCTTTCAAATTCCATTCAGAGTTTCTTGTATCTTATTTCAAGTTATTTATGCTTTTTTATAATTTTATAAATCCTAAGATTTTATAATTCGACTTTTACCAAACAGGAAGCATCTCAAACATAACAAAAATATGTGCATTTTGAAATGTTTGAGATGCTTCCCGTTTGGTAAAAGTCGAATTATAAAATCTTAAGATTTATAAAATTATAAAAAGCATAAATAACATGAAATAAGATACAAGAAACTCTGAATGGAATTTGAAGGATTTCTTTAAGTTCTCAACTCCATGACCATTTAGTCCTAAAACTCCGTAATCACTATCTTTAGATTTAGGTCTGTTATGAGTGCTCCCAGAAATTTATTAAATATGCGTAATGAGGAAATAATTAATTTCAAAATATTGATTATGCATATCACAAAAATAATCAGTGCATTAAATTACTGAAAAATAAAAATAAAAATTTGTGCATTAGAAATTTCCTTATCTTGTTGTTTTTATTGCTTAATAAGTGTTTCAGGATACTTTTCAACAAAATTCTTTTACATTTGAGATTGTTTTTCTTATAACATGCGCCTGAATATTATTGGCTCATTTAATTCCAACTTCTGGTAGATGAAATTTCTTGCACGACATTCTCACTTCATCTCAATTTGGTTTCTGAAGTTTAGGATCTTGGCTTGGCATCAAGATTGAGCCCTCACGAGGACAAAAGGGCCTGACTATTTCATGTATTTGCAAGTCGCCAACCCAACATCTTTAGTTGGCTTGGCTCTGATTGCTGTTGTGGAAAAGTAGCTGTAAGAATACGACAGGGGGAACTCAAGTGGGAAGTCTCCATCTATGTTCTTACTCTGATGTCTACCCCAATTTAAACCTTTGCCCAACCATGCATTAAACCTTATCACATTGTATCCACTCCAGTAACATCTTAATATATAATCATGGTCCAATCTTTAGGTTTCCAAGTCTAGCCATACGGGAGTCGGCGAGAAGATGACGTAGCCAAGGATGATAACGAAGCAGGTTTGAGATGATTTGACCTTGTCTCAAATTTGAATTTGATAAATTTTGTTATACCCTCGAGTTGAGTGGGACTCTCAACTCATGACAATGTACCAAATAGAAAAGCCCTCGTCCTTATTTTCAATTTTCACCGGCTATACAATATTTTTAGTGAATGTTTTACGTAGTAAACAATAAATGATGAGTCATTTCAAGTTTCTGTTTGATCATAATTAATCACAATATTTTGTATTTGGAGGCTTGTATAGTTTTGAGCATAATCTTATGCCTTCTAGAGGATGGATAAGGAATATGTTAGTTTAATAGTACATATTCATATTTGGAGATTAATCTGGATTCTAGTTTTGAATACCGAACAAATAATTCAGTTCAATATTTCCCCTTGAAACAAAGTTATAATGGTCACGTATGAAGAGGAGCTTCAAGCAATCCACAAGACTAAATAATTGGAGCTAAAAGAAACAATAGATAATACTCAGTTGTTGAATGACTCAATGGTTTGAACTTTTGAACGAAGTGAAGTCAAATTAAATATGTATATAATTCTTTTTCAGGATTTTTAAAAATTAAATAGCAATTTTAATTTTGGTGTATAGGTATGTATACTTACTTTGGCTGAATCTTACACAAGCAAGCGAACAAAATAGTTACTCAGAGTGTGTTTGTTTCATAAAAAATTTTATGTCGAAGGAAAGCAATGCTTTTTTCTTATCTAGTTGAGTATGAAAATGAGAGAAAGTAATGTCTATTATATATATGTGTGTATGTGTGTGTGTATATATATATGAGAGAGAGAGAGAGAGAGAGAGAGAGAGAGAGAGAGAGAGAGAGAGAGAGAGAGAGAGAGGTGCTCACTGGTATTGCATTGGTAGCACCACAATGGTGTCTCTTTGGGGAAAATGATTTCCCCCTTCATAAGAAGAGAATTCATTTTTCAAAATATTAGCATACTAACTTTGGGGTCCAAACAAGTGAAAAGTAACATAACAAAAATGCCAAACACCAACTTCTTTGCCTTTTACGTGCCAAAATTTCACATTGAACTGTTTTAAATTAAGAGGAGGAAAGAAAAAGATTGGCGCGATTCATTGCCCTTCAGGCTGACAAGCTCGACCTGCATTTCGGGCCCAAAAGTTTGTGGAGGTGAAGAGGAGTTTTTGCCACTGGAGAAGAGAGGGACTCGTCTGCGAGTCGAAGGTCCAGCTACAGCTCAATCTGTCACCACTGGCACTCTGCCATTGCTCATCCACACGTTTCCTTAATTCTAAAAATGGAAAAAGAATACTGTACAGCTAGTTGTCTAAGCTGAGAGAGAGAGAGAGAGAGAGAGAGAGAAGATATCTTCATCGTCAGTGCAACCGGTAATGATACTCTTGTCCCCATGACGCCCCTGATGGCCCAAACCCTCATTTCCTTTGCCTCAGGGACACGAAAAAGTGAGTCGTGGTGGTCAACTTCAGCATTAAACGCTCCCTCCATCCATCTTGCCAATTGCCATCCTCATGAAACTCCTCTGTCGACTCTCCGTCCGTGGGCCTTTCTTGTTTAAGGACCAAGAACACAACATGCATGCCGCCTGCTGTGAAAAGGAAAGGAACGATGACATAAATGGTCTCTAAATTGTGGCTCGACATGCAATATCATTCCTGAACTTTTAATTTATTAAATATGATCCATGAACTTTACCTCGATTAATGCAATGTCGTTTCTAGATCTTTAATTTGTTCAATATGGTTCTTGAACTTTGATAAATATTAAATTTAGTCCTTGAAATGAACGTTTCTAATGTTATCTTTTCATTAATTCAAATGCAAGTGCAATATTGAGCATTTTTACATGGTTCGGGACTAAACTAAATATGCATCAGAAGTTCATGAATCGCATGAAACAAATTAAAAATTCAAGGATAAGACTACACATTAAATTAAAGCGTAAAGACTACAATGAAAAAATTAAATGATCGGAAATGACATTATACAATAGGCCAAAGTTCAAGGAATAGTTGTGTCATCCTTCCGAAATGAACCCAAAACGAAGAAAAAGTATAGACATTACATATGCTGTCACTTGGGATCCTCGAATGTAAATGGGGCGTGGGAATGACATGTCATGCGTATTCTCATCTTGCAACCTCAGTTTGGGGGTGATAAGAACATCGCGTTATAAGACAGGGATTCGACGAGGTTAATCGATATCTTTGAAGTGTCTTCATCATTCAACTTCCTTGAAGGAAGTTGTCGGGAAAGCCAGACGCTTTCTCTCTCGGATGACAGGCCCTTTTACGTCCAAGTGTAGGCAACAACTTCACGTTGCTACATGTCGGTGTGTAAATGGGCCGGGCCGGGCCGGGCCGGGCGTACTCCTAAAACTGGCCCAACCCGAAAATTTCGGCCTTGGGACATGGCTAGCCCGGCCTGAAAATTTGAGGTTTGTTTAGCTGGAGCCGAGCCAAGCCCCATAGTGTTTATCCAATATTAATCAAATTAATTATTTTTTGCTCGTGAAATTTCGTTCCTTCAATAGCACATTGAAATAATTAATTCAACCGACATCACAGAATAATCAATTCAATTTTAAATTTAATTTTTTTTTTCATAAAGGATGAGAAATATTAATAATTTATTATTGAAAATATGAAAAAACTATATGAATTATAGAAATTTCGCCTAAAATTTTTTGAGCTTCGCATAATGCTGACCTGACCTGATCTGACCTGACTTGACTTGAAAAATTTACCCATGGAGGATTAAAGTGGTGTGGCTAGGGGTGTCAAATGAGCTGCTATCAGCAAAACTTAACACAGGCTCTACTCGACCCAATTAGAATCTTGAGGTCATATCTCTCCAAGGCCGTTTCCAGGTCGAATGGGATGGTTTGAGCTTCAAGTCAGAATCCAAACCAACCCAAAGACCTAGTAAGAAAGAGACATAACATGATAAAGAATAATTATTATAATTAGTTTAAATAATTGCAATGTTATATGTTGAATTTGAAAAATCAGACCTACTTAAATTAGGTTGGACGAACTTATGAGGAGCGATCAGTGCGTGAGCAGACAACTTTTTTCATCTAGCTTTGGATATAAATATAACTATATATATATATTTCCACAAGACTATCCATCTGGCTTTGGATCGGTTTTTTTTTCTTTTTGTTCCCCGACAAGCCTAGATCTATAAATCAATCTTATATTAGCAAACTTAGCGATTAACTGGGCGAGCAACATCTCCATCTCAACATGTGTGGTCATGATGCTTGCCGCAAGTTTAGACTTTCCTAGCACATGTACTCAAAGCTTGTGGATCCCGGACTTTAAAACTAGAATATCCAAAGTGCTCCGCAAAATATATGACTAACCAAAAAGTTTTATTATTTTTATATTTTTTTTCCATTTAATATTAACAGCTGGTGCCAGCCCATTTAATTGTTTTGAATCTACCAGCGGAGTCTATTCGTGTTATCTTCTATTTTTTTTTTTTTATATAGAAAAGACATAATAAATTTAACCTAATTCCATTAATCCAATGATGTAGATTTGATACTCAAAGATCAGAAATGTACCCAAAAAGTTAGCAACCTATTGCACTTGTGCTAATTTAGTACTGAACTTTTAATTATGCTAATTAAGTCCTAAACTTTTTAATGATTTTCTAATTTAATCTATCCGGTTAATTTTTTATTGGAAATCACTAATATAAATGGTATTTATCCTACTTGGCATGACAGGTATTGACGTGAATAATTTTTATTTTTAAAAATTTTAAAAATTTCTTATTACTTTTTTTTTTTTCTATTTGTTTATTTCCTTTTTCTTTTTTTTTTTTTTTTCAACGAGGGCCACAATCCTTGCCTATTGGCTGGCAAGGGATGCAACGCCCTTACCTAGTCTAAGCAAGGGCAAAGCTGCCCTTGCCTATGGCCAATGAGGGCGTTGCAGCCCTCACTTGGATTTGGGCAAGGGCCAAAGCCCTCACTTGCAGCTAGTGAGGTCACATAGGCCCTTATCCATGGCCAGCCAGATCACAAGCCTAGAGTTGTATAAAAAAAAAAAATGCCAAGAAATAATAAGGATTTAGAAAAGAAATGAAAAGAAAAGAATGTAATTTAAAACGATAAAAAAATTCAAGAGAAATATTAAAAATTTATCAAATTTGTCCACGCCATTGCCGTTTATGCCATGCGAGAATGACTAGCGTCCATCGAATGATTTCCGGTCAAAATTAGTTGGATAGACTTTATTGATAAATTATCAAAATGTTTATAATTCAATTGATATAATTGAAAAATTCAAAATTGAATTAACACAAATGTAATAGATTTATGATTTTTTTTTATACTTTCCCTCTCAAAGGTCATATATAGACTAAATGAGAATCACCTAACTTTGGATAACATCTATCTCCTTGACATTTATCAATACCACAAAATTTGCTTATATATGGATGGAAGAAATATCGCATGTACTTATCTCGGAAGGTTTATATATGAAAAAAAAAATGAAAATTAAAAATACCGTTGAGATTGTATGAGAGCTTTGTTATTAAAGATCCATCATGGATCGGTAAATTCTTGATTCTTGATGGATTAACCCTACTAAAAATGCAAAATCAAATCAGAATAATTTGGTAATCAAACTTTTTAACCGTTGGTGTAAATCCCAATTCCTTCATCCGATCATTGGACTCTAAATCTAGCAAGATCCACGTGAAAGAAATCCACGCCCATCACTCATTGACAGGCATCTTCTTTTCGGTAACCCTCGAATATCCCAAGCCACCGCTCGTTCATTACACAGTTTATAATAAGTTCGACCCACATGGGTTTAGGGTTGGCACACATTTGAGAGGGACGATCGAGTATGCATGAGAATGCCCTTGTACTGTTGCATGCGTGATGAGGGAGGATAAGAATGATTCCATACCGTGAGCTGGGAGTTGCCAAAGCATACCGCTTCAAAACATGGATGCAGACAAAGTCCAACCTTCGTTTTATGTATCATATCGCAGCTTTCCTGTCGGAGAAAAGCCACGTTCTCGATTCAAGATCCGATTGGCTTCCAAAGTCGGGCTTCGTCGACAACACGTCTCTTTCCCATTTCTCTTTAGTTGATCTTAATTCTTAATTAGGAGAGGGAGAGAGCGAGAGAGAGAGAGAGAGAGGAGTGTCCGTCTGCTAGTGCCAGAAAAGCATTTCTTTTCAGCTTTGCTAGGTGCTAAATGGAAGATATGAACATTGATTAGTGTTGGCTTAGTCAAGGTGACGTGTACAATTATTTTTAGATAAAACATAGAAAATCACATGATATGGTCGTAATAATGCATCCAGAAAGGCACGGTTGAATTAGGCGTGTCATTTACTTTAATTATTTTCAGCTCTTTGATCCATTTATCATATAAGAATGGGTATTTTACAAGTTTTAATTCAACTTTCGTAAGGAATGTACGAGGAGGCAATGGCTTTCTTCCCTTCACTCTCTATAATTTCTCATCTTCTAGAAAAGGCCTAAGTCATCTTGCTTTCCCCATTAGTTTTTTCAGATGTTATTCTTCCTTCCAAACGAGGAAAGAAAAAACTTAGTATAAAGAAAGACAGCATCTTGCACGAGAATCATTAGTATTGTTATGGTGCTCTTAACAGTAGAGTCAGGTTTTTTACTGGCCATCAACACAATCATTCCAAATTTGAAATAGTGCATGGTCTATGGGTTTACTGCAAAACTTGATGCCGTCCTGAGGCAATCCTGGTTTTTCTAACAAACCTGTTAGGATAGTATAAATATTGCATCTTATTTTTGTCTCCATGTGCTTATCTTCCTAGGAACAACTTTCTCTGTCCGATTTGTAAGTTTGTACATAAAGAAGTGTAAATGCCAACACCATCCCATTATTCCACACTACTTATATCTGTCAACCTGTGTGGCTTCCTATTGAGGCTGAGTGATATCATTTGAGAAGCCGAAAAGGGATGGGTGGTTTTGATGATTTCAAGCCTGTCGTGGCCATGTTTGGCCTGCAGTTTACTTATGCAGCTCTTTCTCTGTTCGCTAGAGCTTCTCTTTTGCAGGGGTTGAGCCCTAGAGTCTTTGTTGTGTATAGGCAAGCCGCAGCAACACTTTTTATTTCACCTGTTGCCTTCTTGTGGAGGTACTGAACGTCTCTCTCTCTCTCTCTCCCTCTCTCTCTCTCTCTCTCTCTCCTCTCACTTTTGATTCTTTTGCAGGAAGTCACACAGGACTTCGTTGGGATTGAAGAGCTTCTCTTTGATATTCTTGGCATCTCTCATTGGGTAAGTTTCCTTCAGAAGTTAAATTACTTTCGGTCATGTCAAAAAATATGTTTGTGCTTTTCGGCGCGAAGATCTTATAATTCATGAGGATCATGAGGATGGATATTTGCAGGGTAGCAATCAATCAAAACATTTACTTTGAGGGTATGTACTTAGCCTCGTCATCAATGGCTAGTGCAACAGGCAATCTTGTCCCTGCAACCACGTTTCTGTTGGCGTCTGCTCTTGGGTACATACACACAACTTTGTTCCGATTATTCTGAGAATATAAAATGAAAAGACCATCAGAAATAATTTCCCTCCACAGCCCACATAATTAAAGTCAAAACTAATTAAACGCCAATTACCTGATTTAAGCTAATGTAGAACAAACAAACATGTTCTTGAGCTCGAAGTGATCAAATCAATGACTAATATCGAAAGAAAAATCACTTGCCTCAAAGAAGTATTTTGAAACTCAGATGTGGCTATTATTAACATAAGTTCTGATGTGGGTAATCTAAACACTGACCTTCCGCAATTCTTTGTTGCTTAAAAACTTAAGAATGGAGAAGGTTAACGTACGAAGTCTAAGAAGCATTGCCAAAATATTGGGCACGGCAATCTGCGTCTGTGGAGCGATTGTTATGGCGTTGCTCAGGGGACCAAAGCTTCTAAATGCAGAGTTCCATCTACCTGCGAATTCTATTTTTGCTTCTGAAGGCGACAGTTGGTTGCTGGGTTGCGTATTACTCATTGGAAGCGCCTGTTGCTGGTCGATTTGGCTGATTCTGCAGGTATTGAACTGTAATTCATCAAAAGTCACATACATGCCATTAGAGTCACTTAAATAGTCAATAATTTTCTACGCAGGTCCCAATGTCGGCAAGCCATCCTGACCATCTATCTTTATCCGCTTGGATGTGTATCATATCCACAATTCAATGTGCAGTCATCACATTATTCCTAGAACAAGATCCTGAAGCATGGAAGATTGACTCCAAGCTTGGGATAGCTACTATTTTGTATGCTGTAAGTAACTATATTTGCCATTCATATCAACACGAGATACCATATGAATTATTTGTATGTTCTTATTGGAAGTATTCATTAGAATTACTGAAGTTTGTCGTCCTATTTTCTTTGTTTGAATTGTTGTGGATAGGGAATTGTAGGATCTGGAATTTCTTTCTTCATCCAGTCGTGGTGCATTTCCCAAAGAGGCCCTCTCTTCTCTGCGATGTTCAACCCTCTTGCCACTGTTATAGTAACCATTTTGGCTGCTATATTTCTGCACGAAGAAATATATACCGGAAGGTAGTGTCTTTGCTCTTATCTTGGAGAGTCAGTCTTATGTGTTATGAGGAATAATTTTGCCTATCAAGATTGACTTACTATCACGAAGGTTGAACCTCGTACTTCAATCTTGAATTTTCAGTCTGATGTAGAAATCAAGGCTTTTCAGAGAAATTGACATGTTTTACTCTATTGCAGCTTGGCAGGTGCAATTGGGGTAGTAGCTGGTTTATATTTAGTGCTGTGGGGTAAGGCTAAAGACCTTGTTGAGATTAATGAAGAGACAGAGCCCAAGCTTCAAATAGATTATGATCACACCGTGAAACCAGCTGTCGATGAGAAGCTATCAAGTTGTAAATGTGATTTATCAAAACCTCTTTTATCAGATGTATCAGCTGATGAAACAAACCCCGTCTAGATCGACAAATTTTGTGAATTTCCTTTCTGTATTTAAATAGCACAGAGTGGACTTATTTTCATTGTCCTTTTGCATTTGGGACTTGGAACGATGTTTGTACCAACTATTGAAATCCAGAGGGAGAAGGAACATCATTTAATATAGGTTCGTGATTGAAGGGAAAAAAACACAAACAGCGAACTTGGGATTGATCGGCAGTAAAATCTTATTGTCCATTTCTTGACTGCCAAAACTTCGTACAGCAAGACATAATTCATAAAGTGTGATGCACTACCAAATCAGCAACAAAATCGGTGAATAAACTTGCACCTAGTAGGACCTGAGCAGGTCCTTAAACTGCTCCACCCTGAATAGAACATCCCAGGGTATCTCCCCCCCACAAGCCATTTACAGGCAAATGAGGGGAAGAAATACGGGATAAAGTCCCCACTGGGCTCTCCGGCCACACCGGTTCTACCGGTGGGAACCCATGAACTAAAATTACAGTATGATTAGCTGAATTCATTTATGTTGAACCAGCCTTTCAAGTAGTGATAGCAAGATCAGCCCGTACCCTGGCTCCGACAATGTGGTAAGTACCAAGTAGTCACCCTCGAGCCAAAGTTTTCTTTATGCAGATTGTAACCCCCAAATGCAGAAGAGCTCTGTCCCAAAATGTAGAGCGCAATTTCTGAAAAGTCTACGCGGCAAAGTGCACCAACATCAATCTCACGAGTTAGGGTGGTCAACTAATGTCTTATGGTGGCAAAGTGACTTAAGGCAAGATGATGGTCCTTAATGGCACGAATATTTTCGAGAGAGGGAGAGAGAGGGAGATGGTCCCATTTTCTTTTTTCAGTTCAGCATGAAAGGTATCCTCCATCCATCTTGGCATGCACGTGAAACTCCTGTGGCCACTCTGTCCTCGGGCCCTCCTTGCTTGAGGACCATGACGCATGCCATTTGTTGCTAAAATGAAACCCAATAGAAAAATAAAATGAAATAAAAAACGGAGACATGCGTGACCAATTGGAATCCTTGAATGTGAAAGTGGCTCCATCTTTTGAGGATGACATGTCATGATTATCCTCGTTAAAAGTAACCTTGACTGGGGTGAAAGCACATCGGACCATTTGACGGATCCGGTGAGATTAATTGAGTTCTTGATGTGTCTCTGCACTTTCAAGCTACCCGAGAGACCATTCACAGAAATTATGTGAGAATGTCGGGATTTGGTCATGTGAAGCTACACACAAACACGTGGGAAAGTCTCCGGTGAGGTATGAAACAATGATTCCAAAGATTTAAGGCCTTAGTTTTTGGGTCAGACACTTCTCACTTGGATAATGGGGCCTTTTACATCCATCAACTGGTCTGGACCACTCTCTCGTCTTACAAAGAGAAGTGGAGGAAATTACTTTAGGTTGCCATGGGCGTATTTGGCAATATTTACAATTCCAATAATTTTTTTTCATTTCTATTTCTTGGACAAGTTTCTGTCTTTTGATATAATCCCAAAATTTCTATTTTCGGAATTGAAAATGAAAATGAACAAAAATTCGTTTACTACAATCCTCAAATTTTTTATGAAGTGATTTTTTTTAGTTTGTAATAAATTTTCGAGATTTTTCTAATTTTTAAATTTCTATTTTCGGATGCTGCTGCTGCTGCAACAACGGTGGAGCATCGGATGAAGCCAATGATGATAATAAGCGGTGAGCTTCCGGTGTCGTAGGTGCAATAGTAAGGAAAAGCGTTGAGGAGGCTATAGGTAGCATCTCAGGGCCGTCGTTGTGGAACAAGAGGAATGACACCGGCGTCTAACGGAGCTGCGTCTCACGGGCAAAGCAGATCGTTGTCACTGTAGTTGCGGCTGAGCAGGTCATGGGCCGGAGTTCTCGGTCATCGGCTCGGCCAGGAGCAGGGTGTCTCAGTGATGTGCTTGGCCACGGAACAAGTCTCACCGATTCAAGGCTCGGCCAAGGACTCGGTGTTGGAATTCTCGGTCAGGAGCTCGGCTAGAGGCAGGGCGTGGCTGAGAGAATGCTCGGCCGGGAACAGGGGACGGCCGAGAGGATGCTGCTTGGCCGCGGTTTCTTTTCTCTATCTCCCTCTCTTGTGTCTCAATAGGCTCCAATGTTCTGACCTCATTTATTTTTTCCTTTGTGAAGACTTGAAAGTGTTTATATAACGGAATAACATAGGTCTAATCTTGATTAGCGGGCTCAATTTTGGCCTTTTTGAGATAACGGGCTCTAACAGCCTAAGGCATTCTATTAATTAAACTCTAATGGGCTAAGTTCGATTCAATTGAAGCTCAGAATTCCCCTTTTTCATTTTATAAATTTCGGCGAGTGCACCCCTATGGGCTTGGCCGAATTTCGCTTCACCCATGCGTTTAATTCAGATGATTTAATTAAGCTTAATCTATCGTCGACAGTCTAATTAAACACTCTTTCATTAATGAAATATACTCCTAATGACTATGAGCACTTCAATGAAAATTGTTTTTTATTTTTTACTAGGGACTAGAATTGATCCCTAATTTTCTATGCAATGAATTACTAAATAATTAATCAAAATTTATGTATCAACAATAAATTTGACGAGTAAAAAATTTTGTAGATGAAACATTTAATTGAAATTATAGAAAAAGCACACGATGTTATCTTGATAATGCCTCTCGAAAGCCACGTTGTATAAAAATACTTAATCTACAAGTCCCAATCCAACTGCCATAATGAATGTACGAATGATTGCATCTTCGGAGGGAACGGCTCTCTGGCCTGCACTCTCTACGATCTTCCTTCTTCCGGAAAAGGAACTAAGGGCGTCTTTGGGCAGTGCATGGGAATGTTTCTATTTCTTCGGATTTTTGTTCTTTTGTTCTCCAAAATAAATAAATAAAAAAGAATAAAAATCCGTTTGGTAACGCGCAATTGTTTTTCTATTCCTTGGAACAGAAAGTTAGCCCGTGAATAGATTTGAAGCAAAAATGAGAAAAAAAAAATTACTTTTTGTTCCGGAAACAATTTCTAAAAATAAGGTAATTTTCTTTTTTATTTTTCTTTTTGTTTCTTTCTCTTGCCTCACCCACCTCCAATCACCCGAGCCACCGTCGTCGGCCACTCGCTGCGGTTGCCGCCGCCTCCGCCGTCCCATTCTTTGTCGCCATTCGTTGCCGCCGCCACCACCCGTTGCCGCCATTCGCCGACCGCCGCCGTTAGCGCCACTACATGACCACCAACCACCGATCGTCACCGCCAACCGCCACCGCATAGCCCATCGGCTGCAGCTAACTGCAGGAGGTGGATTGGTGGCCGCGGGAGGTGGCGGTTGATGGGCTGTGCGGCGGCAGTCGACGATGACGGTTGGCGGCCGGTAGTCGTGCAGCGGTGGCGGTCGATGGTCAGTGATTCGTGAGCAAGAGTAAAAAACGAATAAATACAAAAAGAAATTGTTTCATACCAAACGCATTTCTATTCTTTTTCTATTTACGAAGTAGAAATTTTGTATAGTTATCAAATATCTTATTTTACTTAAAAATTGTTCATTATAACAGAAATAGAAAAGAATTATTTTTGAAAAAAAAACTCTTCCCTAGCCAAGAAGCGTTATTATGTGCAGCCTTGGTAATAATTCTGTTACGAGGGACAACTTTTGATGAGAAATGATTTTTTTAGATTATGTTTTCGGAAACAATTTCCGAGCAAACAAGCACGTTTGGTAATTTCTCTAAATTTATATTCTTGGAATAGAAATACGTTTGGTAAAATTCTTAGATTTTTTCTTTTAATTTTTTAATTATGTTATTATATATATATATATATATATATATATATATATATATATATATATATATATATATATATATTCCTTCTTTATTTTCCTTTTCCTTTTTCTTTTTCTCTTTGGCCAGTCGTCGGCCTCTACCGTGGCCGACAATTGGCTGGGCAAGGTCCAATAAGCTTGTCGGAGCCTTGCTAGGCTAGGGCGAGGCTCAATGAGCTTGCCGAAGGCCAACCTGGCCATGATGAGCCTCGACCTTGCCCAAGCGGCACGAGGTTGGCCTCGCCCTGGCTTGGCAAGGCCCAGCCTCGTGCCAGTTGGGGAGGCCAAGCCTCACCATGTCTCACCTAGCCACGGGGAGACTCGAGCCAACGAGCCTCTCGGTGGCTTGGTATCTCCAAGGGTCAGCGATGCTCCGGCAAGGTCACCGGCCCTTGTCTGGCTGGTTGCTGGCGATCGGCCAAAAGGAAGAAGAAGAAGAAGAAAAGAAAGAGAAGAAGAAAAGAGAAGAAAGAGAAGAGAGAGAAAATTTGATTTTAGAAATTATTCCCAGGAACAAGAAGTTACTTTTTTCTATTTCTTATTTCTGTTTCAAATCTATTATTGAGGAAAAAAAATAGACTTTTTTTTTTCCGAGAACAAAAGTTTTACCAAATATGTTTCTATTTTTGTTTTTGTTTCTCGGAACAAAAAAATAGAAATAGTTGTTCTGGGGAATATAAATAGATTTTAACAAACAGGATCGACTTGTTTTCCCTATTAATTCTTTCTTCAGGTATTCAACCTTCCAAACAAGGAAAGACAAATCTAGTAGGAGGAAAGATCAGATCTTGCATGAGAATCATTCGTACTGTTATATGGTACTTTGAAAATTGTTATTTTTTGGCTGGCCATCAATGTAAATCATTCCAACTATTGAATAAGTTACCGTAAAACCTGATGGCATCTTGATGCAATCCTGATTTTATTAAAAACCTGTTAGGACGGTATACATATTGCACCTTTTTCTTTTTCTTTTGTTTTTGTTTGCATGTGCTTAGCTTCTTAGGAACATAAGTACCACAACTTGCGCTGTCTCTGATTTGTAAGTTGGTACACAAAGAAGTGTAAAACACCATCCCCTTGTTCCACACTACCTGTATGTGTTAATCTGTTGTTAGGAAAATATGGCTTTGAATTTGGTATAACAACAAAGTCGGATTTTTAGAACAATCAAATTGGACTTTGAGATGTGATATCACTTTTTTTAAAGATTTATTTGTCCCACAATATTGTTAATGGTTACCGGCAAATTTCTTTCAAGATACAACAAAGTTTTAAATGAAAATATTAGGAAGTAATTCTAGAATTTCTCCATGCTCTCTAGGAAAACAATTGAAAAAATAAATGGTTGTATATCTTTTCTATAGAAAACAAAATGGGAAGAAGAAGATTAATTAATTCCAAAAAAAAACAAACGTACTTATATAAAAGACGTAGACAACTTTTCAAAATGTTACAAAATGAATGAAGACAACTTTTTGGGAAAAGTTGCAAAGTAGGAAAATAATTGGAGAAAATGGCTATATATCTTTCTTTTTTTTTTTTTTAAAGAAAATGAAATGGGAAGAGGAAGATTATTTAATTCAAAAAAAAAAAAAAACAAACGTACTTATATAAAAGCCAGAGACAACTTTTCAAAAGGTTACAAAATGAATAAAGACGACTTCTTAGGAAAAGTTGCAAACGTTTTAAAGGTTATGTTGAAAACACATAAAAAGATCGAAATTAAATAAATATAAATAAAAAATAACCATAACTCATTCCAAATAGTTGTACTATTTCAATAGGACACTACAGTTCATTTTTTTAAATAAAAATAACTTCAATTTTTTCAATAAATAAAAAATAATAATTGTTGGTTATTGTCAAAATTCATCTACGTGTATACTTACATCTTTTCAATGTGAGAAAAAACACATATTCTTTTGTTTTACAAACAAACTACCAACACTTGTGTAGCTTCTTATTAGGGCTAGGGGTTATCATTTGAGAAGCTAAGTAAGGATGGGTGGTTTTGATGATTACAAGCCTGTCGTGGCCGTGTTTGGCCTGCAGTTAAGCTTATGCAGCTCTTACTTTGTTCTCTAGAGCTTCTTTTTTTACTAGGGGTGAGAGCCCTAGAGTCATTGTTGTCCCTGTTGCCTTCTTTTGGAGGAACTGAACTGTTCTGTTGGACTCTCTCTCTCTCTCTCTCTCTCTCTCTCTCTCTCTCTCTCTCTTAAATTTTTAGTTTTTGCAGAAAGTCTCAGACTTTGTTGGGATTGAAGAGTGTCTCTTTGATATTCTTGGCATCTCTCTTTGGGTAAATTTCCTTTAGAAGTTAAATGATTTGGATCATGTGGAATAATATGTGTGCGCTTTTCACCTCGAAGATCGCATGTTTCACGAGAACGGATATTTCCACGGTAGCTATCAATCAAAACATTTACTATGAGGGTATGTACTTGGCCTCATCATCGATTACTAATACGAAAAACTATCGTATTCCTGCAACCACATTTCTAATGGCGTCTGTTATTAGATAAGTATACGCAACTATTTTCCAATTATTCTTGGGGAATTCAAATAAGCGGACTATAATAAATAATTGCCCTCCACAGTCCCCATAATTAGAGTCAAAACTAATTAAACGCCAATGTCCTGAATTAAGCTAATGAAGAAGAACAAGCAAACGTTTTCTTTGAGCTAGAAGAAATCGAATAAATGACCAATATCTAAAGAATGATCACACGCCTCAAAGAAGTACTAAAAATCAATTTAGCAGGGCCCCTCGTTTTCTATAATAGTTTTCCTCTCTACTGTTCCTGAAGGCGCAGCAACCCACCGAGTATACAACAATGAGGAAGAGGATGAATATGATGTTGACCACGGCCACTTTCTTCCAGTCGCTCTTGATACCCTGCAAAAGCCCGGCCTTGCACGACTGGCAATTGTAGCACAGAACCTTGGGGTCGTTGTCCCACGCCTTACAATCGGGGTTGGAGTAGACAGAACCAGCAGTCTTGTTCCATACGGTCGGGTTCACGTAGGTGAAATTGCAGTCATTCGACGGCTTGCAGCAACCAGACTGCACATCAAGAAACAAAGATCGTCGGGATGTCATGTGCTGATAGATAAAAACAAGTGTAGCTAAATGGCAGAACCGGAACACGATCATGTGTGTGCGAGCTCAGACTCTTATAGCGAGATGCAATCAATCAGAATCACGCTACGAAGTTTGCAAACACGGTGCTTAAATTTTCAGTGGATACTTTCGTTTAGAAGATTGGAGGCAGACGTGTTGCTTATTGCAATTGGCTATGGCCTCATTTGACTCGTACAAATAAAACCACCATATCATAATCAGTACTAGTATTGCAAAAGGAATATCTGCAAACCTGTCATGGCATAGTGCATGTTAAAGCACTCGATCGCCATCGCAAAAAGCGACTACCTGACATTCTTATAGAAAAAAAGGCATTGGCCTTTCTGAAGGGGAAAAATACTAAAAACGTCATAAACCTACGGCATTAATACCAATTCAATACTAAACGTTTCAATTGGACCAATTTAGTTCTAAACATTTTTAAATTGTCACAAATTTAGTCATTCTAGCTAATTTTGACCAATTGTTGCTGATGTGGACCTTGGCCAGTGCCTACTATCCAACCACCACTGACATGATAATTTATAAATTAATTTTCAAATTTTTTGTAACTTTTTTTCTTTTCCCTTTCCTTTTTTTTTTTTTTTCTCTTCTTCCTCCTTGACCTTCTTCTCCCTACAATAGCCCTCGCCGATTGCCAATGAAGGTCGTAGCCCTTGCCCGACCTCGCCTAGGGTTGTGAGTGAGGCAACTTAGCCCAAATCTAGGTGAGACCAGCCTCACCATAGCCTTGCCTCAGGCAAAGGGGGCATTTGCCAAGGCCCTAGCGAGGCCACCTTCACTCAAGGCAAGGCCATGGCGAGGCTGGGTGTGGCTAGTGGTCCTTGCTAGAGCCTTGGTAGCCATTGCAAGGAGAAGAAGTCCAATGAGAAAGAAGAGAGAGAAGAAAAAAAAAGGAAAAGGAGAAATAAAAAAATAAAAAATTAACAAAAAATTTGAAATAAATAAAAAATTATTAAAAATTGACATGTCAACATCCAGCTATCGACGAAAGGATTAAATTGGTGCCACCGTGAAAAGATTTAGGACTAAATTGGTCTAATTGAAATGTTTAAGATCGAGGCCCCTGTTTGGTAACCATCCAAACGGGGGCCAAACCCCGATTCTTTGTTCTTGGAATCGGTTTCGGCCTAGAATCGTGTTTGGTAAAATTTTTGTTCTCGGAAACAGATTGGGAATAGAATCAAGAACCAAAAAAAAAAAAAAGTTGATTCTTGTTCCGGAACGAATTTAAGAATCAAAATCAAGAAATTTTCTTCTTCCCTTCGGCCATCTCGCAACCGCCGTCCATCACCGCCGCCACCGTCCGCCGTCCGCCACCGCCGTCCACCGCTGCCATCGGCCGCCGTCTGGCGAGCTCGCCAGAGGCTTGCCCAGCCACCGGCGAGGCTCAGACTCCCCAAATTTGGCGAGGCCAAGCCTCACCGGTGGCCAGGCGGGCCTCGCCGGGGCTGGGCAGGGGCTGGGCAAGCCTCGTGACGCCCAGCCCCACCGGTGGCCAGGCGAGGCTCGCCCAGCCCCACCGGTGGCTTGGCAGGCCTCGCCTAACCCCGACGAGGCCGGCCTGGCCACCGGCGGGGCTCGGCCTCACTAGATTTGACGAGGCTGAGCCTCGGTGGGGCTAGGCGAGCCTTGCCCAGCTGCTGGCGAGGCTCGGCCGACGAGGGCCGGCCTCACCGAGGGCTGGCGACGCTCCGGTGAGGCCGCCGATCCTCGTCGGCCGGTTCTTTGGTCGGTCCGGGCAACGGGCCGAAGAAGAAGAAGAAGAAGATGAGAAAAAGAAAAGAAAAAAGGAAAAAAAAAAAGGAAAAAAGAAAAGTAAAAAAAAGGAAAAAAGTAAAAAAATTATTTAAAAATTAAAAGAAATTGATTTGGAACAGAATTAATGAACACGATACCAAACACAATTCTATTTCAGAATCAGAAATTTTGGACAATTACCAAATGGCCTAAAATGCTTATAATCGGTTCCGGGAACGAATAAAAAAGAATCGGTTCGATCGAATCTACTCCAGGGAATGAATAGTTACCAAACGCGCCTGAATCAATACCAATATTATGGATTTAGGATTTTTTTTGCTATTTTTCCTGAAGATGTATCATTGAAGTTCACAAAGTTATGCTAAAAAGAATTTAAAAATTGCAAAATGTCAAAAGTTCTACGATTTTAATCACAATTCATATTAATCAAACACGGACAATCAGAATCAATGGTTCATTAGGGTCGAGTCCACAAGGTCAGGTCTCAATCAAAACCGCCCACAAGAAGAAACCGCAACACAATTACACATTCAATTTTCACATCTTCACGAGAGAACCCAAAAGTCTGAACGAAGAACAAAGATGGACAGATCTAAACTCACCTGAAGAGCAGACAAGTGCTCGGTGTAAAACTTCTCGCTCGTGTCGCTAAAGTACTTGTCTTGAAAGATCGAGCAGACCATGCCGTCGCTCAGGCAGCTCTTGATCTTGCTCCAATTCTTGGTGCTGTTGACCCGCTTCTGCAACCAATGCGAGTAATCCCCGAGCCGATACTCCTTATACCCTCGCCCACTGAGAGCCTCACCAGCTCCCTTGTTCGTCACGACAAAGGCAAAGATGGTGAAGCAGAACAAGAGGATAATGAGCAAGAAGGTGACGAGGAGGTAGAGCCAGAGGAGCCAGGACACGCGGCAGCAAGCACCGATGAGGCCAGCAAGGGAGACGAGCATGAGGAAGACGCCAAGGGCAATGACAGGCCGCTCAAGGAACTTCTCACAGTCGGTGCTGGCCCGTTTCAGGAGCCATATGCCGGCGCCGAGGATTGGGACCGAGAGGACGAAGGAGAGGAGGTTGAGGATGCCTACGAGGCTATTGCTCAGACGGACCATGATGTGGGGGTCGAAAAAGGCGAGATCTTTGAGGGGGGTTTTCGCGAGAGCGATTGAGTGAAATGTGTGGATTGGAGATTGGTGTCACAGCCAATTAATTTAGCATTCCCTTGCCATTCGATTTTAGGAATTTCTTTCCTAGTCAGCCTTTCTCACCATACTCACAAGGATATTAGAGATAAAAACTCGTAGAAAGAAGCACTGGATTTCTGTTACTAGTGAAATAATACAAATGAGGGGGAAGAGACTTCTCTATATACAAGTATCCATTTGATTACAATCGTAGATCTCCCCATAATCTAACGGTGTAGGTTTGGAAATCCAAAACATTATTTAGGGAAAAATCCAATCATTATTAATCATTTGGTAATAAGGATTATTTCCTAATAAGTGGACTCTATTCATGGAAGCAATAAGAATGTTGGAAGATTTGATTGTATGGATGACTAGATCTTTGGTTATTTGATTGATTACTTTCAATGACTAAAGTAATGAACTTGAAGATTATTCAATGGCTAGTTTGGATTATGAAGATTATATAATGTTGGAAGAGAATTGGTGGAAAAAACGACTAATTTTTTCGATGCGCAATAAACAAATTACTCAAGAATGTACATTGAATCACGAGCGAATGGCGGATGATATGACTTCACGATGGTTTGAATACAATCACGAAAAAAGCATTCATGTTCCACAACATTAATACCGTTTGTCTTCTCAAATAGAAATGAAAAGCTTTTTGTTTATTTGTCTTTAATGGAATGAGAGTGAGAGAAAGGAAAAGCGTTTTTTTTTTAAAGGTTTTATTGTCAAGAGTTAGTCATCTTTAGAAATTATCCATTTTATATTTCCTTTAAAAAGAGAACTACTCATGCCCTTTCAAAAAGTGCCTTCTCAATCACATCACATCAATACGAATTAGTGTCTTTTAAATGCACCATATCATGGAGGAACCAACATAATAACATCTCTCACTCTAATATAATAGGCAATATAAGGCATTACCATTAATCTATTTTTGAAATAATTTACACTAGCAAGAAAGTCGTGCGACTAGTGAGTACACCTGCACTTGGCAGCTCAAATTATGTAGCTATTAGAGATAACATAATGGCCACAACCCAAAAAAAAATAAGCAATTGATGTCTCACAATGCCTCATACATATTTGGCTATATCAATATAAGTATATCCATCCTTTAAAAGCTATACTTAAAAGCTATATTTAATTATTTTTATAACACAAAGTATTTACAACTATATCCACAACCACAAAAAACGATAAAATTGATCAACCGGTAAATACATGTGATAGATATAAAACAACAATAGTCTTCATTTGCACTCATATCTCTCTCCATTTCATAACAATTGTTTTCCTAGACATGTTCTATAAAGCTATATCTATTCATGACCACCGGTAACATGCTAAAATAACAACATTTAATCTTTTACTTTGAGAACATAATCAAAAGTAACATAGAATGCAAATTGAGGTAAATTATAAATTACCTCAAAGACTTACAAAAAAAAAAAAAAAGGGAGATGATTTTACTCACATTCCCTTGTTAGTCATACAATGCACATATAGTATGAGTTATATACTATAATTGATTTCTCTTTTATAAAATTTTATGTCATTTATTAAATATATTAATTATACAGATCGTAGCCTAAACATAATCGTGTGCTTCTCATGTTCTCATTTTTAGCTTGAGTACTATATCAGTTTGCTTTCTACAACGCCCAAAAGTACTCATATTTGACATCTTTCAAGTATTTATGATTGTAGGACTATCATGTTCAATTTTATTATGTGCAAATCACAGACCTCATCTTGACTTCAATCAAGGTGATATAAAATAATTTTATGTACTAAACTTGCTATTCTATCATTTATAGGTACATAATATCTCATCTCAACATGCTAACCATGACATTTAAGGTGATTGCTTGTGTGAGTGAACCAATCATTATCTGCTAACATACCTTTCAATAATATATGTATATTTGAGCTAGTCTTATAATGATTTATACTTATTAATAAAATATCAAGTTACTAAATATAAACAAGTACAATACATATGTTAATATATACATAAATTAATGATATTCAATAACATTATATATTATTTTCTATGTAATCTTAGAGACATTCTGTAGGTTAAGAACATGTCTCTAAGAACAACCTTTATAAATGGATTGGTATGTATTGAAGGATCACTCATTTCTATGCTATTATATTTCTGGTAAAGTTGTTCTGTATGCTAACGTGTTTCATCTTATCATGATACTTGAAACATTTCACATATATAATGGCTACTTGACTATCACAATAGACTATTACTAGTTTGAAACCTCAGTGACAATAGCTAAATTTTTCAAAAAATGTTTTGGCTATACTACTTCTTACACTTGGGCAAAGCATGCAATGAATTTCATCTCCATCGTAGGTAATGTTGTGCATGTCTATTATTTACTATTCCAAGAAATTGCACATTCATTAAGCAAGAACGCATACCTAGAAGTAGATTTATGCTCATCTAGATCTCCTCCCAATCAACATTTGAGTAACCTAATAAGCGTAAATTATTTCATTGATAACAAGGTCGATGGTCCATGGTGCTTTTCAAGTATCTTAAAATCCTCTTCACTACTTTTCAATGAGCTTGATTATGATTTGATTGATATCGACTTACTAACCCTACGACATAACTTATATTAGGTCGAGTACACGTTATAGTATATATTAAACTTCGACTGAACTAGTGTAAAGACCATTCTCAATTTCTTTCTTTTCTTTTGGAGTTATAGGACACATTTTAGTACTTAAGTCTTCGCCTTGCATGACAGGGATATCAATGGAATTATAATGCTACAAATTGTGATGTTCAAGAATCTTCATTATATAAGACTCTTGTGATAGAGTAAAGAGTTTTCTTGATCAATCTCTTTCAATCTTAGTTCTCACTATAGAATTAGCTTCTTCTATATTCTTCATTTCAAAATTAGAGGACAATTATTCTTTTATAGTGATAACCAAACTCTTGTCATTCTCAACCAATAGAATATCGTCCACATAAAGTGATAAATCACAAATTTATTTTTGGACCGTTTGACATATACACAATGATCTTCTTTGATCATATGAATCCAAAAGATGCTATGACTCGATGAAAACAAAAATATCATTGTCTAGATGATTGTTTAATGCTATATATTGAGCGATGAAACTTGCAAATTTATGCTCCTAATATTTTGCTATGAAACCTATTAATTGTTTCATATAAATTTTTTCATCTAGTTTTTCATTAATAAATGTCGTCTTTACATCTATTTAATGTAATTCTAGGTCCAAATGTATGATAATAACTAAAATAAGGCATATAGAGGTAAATCTTACATTTTGTGAAAATGTTTTATCATATTTTATACTCTGTCTTTTACAACAAGACAAGCCTCATACTTTTCAATGAATCCATATGTCCTTCACTTAATCTTGAGAATCAATTTATTTTTAATAACCTTGTGATTGGGTGACAAATCAACTAAGTCCCAGACATGGTTTGCCCTTATTAACTAGGGGTGAGCATGGTCCGGGTTGGTCCGGGCCACCCCTAACCCTAGGACCAACCCGTACAGTATCGGTTCTCAATTTTTAGGACCGAAGACCGACCCTATTAAGCCTGGGACCAAGGACCGGACCAACTCAATGGGTTCGGTCCGGTTCCAAGGTTAACTCGGAACCGATCGATAATTTTTTTCCTCTTGTTTTTTATACTCCCTAAAAAAGCAAACCTACAAATCCAAATTATACATCCATCAACAATGCGGCATTGTGCAACCAAACTATAAGTACCAATACATATTCACCAAAATTTCCTTTCTTTTCCCAGCAAAACTTTGGCATTTTTTACCTACTTTCAGCTGATAGCTCATAAATTACAAGCTCGTGTCTTTATCGAGCTTGTTGTTCCAACATGCACCGATCTAGATTTTAAAAACATGACATCAATATGGTTCGATTGCTACTTCAGTTAAAATCACGATGGATGATGAGCACGATTCGGTTCTCCAATCAAAGCTAAAACCCATCTCCAAAAAAGAAAGAAAAGCCCAAAAAGAACACATCGGATGCAATCGCCCCCTTCAATCGAGGGTCCAAAAGGGGAGGTCACGGGGACTAATACCCAGCCAAATTGATCACATGCGCAAAGCAAACGTGGAAAAATAAAAATTCAACACAAATCAAGAGCATTTAAGATCTCAAATGAAGCACAAAGTAAAACTCACTAGCCAAGTTGTGTTTGGAAAGCAAGGGTGAGCCGAGCGTTAGGGTTTCTAGTTAGGGCTTTTTTTTTTTCTTTCTAATTTACTTGGCAATAAGCGAGGCGATCGGCGCAAGTGGTGAGCGGCAAGCGTCGAGCATTGAGTGGGGCGAGCGTCAACTGGCGAGCGGCAAGCATTGAGCGAGGCTAGTGGCAAGCGTTAAGCGAGGCTAGCAGCAAGTGGTGAGTGGCGAGCGTTGAGCGAGGCCAACGACGACAGCAAAGGGTGAGTGGTGAGCGGTGAGTGGTGCAAGTGGCACGCACGATCAAAGGTCAGCGGCGTGGGCAACCAAAGGCGAGTGGGATGTCGCTACTTTTGATTTTGGCAAATTGAAGAACAAGGAAGACAAAATGGAAGAGAACGTACTTTGGGGAAGGAAGCCGTGAGAAGATTTATGGCGTAAACTTCGCACCATTTTGGACGTCGCGAGTCCGTAACTGTGAGGACTCCTTGGTCCTCACGGTGAAGATTGAAGAACATACTTTGGACTATGGAGGACGCCGTGAAGACCTTTACGGCGTAAACTTCACGCCTTTGGGAATTGGATATCGTCTGTCCGTGACTATGAGCCTGAGGAGTCAACAGCTTTAACATAATTTTACTTAGGTTTGAATATAAAAGAATTATAAATAATATAATATAATATAACAGACATTTTACTTAGGTTTGAATATATAAAATAATTATAAAATAATATAATATAATATACAAGGTAGGTCTAGGGTTGGACCGACCCAAAACTCTCAGAGCCGAGGACCAACCCGCACAGTGTTGGTCCTGGAATTTCAGGACCAAGGATCGACCCAGTCCCCTTGGGAACCGGACCAGGACCGGCAGGGTTGGGCTGGTCCAGGGTCGGTCCAAGGTTGACCCTAGACCCCTGCTCACCCCTATTATTGACTCTATTTCATTTTTTAAAATTTATCTTCATTCTTCCTTATCAAATTAACAATTACTTAGGCTCGACATCGTCTTACAAAGTAATCATAAATACTTTCCATTCAATCTTAAAATGATGACGGGAAATATTTTTACAATTACTTTTACATAACTAAACTTCTTCCGAATTTAGTTCTTCAGGCAATGTGACACTTCTACTAAGTCTTGTATATTAAGGTAAACTTCATTTCCCTCAACAACATCAATTGGTGTGTTATCAGGATCTTCTATTTCATATAATTGGAAGTTAGTGTTAATCTCACCTTTATTAGGGAGTTGTTCTCCAAGAACGTGACATCTCGTGACTCCATTTCAATCACACTTTTGTCAGCTTGCTCACCTATGAATAGATACCTTTTAGAGTGTTCAAAATATCTTTAATATATATATATATATATATTCCTTCTAGGGCTTAATTTGCCATATATATGAAAAGAATCATGAATATAAGTTACACACCTCAAGATCGTAGGTTATTTAAGTCTGATTTTCTACTGGTTCATAATTCATAAGGGGAGGAAGTCAATGACTTAGAGGGCACATAGTTAAGAATATATGCAGTAGTTAATAATGCATCTTCTCAATATAAGACATGCAGATTTGTCTACGTCATCGTAGACTTCACCATTTTTAAAAGGGTTTTATTACTTCTCTTAGTAATTCCATTTTGTTGCTAAATATTAGGAATAATCGATTATCTTACAATTCACTTTTCATTATAAAGAGCCTTAAATTGGTTAGACAGATACTTACGTCACTATTAGTTCTCAATACCTTTATTGTTATATTCAATTGATTCTTTACCAAAATTATATATCATATAAACCAATCCCATACTTTAGACTTATAGGAGATTAGATAAACATAATTAAAACACATGAAGTTATTTATAAAAGTGATGAAATATGAGGCTTTATGGCTCGTCCTCACATTCAATGGATCATAAATGTCAAAATGTACAAATTGCAATGGAATTTCAACTCGATTCTTTTATTAAATGGTTTTCTAGTCGTTTTTCCTGTTAGACCTTGTTCACATATGGGTAATCAACATTAGTGAGTGATTCTAAAAGATCTTCTCTTACTAATCGTTTCATTCTTTGTAACACAATGTCAAGTACTTGCATTAATCTCCACATTACTAGAAGATATAATTAAAGAAAAACAACCATCAACATTAATATTTTACACATGATAATCAATGTCTAACAGCACAAAACCATTCAATATATGACAGAACCATAATAAGTTGTTATAAACAAAATGTCAACACAATCATCATAAAAATTCAATAGGTAACCTAAGCTTAGAATAACAACTATGGAGACAAAGTTCCGTCGAATATATGGGTTTTGACCACCATGTAACATTAATTTACATGTGTTGATACCATTGACTTTAACTCTTGAGGCTATAGTCCATATATGATGAGATTTAACAAGCATTACAGTACTAAAAACAAAAGTATTACTTAAAGTAATGGAATAATTGGATACATCTTCCAGCTTAATACATTCATGAGCAAAGTGACCCAATTTGCCACAATTATAACATTTCATCTTAGCATTGTCCTACTTTTCACCACGCTTCTTACATCATAGGGTCTTAACTATTTTAGGTGTTTGATTAATCTCCTTCTTTTGTTGTTGAATTTATGGTTCCCTTTGCATTTGAAGCCCAAAACTTTACACAAACTTGATTCAGCAACATAAGTATAGATAGAGAATCTCACAACCTCTAGGTGTTCATCCTCTAATTCTAAATGACACACTATATTGTCAAAAGTGGTGACATTCTCATTGTGCGTTATGTTGATTTTCATATACTTTCTACTATCAAGAGAATACCTTATAACAGCATGAACTTATTATTCATCAGTAATGGTGTAACCTACCAATTTCAACTCAAGAATTATATTTGAAATATCCTAAAGATATTGGCCATCGTTAGATTTGAGCACTTTTAATATGTGTCAAACTTGATTCTAAGCCTCCTTAATTAAGTGACAGGCATACTCTCAAACTTATCTTTCAAAGCAGCCAAAATAACTTGACTTTATTATAACTTTCAAACTCACATATGTAATTATCTTACATGTAACTCAGAGCAATGCAATTTTTTTTTTTTTTTTTGCAAGCTTGATAAACTTCTTAATCTCTTTTATGCTAAGTTGAAATTCTATACTCAGGTTTATCCATTGTATGTTTGAGGGTTTCTAAAATCTATCACTCTTCAAGGATGTACTAAACATTTCGATACCAAATATAATAATTGTCACCGTTCATCTTCTTACTCTTATTGAGATCAGTCATAATAATCTTGGATGCCGAAATCATAATCAATTGCTACTACACATTGACATAATAAACACACAATCAATACTAGCACATTTTCTATGGTAACACACATATAAAATTTGCAACAAAAAAATTAAATTAATGATAATTTAACAAAAGACACCAAAATGAAAGTTTACTATGTTCCTAATCAGTTTTTGTGTACGATTGTTTTACTATCGTTAATTAATTTAATTTATGCAAATTTTATCTAGATGAGAACTCTTTAAAATTCTACCAACCTATGAACTCCTACTAAAAAAGATGATTGCGTAACCTCATGTAATCATCACACTTTTTCTATTAATATCAAAAGGCATTGCATGACATGAACTAATGTACAAAACATTCATGTAATAACTATAATTGAAAGCGGAATTCATAATATAATAAAAAAGATCAAAGATCTCCAACTATTGTTTGAATTTGTTCGAAACTAGGAAATTGCAAGCATGTTAAACCAAATACATGCAATCATCGAACCAAACTCCACACAACACATACGTGGTCATTTATATATAGGCTAGTTTTTGTATTTCCAATATCATAGTGAAATACAAGTAAGAGGAAACGAACAATGCATTTATATCTCAAAAATACCCGTATTTAGGGCTCTATATGCATTTTTATACCTTTAAAAGCCTCAATGTAAAATAACTACATAACAATGCAGAGCACATCCATACAAACTAAACGCCTCCAACCACGCAATAATCGAAAATCACACACACTCACATGCACCATCTGAGTGCACAGCACATGTGAGGTATGCGCCAAAAAGCCAATGCGGCTCATGGTCGGTCCAACTGATTAGACTAGTCCAATGGTCAAATCGGTTCAACCAGTCCGACCACTAACCAATCAACCCGGTTGGCTCATCAAATTGGGTCTTCAACTAGGTTAGGTTGCCGGTGGATGATGTCATCGATAACGTCACACTGTCGGTTATCAACCATTTGCTAACGTTATCGATGATGTCAATATGTGCCGCTAGTGCGTGCATCATGCTCATGCATTGAGCGTTCCCAGCATGTATGATGCATAGCCCTCATGCATTGCCCTTTCGAGCCGCTCGTGAAGGCGCGTTCGGAGTTTTTCGGTGACATTCGACCCACCCTTCTACTCGTTTTGTAAAGATCTTTCATCTTGTGTATTCAGAAATTAATTTTGGCCAAAAAAATTCCAAAAAATGGCTTAGACAAAACGGTCGTCCATAACCTTCAAATCCGTTTTTCAATTCGGTTCATTTTCGACGATTCATGTTACAATTTATGAGCAATGAATATCCAAACAATATGAAGTTCATTCTCTTGATCTCATATCAAATAATAAGCAAAAAAATTCGACAAAAAAGCAAGGTAGAGATCATAACACAGGCTTTAATACTAATCTTGGAAAAGAGTCGGTGCAAGAAACAACCAACCTCTTCAATACGTAATAAATAAATCACCTAGGAATGTACGTTGAATCACAAGCAAAGGACAAACGACACAACTTCACGATGGTTTGAATATAATCATGAGCAAAGCATTCACGTTCTGCAGTGTTAATGCTATTTTTCTTCTCAAAATAGAAATGGAAGCCTTTTTGTTTGTTCATCTTTGATGGAGTGATATAGAGAAAGGAAGAGTGTCCTTTTTTGAAACATTCTATTGTCATGAGTCAATTATCTTCTGAAGTTATCCTTTTTATACTTCATTTAAAAAGGTAACTACTCATATCCCTTCAAAGGGTGCCTTCTCAATCACATCATATCAAGATGAATTAGTATCTTTTAAATTCACCTTATCATGGACGAACCAATGTAATATAACATATAAGAAGGTTAGCCTACACCAAAGAGGACAAATCCATGAAATAGAAAAAGCTATATACTTATACTCTTGTTGAGTTGTTAAGCGAGAGTTCATTTACCAAGAGTGCTTATCAATGATTGCAATCTCAGTGAGAAGTGTACCAGAGTTGTAGTAGTGCTTGGGTATGCAATAGTATGATATATAGCTTTAAATATAAATAGCACCAATTTTGGGTAGAAGTGTTTTAGGTAGAAGCAGCAAGTATTATTGTGTGACAACTCAAAAGATTATTAGTGGAATTCAACTTTTTGGTGACTGTTAGTCTAAGAGAGCGTATGTAGGTTTATATCAAGTTGAACCACAATAAAGCTCTAATCACAGTTCTTCTATCTTATTTTTTTATTTAAACAGCTGCCTGGTAGAATCGCACTACACTGACTAATATAACTTGTGGTGGGGCTAACAATGCAACCTAGAAGAGAGGTTCAATAGATTGAGTGATGATAATTAAAAAAAAAATTGCAAAATATTAAATAATTAACATTCATGATATTAATTCAAACAGAGTAGCGTGTGTGATGATGATAAATAGATCAAAGTGAGTCAAGATAATCACACAACGATTTATAATGTTTTGGCTCCGTACACAAGCCTATGTCCACTCTTAAACTAACATCTTTAACAACGGTTGGATTCCACTAATAATCAATAGAACAAGTTACAACAAGCACATGTTATTCCTCTTACATGATAGATCACACTATCAAGAAACACACACTATTCTTACACTTGTACACTCGACCATCGACTATTCTAGTGCTATATCATTACAAAGAGCAATACAGAGAAAGAGTAAATACACTTTCTATTTGTGATAGTAATCGCAATATTTAATCTAGCCAAGCCTTTTCATAGCATCATTGCTCCTTATGTAATGAGGTTCTCAATGTGTCCATTGGAGATCATCAAGGATGATTAGATAGCCATTGAGAATCATTGGAGGAAACCTTTGATAGAATTGGCACTATTTCTATGTTTGTTTCCTCTACTAGTCTTAGGCTTCTTGAAATAGGCCTGATGCGTCTATCAAAACAGTAAACTGCTAGCACCTTTTTTGATTGCTTTCCCGATTATTTTGCTAAGAGGTCTAGTCCTGTAATGGCTATATTCTATACTATCAATGGTCATCTTTCTAGCGCGTACCTCACTTTTATCAGTCCTAATACATCACCATACTATCATATGCACACTATCACCGGTGCTAATTGTGAGTGACCTAATTAGCTATCTTCAATGATGATACTAACTAAGTGACACGAGATGTTAAGAGCAATGATCCTTATCAATACCAAGGGACTTCTAAGGATACTAGCTTGACTGATCCTACCAAGTAACTATGAGACATCACTCTCATTTGTACTTGTAAGTTCAATACGTCACAGCCTAGTTTCTTGGTAACATAACATCATTGATGATATGCAAACACTTTCACCATCTACATTTGTTATAGTAAATGTTAGTACTCAAAGATAGTTTGACAATCATCGAAATATCATAAGGAATATTTTCCAATGATTTCTCATTTTTTTATGATAACAAAACTATCCTACAAATGTAAAATAATACAGTAAATATTTGAGATTATTTGCTATAAAATTAAATAGAATCTGCTTAACAGGAGATTCGATGATTCAGCATGTGATGGTAAGATCAAGTAATTAAGTGCGTTAATGAGAATGGTATCAGCATAGCGCCTATCGATGTTTTACTTAGTAGATTATATCAGCATTAGCGTTTCACGCTATGCGCATACTAACTTTGCTCCTTTTTGTCATTATCATAAAGATAGATGCAAAGATAACAAACCAAATAGTTTATTCCAAATAAGAGATGACAGTAGGACAATAATTAAAATGCACAGAGATGATGGTACGGTCCTAAGAGTTTCTAAGAACGACGGGTTCTCATCTTGGTAGAGGGAGGAGTTTCAACAGATGGTTTTGGAAATGGGCGAATAGGATTATAGCATTGCAGGCTAAGGATTGATTGTTCCAAGCGCACGAGGAATTTGTTCATTTGGTTGACAGTGGTTTATAAATTCTAAATGGCCTTGTGGAGAGTTGTTGGACGCAAATTGCGTAACCCCAAGATCTCCATAACTAGAACAAGAACATGCATAATTGAGTAGAAAGATTAACGCACCTGGATCCATCGAATATAAAGCGGAAGCAGAAAAAGGATTACCCACATATATCAAGGGGATCCATGCATCAAGTCCTTCTCCTCTATTGCCCTCTGTATCACTGGCTCAATGAGGTGACCCCCTCATGTTTATTGTTAGGTAAACGCCCTTTAGGTGATAATAAATGTGAGAAATCGGGTTAGAGGAGAGACTTGAGCACTATTTATAGAGTTTCCAACCAGTCCCCCTCATTACGGGCTAGGCTCAACTCGGCCCACACTAGCCAGCCCATATTAGACTAATTAAGAAACCTTCTATCTCTCTTTAGACCAAACCCCGTAAAACGGTAAACGTTAAACGGTAAATTACAATATCAATTAATGTAGTCCACAATTAGAAAAACTCTTACATTCTCCCACTTGGACTATATTAATTGAAATCGTACTGTATGTGCACACATTAGTCCAGAGATAATTCTTAATAGTCAATCCTATCCCATAAAGTCTTAAACACCGAATCATGACGGTAACTGCATGTATACACACAGAGCCTTCCATGGTCACGAATGTTCTCAACTTTATTGATATGGATTCAATATGGTAGTGTGGTAAATGGATAACATCTCTCATAGAGAGATCCCATTTGTTAGTCACCATTCTCTTAACTTTAGGCGTCACAAAAACTTGTGCCACTAGAGAATGCTTTATGGTTCCAATGAACCCACATATGTCTTGTCCTTATGGTTAACCTTTCTTTATGTATCACAAGACATATGCACAAGGCTAATAACCGGATGCCCGGATGCCCCTAGCCTTCACTCAAGGTTTATATAATCCCTTGAGACTTTATCAATATGTATTCAACATAATAACAACACATTCAAAATATTTTATTGAATGCAAATGTTGATACATATCAAACCGTTACAAAGTGTAACGAACCACAGATGTGAACTTTATCAGAGTAAAGCCAAAATAGCTCCCACTAAACAACAATATCCGAAGATACTCCTAGGCCCATGTTAACGATATGTTAATAAAATACACATGGGCGTAGGCCTTTAGTTAGTGGATCTGCAACCACATCATCTGTGAAAATATATTATGTTGCGACCTACCCTCGGGGGGAGGGAACAGGTTTAGGGGTATTGCCTAAAGAACGACCCTAAGGCCTATGATTAGGCATGGGCTCTCCCAAGCCCATACCCCGCGTGACGTTGGGATATTTTTTTTTAAAGAAATTTTGCACAAAAGGAGTTGCCACTAGCCTATTGGGGTCGGCTAGGAACCAAGTGAGGCATGGGAGCATACCTCACTTCCTACGCAACCAGAGAATCTAGGGTCGGGGACTTGATTACACTAATTGACTAATTAGTGCCCTTTCGGTACCTAATCTTGTTCATTTTATCAAAATAATTTGCAGACAGCTTGAATTGATTTTACTCATCCACAAACATATTAAAGTGATCATACGGGTGCAATCTAAACACATACTATTAAACATACCATATGACTACACACATACCATTAAACATATCCACCAATAATCATAGCTAACAATGTCCTAATCACACATACCATTGAACATAACAAGGTATACAATCTAAACAGGCGATGTAATCAAAATAAATGCATAATTACACTTAAAGCGACAACACCTAGTAATTCCTAACCAAACTCTATCACTTTTTAAATTTTCGAAATTTTTTAATTTTTTAATTTAGTTTTTTAAATTTTTTTAATTAATTTTTTTAAAAGGGGTCGAATTTTTAATGTTTTCCAAATTTTTGAATTTTAGGAAAGTTTTTTGAATTTTTATTATTTTTCGAAATTTTTGAATTTTGATTTTTGATTTTTTTTTGAAAATTTTTGAATTCTTGAAATTTTTAATATATGTTTTATATTTAATATTATTATATTCGGATAATGGGTTCGGAGCGGGTAGACCTGATCCGGCCATTGACCCGACCCAAAGCCAGATTCGCCCTTTTGGATTAAAAAATATATATAAATCATTTTCAATTTTTCAAATTTTTTATTTTTTATTTTTTTTTTAAATTCTTTCTTTTGTCTTTTTTCATTGCGTCGTACTGTGTCCTTTTCCTGCACCTACTGTTCAACAGTCATTCCCGAAGCCCACTTTTCATTTTATAGTTTTCTATTTTTCATTTTGCTTTTCTTTTCTTTCTTTTGATTGATTTTTTTTTGTTTTTTTTTTTATTCCTTCTTTCTTCCCTTCTGGCTTTTTCACCGAACATCCCCATCTATTGTCTTTCCTTCCCTTTTTTTTTTTGGGTTTTTTCTCTTTCGCTTTTTTTTTTACTTGGTTCTCCTCTTTTCTTTGTTCTTATTTTTTTTTATTCTTTCCCTCCCCCTTCGACCTTCTTCATTACGTTTTCATGCCCGACTCTTTACCCGAACATCCCTCAACCGAGACCCCACCGGCACGACAACGCCAATGAGAGCAACCGCCGTCCTTTCCACCGATAAAACACCACTATCTACCCGTTATCCACTCCGACCGGCAACGACCACCGTTGGCCACAAACGCCGATAGCCAAACCATTTTTGGATGCAGACATTCCCACGGCTCAAACACACATGATTATTCCACGAAAATCGTATAGATTCGCAATGGAAACATATAAGAAAGGCAAGGTCCAACATATATATGAGCAAGCGCGAATCAGACGGAGTTTAAACCTGGGATGCTTCTCGGTTCTCTTTGGGGCATTTTGTCATACAGTTGAGGTGCAGCAGCTAAAAGGGGCATACGGACTCACTCAAGGCTCAGATTCGAGTAAAGATCAACATAACATGCCTGAGCAACGCTCAAGACCCGCTAAGGGACATATCAATCACATTTGAACGGATGTGGGTACAACAAGTATCTTCGGGCTTCAACAAACTTGCAGAACTTAGATATCGTTTACACATTTCCACAAGCATTTGGTGTGCATTACTGACATGGGGGATTTTCCGCACGAGACAAATCTAAACCCCCTACGACACATACTAGAATAGCTAGCAGCTTTCAAGGAGGACCGACTCGAGACCGGAACTCGCACGAACTAGTCGGCACGAGCTCGGCCTAACGCTTCAAAAAAAAAAAAAAAAAAAACAGGTACACACGGTCGAGACAAAAGCCTACCCGGTTCAAGAGGAGGAACGCGTCGAATAGCAACCGACGAACGAACCTCCGGCGACGACCAACCACTCTCTCGAGCTTGCACTTTCTCTCTAGGTCGCTCACTCACTCCCTCTCCTCCTCGGTCTCTCTTTCTCTCTCTCTCTCTCCGTCTTGGGTCCACCCCCCTCCGTCTTATACTCCTGTCTTTTCTTTTTCTGCAGGTATTCCGAGCGAAGACCTCTTGGCCATGCCAGCTGGTCGATCGGTCTGCTTCCCCGACCCGCGGATCGCGCCGAAAGCCCTGCCATGCCGATCCTCTGCCTTGCCTCCTCTTTTCTTCCCGTTTCTTTCCTTTTTGCTCTTTTTTTTTCTCTGCGGGAAATTGCGCGAAGACTACGGACGAACCAATTGCCGGCCGGGTGCTCCCAACCTGCGGATCATGCCGCTCGCCTGCCACACCGATTCTCTGCCGCCCCTGTTTTCGCTGCCCTCCTACTACTCTGCCTTCTACAAGTCTTTGAGCGAAGACCAGCAGAAGAAAAGAAAAAGGGGTTGGGCCGGTTGGAAGGGAAAGGTGATTGGGCCAGGCCCAGTGCGAGGGGAAGAAAAGAGAGGGGCGGGTCGGGCCATGGTCGAATCCGGCCCGACCCGACCATTTTTTTTTTTTAATTTCGATTTTTTTTTCGAATTTTTTTAACTCCTTTTTTTAATAATAATCCTTTTTGTGACTAATTCCTAACCTTTAACACTACTTTAAATTAATTAATTTAGGTGTCAACAGCTGCCCCTCTTTGAATGTAGCCTCGAAGAGGTTGCATTCAAAGACAAAAGACACCTAAATTATTTCGGCAGTAGAGAGACTCTAGGTGTATATGCATGTATCAAGTCGATGGAAAAGACTCATAACTATGAAAGCGCGTCTTGTCAATAAGAGGAAGAAAGATTCCGGGCTACAAAGCCCACCGAGTCATAAGAATGGGGTTGGAAGACTTCGGGTTACGGAAAGCCCACCGGGTCATAAGAAGGGGGTTGAAGGACTCCGGGCTACGGAAAGCCCACCGGGTCATAAGAAGGGGATTGAAGGACTCCGGACTACGGAAAGCCCACCGGGTCATAAGAAGGGGGTTGAAGGACTCCGAGCTACGGAAAGCCCACCGGGTCATAAGAAGGGGATTGAAGGACTCCGGGCTATGGAAAGCCCACCGGGTCATAAGAAGGGGGTTCAAGGACTCCGGGCTACGGAAAGCCCACCGGGTCATAAGAAGGGGAGAAGGACTCCAGGCTACGGAAAGCCCACCGGGTCATAAGAAGGGGATTGAAGGACTCCGGGCTACGGAAAGCCCACCGGGTTATAAGAAGAGGGTTGAAGGACTCCGAGTTACGGAAAGCCCACCGGGTCATAAGAATGGGGAGAAGGAGGACTCCGGGCTACAGAAGCCCACCGGGTCCTAAGAAAATGACATGGTTTAAGGTTGACCATGAACCTTTGGAGATGGCATGGTTTAAGGCTGACCATGAACCCTTGATTTTTAGGGAGGCCCCCGCTAACCCCTTTAAAAATTGCATGGCTTCACTGAGGAATCCTATCAAACTCAACTTGAGTGAATGTCATTAGAGACGTCATCAAAAGACGTATTGGCAATATTGTAGCATTAATTGAACAAGCTAATCAAGCTAAGTCTGACTGTTTTGGAAAAAACATTTGATTTCAATCGGCATCATGTGGCACAAAATTGTCATATTGCTTGTGGATACATCATTAATCATCAAATTCTCTAGGAGTCAAGTTCTTATCAAGACGGTCACGACTCGTGAAAAAGGTTCATTAAGCATGCCGAACTAGAGCTTCTTAGTCAGAAAGGGCTTCTCACGCACTTTCGATAAAATGGCTGCTTGATCCCATCCGTTCATGTGGGAGATAACTGGTTGCTTAGGGTATCTCACATAACCCAGATCAAAGGCTTTCAAAAACATTCGCGATGAGCACAATATGATCGATCAAAAAGGTCTTTTGAAAAAGCTGCAATATAGGCTCGTTTAGGGCTTACATGAAGGAATTATGGCCTTGAGGCCAATAGGGGAACACTTGTTGCTATCTTCGTCGGGTTTACAAGTCGAGAACTTGTAAGATAAGATAAGATAGGATTAGTTCCACTTCTTCAAGCAATAGTTTCTTTGTGGCATTCTCATTTTCACTCTAACCATCCCAATCAGAAGAGACTTCAGAAGAGGGTTGTAATGTTGGCTCGGGAAAGGCTTGAAAAGCTTAACATTTTCAAAGGGGTTTTTAAGAGTCAATGATCATCATAGCGTCATGACCGTGTCATTTGATCTTTTGAAGTCACTTGGCTTTTGAAACAGAGCGCATCTCAAAAGTCCCTTGATTAACCATTTCTGTATGGAGGTTTGCTCTTCTCTAATTTCCTTTGCACTTGCGATGATTTTTTTTTTTTTTTTTACTTAGGCACTTGGACTTTGATAATAATTAATTTTTTTTTACATAAGATGCAGCCTTTTGGCTTTCTTTTTTTTTTTTTTTTTTTTTTTTGACGGGCATTGACCTTGCTTTTGCCAGGTACACGCTTTTTCATGCCCCCTATTTTATCGAACTTTTTTTTCTTTGAACTTTTATAGCTCTTATGACTTTTGAGATACTTTTCACATTTTCTCGTGACTGTCAATTGTGTTTGGTCAATTCTTATGCCTTGCCCCAGTGAAGGGAGATGATCACCGCTCGAGGTTCAGAAATGAATAATCAGGCCCAAATTGGTTAAAACAATGGATATAGTGTTTGGGTAGAGAAGGAAATGCTCTTCTTCACTTTGGGACGAGTCAAGCTCTAATGAGAATTCCTTTGAAGCTATCACCAGAAGATTAATGCAAGTGAAAGTAATAGAATCTTTCTCAATCTTTCGTTCTACAACATGATCATAACCTCCTATGTTGCCCCTAATGTAGGGTTTTTCTTGACAATGGTACTTTGAAGTATCATCTTCTTTTTTTTTTTCGGCCCAAAGGGGTAACAAGAGATCAGTGCAATGCTTGGGATTGATGAAGGCAACGCCTTTATCATTTCGATCTTTGCGCTCAATGCGAATGAATCATTCGTCCTAAGAGAAAGTCTCTTTTCACTCAACTCTCAAAAGTGTTTGAATAATGCTCAACTCTCAAAAGTGTTTAGAGGACATGTTTGGAAATGAGCTTGCCTTTCTTCATCCTAAGCACTTCTTGTTTGGCATGGTTAACCTTTCACTCTTTTGCCCAAATAAAGTCATTTTTACGAGCCATTTGCTTGAGGGTCGCAGACGTGAAGCGTGCGTAGTGATACCAAAGAATAGGTCATGCGAATCATGTCATGCATTTTTGTTTTTGTCCTTATTCTTTCATTTGTTTGTTTTGCCCCCCCTTTTTATCATCTCAACTGACCTCTCAAAAGAGACATTCAACCTGTTGTGCGAAGACTTGATGGATTGTTGAGTCAGTTCTTTCTCCTGCCACTTCCTCATTAGACGATAGGGTGCCTGAAACACAAATAGACACGCATGTATGCAACATATGCACGATATCTACAATGCTATGCATGATGCTATGCGACTTGAATTGTGCATGAAGTGACCCTTTGGCCTTGATTTCATTCATGGAAAGTACTTCTTGACTGCATCAGCATTTACAAGTCTAGGCAATTCACTACCGTCCATTTCAACTAAAATCATGGCACCACCAGGAAGAATCTTCTTAATGACATATGGCCCTTCGTAGTTCGGGGTGAATTTGCCACAAGGATCTGGTATGATCGGAAGCACCTTCCTTAACACCAGCTCGTTGACTTCGAAGTGTCTGGGACGCACCTTTCGGTTGAAGGCTTTTGCAACTCGTCTCTGATAACACTGACCATGACACATTGCTTGCAATCTCTTCTCATCAATCATGTTTAACTGCTCATGCCTTTGCTGCATCCACTCAGTCTCATCGAGTGTAGATTGGGAAAGGACCCTTAAAGAAGGGACTTCAACTTCAACGGGCAAGACTACCTCCATTCCGTACACGAGTGAGAAAGGAGTTGCCCCCGTGGAGGTTCGGATAGAAGTTCGGTATGCCATTAGCGCGTAAGGGAGCCTATCGTGCCAATCACGATAATTTTCAGCAGTCTTTGATAAGATTTTCTTTATATTCTTGTTCGCCGCCTCCACTGCTCCATTCATCTGAGGACGGTACGGTGACGAGTTCAAATGCTTAATTCGAAACTCACTGAACAAACAATCTATGACTTTGTTATTCAAATTAGTGCCGTTGTCGGTAATGATAGCCTCCGACACCCCGTAACGAGCGATAATGTCACGACGAATGAACTTTGCCACATTCTTGGCAGTAACATTAACATATGAGTTGGCCTCGATCCACTTGGTAAAATAGTCTATTGCCACCAAGATAAATCGATGCCCATTTGAAGCTTTGGGGTTAATGGGCCCGATCACGTCAATTCCCCACATTGAAAAGGGCCAGGGTTGAGACATTTGGTGAAGTTCAATTGGAGGGGTATTTATCCCGTCTCCATAAATCGCACCGGTGACACCGTCGTACGTCTTTGAATGCGTCGAGACTCCATGGTCGCCAATAATAACCAAGTCGCATGATCTTTCTCACCAAGAAGTGTCCATTCATATGGGGGCCGCATTCCCCTTCATGTATCTCTTTCATCAAACGATCGGCTTCTTTAGCATCGAAACACCTTAGCAATGTTAAGTCAAAGGACCTTTTGTAAAGGACATCTCCACTGATGAAAAATTTCGATGCTAGTTTTATCAAATGCTTTCTGTCTGTTGCTTCACTTCCTTCGGGAAATTCACCCTTCTGCAGATACTTCAAGATGTCGTGATACCAAGGTTGTCCATCCGGTTCCTCTTCAACTATCATACAATAAGCCGGGCGCCGAAGGATTTCAATTCTCAGTGGTTCAATGTCCAAGCCTCCAACTACTTGCAACATCGAAGACAAGGTAGCCAGGGCATCAGCGAACTGATTTTGAGACCTTGGTAAGTATTCGAAAGATATTTCTTGGAATTCTTCCGTCAACTCTCCCAGGAACTCATGATACGGAATCAATTTAGAATCATGTGTTCGCCATTTGCCCTCAATCTGTAAGATGATAAGGGTTGAATCGCCATAAACTTGCAACTTCCGAATTTTCATGTCAACAGCGGCCTGGAGGCCAAGAATGCATGCTTCGTATTCAGCGATGTTATTCGTGCAAGGGAATGTCAATTTAGCAGCGACGGGGTAATGTTGTCCATCCGGGGAGATAAGAACAGCCCCAATACCCGACCCGGCTAAGTTAACCGCACCATCAAAGTACATCGTCCATTTATCGCTTGATACAAGTAAAATTCGCTCTTCTGCATCACTATCCTCATCAGATGCTCTAGACCTCTCGGAATTTTCTGCCAACATGTTTGCTATGGCTCAACCTTTAACAGACTTGTGTCCTAAGCTTTGAACATCAAACTCAGAAATTAAGATTTGCCACTTGGCCAACTTGCCAACCAAAGCTGGCTTCTCTAAGAGATACCTGATAGGGTCATTTTCGGTCACCAACAAGATTCGGTGATGAAGTGTATACTGTCGTAGCCTATGCAAGACCCAAATTAAAGCCACACAAGTTCTCTCAACTTCTGTATAGTTCATCTCGGAAACAGTGAACTTCTTGTTCAAGTAGTATATTGCGCATTCTCTCCCGTCATTTGGTCTCTTCTGGGCTAACATAGCTCCCAATGACTCGTCATGTATGGTTAAGTACAAAATCAGGGGAATTTTAGGGAGTGGGGGCACTAAGACTGGTGCATGAGTGAGATAATGTTTTATCTTCTCAAAGGCATCGCGGCACTCCACATTCCACTCAATCTTTGCATTCTTTTTCATGAGCTTGAAGAATGGCTTCGCCGTTTCAAACAACTGACAAATGAATCTCGCCACATAATTAAGTCGTCCCATTAGGCTACGGACTTCTTTGACAGTAGTCGGGGGTCGTAAGTCGCAAATGGCTTTAACTTTCGACGGATCAATCTCTATGCCCCTACTACTAACCATGAATCCTAATAGTTTCCCAGATTTCACTCCAAAAACGCATTTTGCGGGATTGAGGCGCAACTTGAACTTCCGAAGACGTTCAAACAACCTTCGCAAGACTTTAACATGATCTTCACCACGTCTCGATTTCGCAATCATGTCGTCGACGTATACTTCGATTTCCTCATGCATCATGTCATGGAATAACGTGACCATGGCCCTCTGATACGTTGCCCCATCATTCTTTAGACCGAAAGGCATCACTTTGTAGTAGAAAGTTCCCCAAGGAGTTATGAATGATGTTTTGCTCCTGTCTTCCTCCTTCATACGAATTTGGTTATATCCATAAAAGCCATCCATGAAGGAGAATAACTCAAATCCCGCTGTACTATCAACTAAGACATCGATATGTGGGAGCAGAAAGTCGTCCTTGGGACTTGCTCGATTCAAGTCGCGATAGTCAACACACACCCTGATTCGTCCATCTTTCTTCATTGCGGGCATGATATTTGCTACCCAATCAGGATAACGAGTCACTTCGATAAAGTCTACTTTCAATAGTTTCATCACTTCTTCTTCAATCTTTTTGGACAACTTTGGTTTAGTTCTCCTGAGTCTTTGCTTCTTGGGTGGCACATTGGGATCCGTTGGTAAAGCATGTTCCACAATTTTAGGATCCAATCCCGGCATGTCGGCATATGTCCAGGCAAACACATCCTGATACTCTTTCAAGAGATTAGTCATCCTTTCCGCTTCTGACTTTGAGAGACACGCCCCGATTTTTACTTCATTGACATTTTTTGCATCACCCAAATTTATGGTGATTATTCGTTCTTCAGTCAACGGCTTTGATTCTTCGTGTCGATTCCATTCGCGCTCTATTCCCTTTTGATCGTCATCGTCGGTGTCATCGGAACTTGAGGGACTTTCTTCATGCACATCTAAGTCACATGCGTCCTTTTCATGATTATGCATAATGTAATGCCTGAGATGCGATGGGATGAGTTAGAGTAATGTCAACAACAAAGACGATGCATGTCATTTTCAAAAAGCTTTCGAAGTATTTTTTGTAAAAATTTTCAAGAACTCGTCCTTATATCCTCGGATTTCCTCGTTCTTGCAAAACAGTCAAATAAGGGAGCATGTGGGGGCCTAGGCCTCAGCAACCATCATAGGGCTAGTTTGATGTGCTTCCACATGTCCTTAATAAAACATGTGTCTATTTTATTGAATGAAGAAAGATAAGGCCGTATTTTAACACACACCACCCTCGATCAACGGCTCAAGATCGGGGTTGACCAAAGTTCACGTTACAAATAACAACCACAGGAAATAAAGAAAGGAAAACTACGAGATCCTGCGTAGGGGATAAGACATAAAACGAAAGACTAGGCTAAACAAGAGCTGCCCTACTCTGGAGGGACAACCATGACTTCAGAGGACTCGGCTTCCTCGCACGCCAAGATGGTGCATATGACATCCTCCTTGAATAGCTCGGTCACACCATAGATATCCTCCTATTCCTTGAACAAAATCCTTGGGGGTCCTGGAAACATCTCCTCCAGCAACGGGGAAAACGGGCTTTGATGGCCCTCATCCTCTTCAGTCTGGGCAATGCGTTTACTCTGGTCTCTGTACCCACCTCGGCCTCCTTGGCCACCTCGGTCACCTCGGCCTCTATGCCTTCCACGACCTCCTCGGTTGTTATGGCCTCCCCGCTTCTCGATATATCCCAAGCCTCTTCTTTTGAAGTTTTTACGAGCTTCAATAGGTTTTCGCACACCCTGGCCATGCGATCTAAGACCCTCCTCAGGATTATATCCGCTTGCCAGCATGATTTTTCCTGCAACTATAGCTGGCCTAGACAATTTGGGAGTCCTTGTGAAAGAGCCCGTAGGCACATGAATCATGGACACCAGTTCTAATGTTTGAAAGCTAGATTCTTTGGTACATTCAGGCTCCACATAAGGGATGGCCGTCTCGTGGTAGATCTTGAAGTCAGACTCTCCATGGACCGTGACAAGTCTGTTGTCCACCACAAATCGCACTTTCTGATGAAGACTGGAGGCAACGGCACCCGCCGTGTGGATCCATGGCCTCCCTAGTAGAAAATTAAAAGCGCTTGGTATATCTAGCACTTGGAACGGGATTTGGAAAAGTACAGGGCCAATCAACAGCTCAAGTTCAATTTCCCCTATCACCTCCTTCTTCATCCCGTCAAAAGCCCGCACAGTTGACTTACCAGTATGAATTCTTCCAAGATCGACGCCAAGACGGTGGAGCGTAGCCAACGGGCATATATTGAGTGCCGAACCATTATCGATCAACACTCTGCAAACAAGAGTGCTCTCATGCTTCACCGAAATGTGTAGCGCTTTGGTATGATTAGGGCCCTCAGGGGGGAGATCTTCATCGGTAAAGGAGATTTGGTCTTTCAATAGAACGGCCCTAACAAACCCTTCCAATTGGACTTCATCGATTGATTCTAGTACATGCACCTCATTAAGGACTTTAAGCAAAATATCTCTATGTTTCTCGGAAGATTTGAATAATTCTAGGAGAGAGATTTGAGCTGGCAGCTTCCGCAATTGATCCACCACATTGAACTCACTAGACTTTACTACGGCCAAGAATTGTTTTGCCTCCTCCTCGGTCATGGCCTTCTTTTCTACTCCTTTATCAGGGGTGTAACAGCGGCCTGATCGTGTGACAGCGTCCACCTCAGTTGTTCCATAGTCCCAAGGTACAGCTTTGGGATCAAATTTGGAAGGATTCTCCAACACTATCACTCCATCTTTCTCACAAGGTGGCAATTCTATTGTAACTGGCGTTGCGTTCTCTCCCGTGACTTCAATTGCCGACATCTCCTCGACCATAAGGTCGATCACCATGGGTTCTGTGATTTCCATCTTAATATCATCAGCGGGCTCCTCATCAGGTAGTTCAATCACCGCTGGGGTTATCATAGCTATCACCCCGTCCTCATACAAAGCTGAGGTTTTCGAAATTCCAGGCATAACCTTCTTTGCCCGAGATATACAAGCAAACTTACAAAAAGAAGAGCGGAATGATGATGGCATTATCATAGACACGACCCTCTCCTCCTCTTCTCCGCGTCGAATTACCCCCATGGCTACCATCCTGTGAACGCGGTTCAACTTCTCTTCTGGGGTCACATCATCCCGACCTTCGTAATATCCCGCCAGCACTAAGGAGTCATACAACCTGGAAGCATCCACCACTAGAGGCTGTTGATTCGCCCGTGTCTCCTCGGAAATTGAGTTCACTCTCCCTGCATGATTTGGTAGAGGGTTCTATTGCACGTTAGGTTGGGCCTCCTTGAAAGTCAAGATCTTCTTGTCTAAAAACTGTTGAACTTTATATCTCAGCACGTTGCAATCATCTACATCATGCCCTCTTTCTCGCATGTGGTATTCGCAGGTCTTGTTCATATCGAACCCGGCGAACCTCGGGGGATTGTCTCTTGGCACTTCTTTCGCGGCCATTCTCTTTTCGAGGAGCATGGGCAACAGCTTTGACAGCGGGCGTGGCAGTGGAGAAAAATCCTTTCGAAAAGGCCTCTTGACGTTATCATATGCTCGTGACGAGCTACCTTGGACCACTATGGGCTTATGCGCAGGTGTTGAGGGCGGTCGAGGGAAAGGCGGCTCCTGCACAAGTGCTACTTCAACTGCGGCCTCCTTATCTTTTCTGGCCAGGAATTTCTTTGTGCCTCCGGTTGAAATCTTTCCCTCAACCATTGCCCATTCGACTCCTTCACCTACCTCAACTAGTTGCGAAAATGTCTGACAACTTGAGAACACTAACCCTTGGAAGTATTCAGGGGGTAATGTCTTAAGGAACAATTGTTTCATCTCCCTCTCATTCAAGGCCGGCTTCACTTGTGAGGCCATGGCCCTCCACCTTTGTGCAAAGGCCTTGAATGACTCATTCCTCTTCTTCTCAATACGGGTCAATTCTTCCCTCGTGGGGGCGAGCTCGGTATTAAACCGGTATTGCTGCAAGAACTCGTTGGTTAAATCCTCCCAAGTGAGTTCTTCAATGTCCAGCGCAATGAACCACGTTAGAGCAATGCCTTCCAAGCTGTCTTGAAATGTATGTATGAGAAATGGCACGTTGTCATCATAGCGAGCCATTTTCCTCATGTAATATCTGAGGTGGGTCTTGGGACATCCCGTTCCTTCATATTTTCTTGTGGACTCAGGTTCTTGGAAGTTTTCAGGGAAATTCGTCTTGGTGTATGGAGACAACTTATCAGCTCCTTTCAACTCGTAACCTTGTAAGGCACATAGTCGCTCTTCCATCTTTGCCAAGCGTTTTTCACTCTCTTCACTTAGACGGGGCGTTGGGTTTTCCTTCGGAGGGGGATCCAAATTGACAATGATTGGCGTGACAGAAGGAGCCTCCCCAGCAGTTTCTTTCCCAGGGGGATCAGCAACATGTATGCCTTCCGTCGACACCGGAGTGGATGTTCCAGTGACAGCCACAGTGGGGGGCTCCTTGAGCTTTTGGCTTATTTCAAGCATCATTGCGGTGAGTTGGGCCAACTGATCCTCCATCTTGGTCATGCGTACGTTGGTGTCCTCGTTCTCCATTCTGACTTTCGCTCGCGTGCGAATTGGGGATCTTCGCTTGGCCGTGTCGACGATTGGTAAAAGATAATCAATCGGCTAGTACCTGAGTAAGGATAGATAAGCATATGTAAGCATGGAGTAATGATTAGGCGGTCGGTCCATGACAAAGATCTAATCACCCCAATTTGCCCGTTTCATTAAAAACAAGGTTGCTACATAACGCAGGAAAAGACATGAGGGAGAGCCCCCTAAACAACGAAGCTAATCATGGCTCTTATCTCTCAATAACCCGACTCGAGACAAATTCTTTAACATTGTAACATATGTGAGCATTGACCCATTACATATCGCACTTGACTCGATCTAACTAATGAGGACAGCTCCCGCTTGTGACTGCTCCACTAACTCGAGTCAACTTCGAGGCACGCTCTTCGGTTTCTTCAAGCTTCCTTTTGAGGCGCTTGATCTCGGCTCGATGGGTGGTCTTTAATGGCACGTCGGGAATCTTCGGGCGTAGGCTCTCTGGGATTTTATGCTTAAGGATGTATTCCATTGAGGCATAGTAGGTCTTCTCTTGTCCTTCCAGCTCCTCTTCGGGCCATATTAGCTTCCGAGGATGGCACATATCCCACATTGACTTGACTAACGCAACGGAGTCTTCGTGATCTTGGCATCCGTCAGGGAAGTCTATCCTGAGCGGGTCTTCTTGAATCGTCGGTGGAAGTTGTTGAACTTCTTGGAACTGGCGAGTGACTCGGGTTGGGTAATACTCAGTGACTCCAGTAATTCCCAACAAAGGAACAGGTCCAATAAGCCCGCACACGCACCGCGCTTCTCGAACTCGGAGCCATTTGGCGTGCCATTGGAAATCTTCGGGTCCAAGGTTGGTCATGAAAGCTAACCATTCAGAATAATGATAATCGGGGGCAAACGTCTTCCTATCTTTAAACTTCAGGATAGGGTGGCTAGAGTCAGAGATGTCGTTCACAGTCATTAAGGGCGCGTTTGGTAACGATTCTATTCCGAAGCGGTCGACCGAGAAATGATTATTTCGATTGTTCCGGGAACCGATTCTCGAGTAAAAAAACGCATTTGGTAACAAATAAAATTTCTGATTCGGAATAGAAAAAGAATAGAAACGCGTTTGGTAACTATATAAAATTTCTATTCCAATTCTTTTTTAATTACCTTTTTAGATTAAAATAAATTTGATATTGAATTTTCATAAACCATTCACTGATTAATTATATTTTTATACTAAGTAATAAAAATATTAACTAATCAATTTTTATTATATAGTAACTAATAAACCATAGTATAAACTATACTAATATCCCTACAATATGTAATAAATAAAAATACTAAATTATAACATAAAATTAAATATGTATTCTATATACAACAAATATATATTTCATACTAGGAAGAAATAAAAATAAAATATAGAAATGAAATTTTTTTTTGATTCGGCACTTTTGATTCTCTTTTTTGATTCTCGGACGGAGAATCATATTTTTTCTGATTCTGAATTCTTGTCCAAAACTGACGGGAGTAAATTTGTTCCCAGAATCAGTTTTGGACAAAAAATTTACCAAACGCGATTCTGGGAACAAAAAATTAGAATCATGCACTGTTTGGATGGTTGCCAAATTTGCAAGAGTTCAAGAGGAGCATGGAAGATTTTGTTTTTGTTTTCTTTGAAACGAGTAAGGGAAAGAAAAGTTTCAGTGAGGATGGCGTTAACAAAACCCTTTCCCATACACGCCTCACGAACTACCCATGCCACGGAAGGGTTAATAGCGTTCTTACGATGTGGGAATAACACAAACCCGAAGAAGGCTAGCAGGAAGATCCTATTCTTTTGAAAAGATAGGGCATTTTGAAAAAGCTCATTTAGGAATGAAAACGGGCAGGTCTTGCGATTAGCTTTCAAAACTTTCCTCACGTCATCCTCCTTAATTCTAAGGAAATCAGATAAGGTCAATGCATGCTCAGTCCCTACAGGTGGGCCAATTAACTCTGACACCAAGGGCTTTCCCATGGCAACACTGTATTCTTCTAGGGTTGGAGTGAGCTCGTGGTCACCGAATACGAATGTGCAAGTCTCGGGACACCAGACATGCGCCAACACTCGTACAACACCATAATGAGTTTCTATTTCTAAAAGGGGAAGTAATCGTCCGACATAGGATCGAACCCAATCATGGCCAGTCGGGTCTAGCCTATCCCACCATGTGTGAAGCTCGGCTTTCGGGGTAGCAATGATGTGAAGCTCGGGTATCCCCATTGTATACTACTCACAGTTACGATCAACCTAATTTGCCATGAACCGACCAAAAAAGGAAAGCGAATAAGTAAATTACGAATGAGAGAATTCGAAAATCTTACCCTACTCATTGAGTAACAAGGCCAATGACATAGACATACGCATGGACGGTGGTTCAATTTCTACTCTAAACGGCTCAAAATGGAGCCATGGGATCACCGGACTGAACCAACAAGGTCGCGGCTAGGTTGGGTTACCCATGACTCCGGCTTCGTTAAAGAACCGACCCATGTCTCGCGGTTGCAGACTGGGGTGGGTACCTTCGACGTGAAGAAAGAAATTTCGGGGTTAAGGTGGGCGACTCGTACTACGCGGTTGTAGTTAGAGTGGTATCCATCTTAACACCATCCTAGGTGATCCTATGCGGCCCAGGTCCGGCGGCGAGTTGTGTGTGCTATGGTGTAGTGCAATGCAAGAAACTCATGCATGACAATTTAAAAACAATCATCACTTCAAACATAAATAAACCATTCTCTTACACCCCTACAAAACAAAGGTTAGAAATCACCGCCCCTTATAACTCCCATAAGCATTCAACATTCAACATGTTGTGGATACATATGATATCCCCGCTAACAAACGAAAATATTTTCGAACAAGATTAATTTTGGCCTAAGTCCTCTAAGGTTTAAAACCAAGTCCCCAGTGGAGTTGCCAAGCTGTCACGACCTACCCTCGGGGGGAGGGAACAGGTTTAGGGGTATTGCCTAAAGAACGACCCTAAGGCCTATGATTAGGCATGGGCTCTCCCAAGCCCATACCCCGCGTGACGTTGGGATATTTTTTTTTAAAGAAATTTTGCACAAAAGGAGTTGCCACTAGCCTATTGGGGTCGGCTAGGAACCAAGTGAGGCATGGGAGCGTACCTCACTTTCTACACAACCAGAGAATCTGGGGTCGGGGACTTGATTACACTAATTGGCTAATTAGTGCCCTTTCGGTACCTAATCTTGTTCATTTTATCAAAATAATTTTTAGCATGCAGCTTGAATTGATTTTACTCATCCACAAACATATTAAAGTGATCATACGAGTGCAATCTAAACACATACTATTAAACATACCATATGACTACACACATGCCATTAAACAAATCCATCACTAATCATAGCTAACGATGTCCTAATCACACATACCATTGAACATAACAAGGTATACAATCTAAACAGCGATGTAATCAAAATAAATGCATAATTACACTTAAAGCGACAATACCTAGTAATTCCTAACCAAACTCTATCACTTTTTAAATTTTCGAAATTTTTAAATTTTTTAATTTAATTTTTTTTAATTTAATTTTTTTTTTTAATTTTTTGGGATAAGTGTTCCAGAAGTCCTAAAACTTGTCGCGAAAATGCATTTCAGTCCTAAAACTTGCAAAAAGTGCAAATAAGTCCTCAAACTTGTCAAAATAATTCAATTGAGTCCTAAAGCTAACACCGTCGGTATTTTCCGTTAAAAATACTAACGTGGCATTTTAAATTAATTTTTATTTTCCAACTGGCTTTTTAAATTATTTTTTATTTTCCAGCTGGCTTTAAATTATTTTTTATTCAATTTTTTTAAATGTATATTTAAAAACTAAAATTCATTTTTAAAAACTATTAAAAAAAGAAAAAAAAAAAAAAAAAGGGCAGAGGAGGCGGCCGTCCATCACCGGAGGGACCGGCGACGGTTGCCGGCCGCCACCCAACCAAGGCGAGGCCTCGCCGGCCCAAGGCGAGGGCCGGCGACCCTCGCCTGACGCGGGCGAGGCTCCCTCGGCGCGGGCAAGGCTCCCTCGGCGTGGGCGAGGGCTCGCCAGCCCCAAGCGAGGGCCGGGGACCCTCGCCGAGTGCGGGCAAGGGCTCGCCGGCCCCAGGCGAGAGCCGGCGTGCCCAGATCCGGGGCGCCCTCGCCGCATCAAGCGAGGGTCGCCGGCCCTCGCCCGGGGCCGACGAGCCTCGCCGCGCGCGAGGGTCGTTGGCCCTCGCCACAGTCGGCGGCGGGCGACGACCGTCGCCGGCCCCCTCCGGCGATGGGCAGTGCCGCGCTTCTTCTTTTTTTAAATTTTTTTTAACAGTTTTTAAAAATTAAATTTTAGTTTTTAAATATAAATTTCTAAAATTTTTGAATAAAAAATTATTTAAAATACTACGTTAGCGCCACATCAGCATTTTCCGTCAATAAAACTGACGGCGTCAATTTTAGGACTCAATTGAACTATTTTGACAAGTTTGAGGACTTATTTGCACTTTTTGCAAGTTTTAGGACTAAAATGCATTTTCGTGACAAGTTTTAGGACTTCTGGAACACTTATCCCTAATTTTTTTAATTAATTTTTTTAAAAGGGGTCGAATTTTTATGTTTTCTGAATTTTTTGAATTTTAGGAAATTTTTTTGAATTTTTATTATTTTTCGAAATTTTTTATTTTTGATTTTTGATTTTTTTTTTTTGAAAATTTTTGAATTCTTGAAATTTTTAATATATGTTTTATATTTAATATTATTATATTCGGATAATGGGTTCGGAGCGGGTAGACCCGATCCGGCCATTGACCCGACCCAAAGCCAGATTCGCCCTTTTGGATTAAAAAAAATATAAATCATTTTCAATTTTTCAAATTTTTTATTTTTTATTTTTTAAAAAAAAAATTTTCTTTTGTATTTTCTCAGTGCATTGTACTGTGTCCTTTTCCTGCACCTACTATTCAACAGTCATTCCCGAAGCCCACTTTTCATTTTATAGTTTTCTATTTTTCATTTTGCTTTTCTTTTCTTTCTTTTGATTGATTTTTTTTTTTTTTTTTATTCCTTCTTTCTTCCCTTCTGGCCTTTTCACCGAACATCCCCATCTATTGTCTTTCCTTCCCCTTTTTTTTTTTGGGTTTTCCTCTTTCGCTTTTTTTTTTTACTTGCTGGTTCTCCTCTTTTCTTTGTTCTTATTTTTTTATTCTTTCCCTCCCCCCTTCTGACCTTCTTCATTACGCTTTCATGCCCGACTCTTTACCCAGAACATCCTTCAACCGAGACCCCACTGGCACGACAACGCCAATGAGAGCAACCGCCGTCCTTTCCACTGCCAAAACACCACTATCTACCCGTTATCCACTCCGACCGGCAACGACCACCGTCGGCCACAAACGCCGATAGCCAAACCATTTTCGGATGCGAGACATTCCCACGGCTCAAACACACATGATTATTCCACGAAAATCGTATAGATTCGCAATGGAAACATATAAGAAAGGCAAGGTCCAAAATATATATGAGCAAGTGCGAATCGACGGAGTTTAAAACGGGATGCTTCTCGGTTCTCTTTGGGGCATTTTGTCATACGGTTGAGGTGCAGCAGCTAAAAGGGGCATACGGACTCACTCGAGGCTCGGATTCGGGTAAAGATCAACACAACATGCCCGAGCAACGCTCAAGACCCGCTAAGGGACATATCAATCACATTCGAACGGATGTGGGTACAACAAGTATCTTCGGGCTTCAACAAACTTGCAGAACTTAGATATCATTTACACATTTCCACAAGCATTTGGTGTGCATTACTGACATGGGGAATTTTCCGCACGAGACAAATCTAAACCCCCCTACGACACATACTAGAATAGCTAGCAGCTTTTAAGGAGGACCGACTTAGACCGGAACTCGCACGAACTAGTCGGCACGAGCTCCGGCCTAACGCTTCCCGAAAAAAAAAAAATAGGTACACACGGTCGAGACAAAAGCCTACCTGGTTCAAGAGGAGGAACGCGTCGAATAGCAACTGACGAACGAACCTCCGGCGACGACCAACCACTCTCTCGAGCTTGCACTTTCTCTCTAGGTCGCTCACTCACTCCCTCTCCTCCTCGATCTCTCTTTCTCTCTCTCTCTCTCCGTCTTGGGTCCACCCCCCCTCCGTCTTATACTCCTGTCTTTTCTTTTTCTGCAGGTATTCCGAGCGAAGACCTCCTGCCGTGCCAGCTGGTCGATCGGTCTGCTTCCCCGACCCGCGGATCGCGCCAAAAGCTCTGCCATGTTAATCCTCTGCCTTGCCTCCTCTTTTCTTCCCGTTTCTTTCCTTTTTGCTCTTTTTTTTCTCTGCAGGAACTTGCGCGAAGACTACGGACGAGCCAATTGCCGGCCGGGTGCTCCCGACCTGCGGATCATGCCGCTCGCCCGCCACACCGATTCTCTGCCGCCCCTGTTTTCGCTGCCCTCTTGCTACTCTGCCTTCTGCAAGTCTTTGAGCGAAGACCAGCAGAAGAAAAGAAAAAGGGGTTGGGCCGGTCGAAAGGGAAAGGTGATTGGGCCAAGCCCAGTGTGAGGGGAAAAAGAGAGGGGAGGGTCGGGCCATAGTCGAATCCGGCCCGACCCGACCATTTTTTTTTTTTTTTTAATTTCGATTTTTTTTCGAATTTTTTTAACTCCTTTTTTTAATAATAATCCTTTTTGTGACTAATTCCTAACCTTTAACACTACTTTAAATTAATTAATTTAGGTGTCAACATGTTATATTATAAGTCACCTTTAAATCTGTACTGTTTCTTTATGGTAAAAAATATCTGACCACCATATATTTATACCCCTTGAGACCTCTGTAGTAAATAAATAATATTACAAATTTGTTATCTTAATACAACCGTATGGGTCTATCCATCAAGTTAAAACGATCAATTCCGTCATGAGGTTTTAGAGCCTAATAGCCCAAGTAACAACCTAAAAGAATGTTACTAACACTGCATACACAGTAGAAGATAACAAAGAACTTTATTTACTGCACTTCCTACTGACATAAATCTGTATTCCGTTATTGATTGCATGTCATCAGAACAGCCATCAAAGTTTACATCTAAATACTCTACTAACTGCAAGAATTGAACATGTATAAATTAGCATATAATATCTTGTCTTCTTTAAGTACCTTAAAACCTTCTTGACAGCAACCCAGTGATCATGTCCTGGATTTGACCGATATCTGCCTAGAAGTCTCGTCACAAAGACAACATTTAGTCTAGTGCAAATTCGAGCATACATTATACTTTTAAGTGCACTGACACAAGGTACACAATTTAATTAGATTTTCTCAATATCTAAATAAAGACAATGTGATAGATTTAGTCCATCACCCTTAACAACAGAAGCAATTTCTAGCTTGCAATGATGTATATTGAATATTTCCAATATACAATCAACAAATGTCATCCGAGAAAATCTAATATAATATGGCAAAAACAATCCTTACAAACCTCAGTACTGTCTCAAGGTCACAACTTGTAAGCAAAACATCATGTACATAAAGTATGAGAAAAAATAAATTTCCTCCCACTGACCTTGCAGTATATTGAATTACTTTGTTCCCAATTGAACAAAATAACAACACTATGAAACTTTAATAATATTGTCTGGAAACTTGCTTAAGACCATGAATTAGAACTTTTCAGTCTACACACAAGTTTACTTGAATCTGCTGCAAAATCATCCAGTTGCACAATATATATTTTGTATCTATTTGGCGTAACTTTATATCAAAATAAATTATTAATGCCACGATCACTCTGAAAGAATATTTAAAGAAATAATTATTTCTTCACTATAAACAATCCACCCTCTTTCAGAGTTAAAACTTTAGTTACCAATTTGGCTTTAAATTCCACAATTTTTCTTTGAAATTCTTTTAGTTTTATACGCCAATTTGCAACTAATGAACTTATAATCTTTAGACAAGTAAGTTAGTTTCCAAACACTATGATGTTTCATAGATTGTATACTACATTTTATGGCATCTAATCATATACTTAATTGAGAACAAGAAACGATATTTATATAAGTTGCTAAAACAACCACGTAGTGGATATTGTAATTATGCTCTCACAAATAGACTATATAGTATGATGATATAACTGATCGTCTTTCCCTAACAAATCTCCTTAATAAAGCTGCAACCACTTCATTTTGCACTTGAGAGATTTAAGAAATTTCATTATAAACTATATCAAGAATAGTACCTTGAACCTCAACAAGTTTAGTCTATGGTACAGAAGATTCCATAATTATTTGTATAGGTAAAGACAAAAACATAGTAACCTCCATCATATTATTATCTTTAATAGTCTGAGAGCAATTATCCTTTACAATTACGTCAATTTTTAAAAACTTTAGAGTATGTGATTCAATAATTCTTATACCTTCTTTAGAGTCATAAAATCAATACCCCTTTTGTATATGAAAAAATTGCTTTCATAATATCAGCCCACAAAAGACCAGATAAATTAGTCTTACTAATCATACTCATCACCATGTTCAATATGGTGCATTTATGCCTTTCGACTAAATCTTTTTGTCAAAATTTTCAGGTATAGTAATTAAATTACCACCCCTGAATCTACCAAATATTTGACAAATGACCCTTTAAGCTATTTCGCATTGTTATACTTGCCAAAATACTAACGGCCACTGTTAAACCTGACAACCTTTTAAGACATTTATCTCAGTCATTTTCCTTAAATAAAAAAAAAAAAAAACTTTTGGAAACAACCTTTTAATCATATACGAGATGTATATGTCATTAGGACTTAAACACAATTTTTGCAGATGTGTCATAATTTCAATATCAGACAAGACATAATTTCAAGCAACTAAGGCTTCCATCATCTTATAGCAGTGCAATCTGCAAGCAAAACTCTTTTCAAGTGTTCCAGAATGGAACGCTTCATGGACAGTAAACAAATTCAATTGCTCTTTTCTCAAGCAACAAATCATATGTCCACAACTTAAAATTTGAAGCAGTAAAAACCTCAATGGTGACGGAATTACCATTTACAGAAAATGTGATTAAAAAACAAGCAGTATATAATTAGCATCATGTGAGCATTGTGTAACTTGACGTATAAGTACACATCCAGAAAGTTACATGCAAAATCACATAATCACCTTTGGGCAAAATACATGACATGCAATTGTACACTCCCCACATGATAAGGGTTATGAGAATATATTCCAATCTTTGTGAATTAATCACCTTTGGGCATATGAACCATTAAGATCAGTCACTCCTCCACCACACTATCATGTATCCCTCCATGAACTAATACACAATCACCTCCTTTGGGAGTATAACTATGCATTAGACCAGGAGACATCCCAATCAAATATACGAGATCGAAATTTCTCAAACCCAATCAAGTGTGCCACTTTGGCGGTCACAACTCAATTGAATTCTTGAAATTCTCTCATACCAGGGATATAATATTTACTACTCACATACATCATATACATGTGATTTTAACTTTAGTGATAGGGGCGTGTTATCAATAAAATCACATATTATGCTAATTACATTGCTTTATCCATTAATAAAAATTAATCATACATATATATAAACATATATACAACAAACCTGTTAGACAGATTCCAATGAGATCATTGATCACAGTAACACAAGAAACTTCTCATAACAGAGAATAAAAGTCTCTTATGCACCCCAATTACATATTACCAAAACAACATAAAAAGAATGCCTATCTATAATATCTCTCACAAATTAACATCAATAGTAATATAGGGTAAACTAAATCGACAAGCTTGACAGCTGATCCATTATCAATCATGAGTTCATAAGGCAAAAATGACTCCAAGGCCAACAACTGATTTATTAATCAATTTTAGGTAACAAATATCATTACTTCAACCAGTGGTCTATTAATTGAGTCAAACCAGAGAACAAAATATCTAAAAATTCAACAGTAGATACTATTGCTCTGCATAAATATTGCCATACATCATTACCATAAAAAATATTCAACTTGATAGACATTAACAAGTGATCAGATGAGTTCATGTACAATATGCAGTAACTTAATTGACATGCATTACCCACATTCAGCAGATGTGTTAATCAGTACATCAGTTTGGTCACGAGTCCTTAAATCGTCTATCATTCAAAAATTACCAGTGTGTAAAGGAGTATACTTGAGTAACAAAAGTTTCATAACATTTACTGTTTCTCATCAGCTCAATACATAGCTCAAATATTATCTCATACTGATTGTATCTCATTAAGCCGGCTTCAGTTCACAATAAAGTTTAATTTTTATTGATGAATCACACAATTATAATGTTTATGTGATAACATACCTATAACCCAACACTTATATTTCCAAAATCACAGAAAATATAAGAAAAATACGCATAAAAATATACTAAAAAATACATTTATTTAGGGTTCCATATGCAATTTCACATCAATAAAACCACCAAACATATAAAATAAATATACCACAAAATAGGAAATCACCATACGAGTCCAACGCCGCCAACCACGCGCCAAAATAATCCCCCACGCGCCTGCACGCGCCACCTGAGTGCGCGGCGCGCGTTCGATGCCTAGGCGGCGCATGTCCGCGCGTGGGGGCGCGTGCGGCATCCCCCGTCGACGCGCCGCCGACCTTCTTGCTCGTCTCATCTCCCCCAATCCAAATTTGTGATTTAATTTAATTTTTATTGAACAAAAAGTCTCGAAAATCACAAATTATGGCAAGACCAATATCAATTAGGGCTAATCCGTACAAATTAGGGTAGATCCGTACAAATTATGGTAAATCCGTACAAATTAGAGCAAAACCAATTGCATTCGAGTTCGAGGGTTATGGTTACTCTGATACCACATGTTGGACGCAAATTGCGTAACCCCAAGATCTCCATAACCAGAACAAGAACATGCATAATTGAGTAGAAAGATTAACGCACCTGGATCCATCGAATATAAAGCGGAAGCAGAAAAAGGATTACCCACATATATCAAGGGGATCCATGCATCAAGTCCTTCTCCTCTATTGCCTCCGTATCACTGGCTCAATGAGACGGCCCCCTCACGTTTAACGTTAGGTAAACGCCCTTTAGGTGATGATACATGTGAGAAATCGGGTTAGATGAGAGACTTGAGCACTATTTATAGAGTTTCCAGCCAGTCCCCCTCATTACGGGCCAGGCTCAACTCGGCCCACACTAGCCAGCCCATATTAGACTAATTAAGAAACCTTTTATCTCTCTTTAGACCAAACCCCGTAAAATGGTAAACGTTAAACGGTAAATTACAATATCAATTAATGTAGTCCACAATTAGAAAAACTCTTACAAGAGTAGCATTGAAGATGTCATCCTTTTGGCTTCCAGACCCAGACTTCCCATGAACTGATGATTTCTTTTGACGGGAGCGAAGGAACTGGTGGTTTAGTTGGTGCCGATGGTGCTAATCCTTAACCACGCATCGTTCATTCCACACCTTTCAATCTTTCTTGATCAACACCATGTCCAACTTGGACAATTTCATTTCGTTGATTCACCCATCCTTCACGAGTCGGTCTCAATATCATCTTCTTCAGATTTTCCTTGCCTATCTTCACCCCTGGTAGCTTGTCCCCTTTATAATCATCGTTGATGATGATGCCTTTTGATCGCAGGAAAAGGGAGATGAGAGCTCCAAGTGGCACCTTACCAATTTTTCGCTTTACCGCATGATATATATGTAGAATAATCATATGAGTTGAGAAAAATTAACTCCTTTCAAGATAGCTCAAAAAAATCTTGCTTTATAGTGAGAGACATTATCGGTGGAGCTTGACTTGGGACGAAGAAGCATGATGAGAATTTTATAGATCAAATTGACTTTGAAGGGCAACATATTTACAGAATTTTTTTCGCAATGAACAGGCTCAGAGTTTTCCAATATAAAAGCATAAGCTTTAGAGGAGTTAACAGGACTTCTTTCAAAGCGGCTGACCGGATGGCAAATAAGCTCAGCTAGAGCTTATAGTGACAGTATAGCTTCGTCTTTCAAAAGTAAAAATAAAATTTTTCTCTGTTCGGAAATTGAAGGTTGGAGTAAAAACTTGCTATAATCTGAGGTAAATTTCTTGTTGTAGTGTGCAAAAGAATTTCAAAGAGAGTTTTTTGAAAAAGTCTGAAATCAAGATACCATGCCCTTCCAAATAAGACAAATTGACGGATCGATTTGATTGGTTCACGAGAGAAGTATAAAAGTCTATTCATGATCATTCCATAGAAAAAGATCAGATTGGAAAGATGGATCAGTGCAAAAATCTTCAAAAGGCTCAAATGTACTGTATGTGACGCCCCAGCGTCATGTACAACACAGGTTTTTTAAAAATTATATTCTCTTTGATTAAAAGCATGTGGAAACACAACAAAATATTCACAACCACATAAGAAAATTGCAAGAGTTTAATAATTTACATATCTCCATTTTTATACAAACGTTAGTGGATACTATCTTTATACAATAGACAAACCAAACATAAAATACAAAAGTCCGGGGAAGGGTGAGGGTTACCTATCTCCAACTCTATACTCCTACGCCAAAAGCTTGCACAAGTCAAACTATGCGCCCCGAGTCTATAGCCTCACCCATCGACTCGTCTCTATCATCATTAAAGTCTCTCAATGGTCCAACCAAGTCATCCTCGATGTTCATATACCAAGTAACAAATCGATGTGGAATCCACTCCTAAAGCTATACGTTAAAACTTTGGAGCTACACTTAGTGTATACTACGACTGATTTAGATATAAACATATCCTCCAATACACATTTGAAATGCATGGGAGCTCTAAAAAGCAATGGTGATGGGTGATCCATCCTACATGTTTGAAAAGTAAAGGAGTGAGTGGAAGTCTAGTAAATGAAACATCTAGGTCTAAGGTAAGAAATCAACTTCCAACTCAATTTGGTGCAAAATAACATTATTCCAAGTAAACAAATGACCATGTATAATGAGTAAATGAGTGAATGCATTATCTTTCTTATTATGATATGCCGATGAAGACTCACAACACTGATGGATGTTGAGAAAACTCCTATCAGGCTTTGAAGTTGACAAAACTTTCTACTCTTAGTCTTATTCTTATTCTGAAGAATACTAGACTTATGTGCTATATCGTAGAATGTTGTCAAAGTCTATTTTACTCCATAAGTATTTCCCATTCTGACGATATCTAGATTGAACCCAAGTCAAGAACGGAAATATAATCAGACTCAAGATTATTGATCTTTCGATAAGGATTCGGTATGTACAAGATTTATCCTTAATATTTGGCTTTTTGGCAAAAAATCTCACTTACCTTTTATAAATATATTGATGACATTAATCACAGATTGATGAAATCAATCTCGAAAACAAGTTCCTTTTTGGGAAGCGTCTACTTATGGAAACCTAGATTCCAATTGTATAAGCGATCAAAATCATTGGATTTTCACCTCAATCTTCAAATGGCTACAAGATTTCCTTAATTGATTCTGTCCAACAGGTTGATTGGAAGAAATTCCTCTAGAGAATGTCAATGGTTAGAAAGGCGTAGATGAGTATTTAAAGAAGTCATTCAATCCATTTGGGATAGTGTGTGAAAATAAAAAAATTCCAAAATTTGAGGCTTTTCCAATCACTTGTTCTACATCAACAGTGCTTATAAATTGACTCAAAAGAGAAAAACAAAAGAGGAGTGACTTAGTGAGAGAAAAAGAAATTTTTCACTAAGTATTCATACTCAAATCATTGTACTTCTCTATTGATACCTTAGTGAAATTCAAGCAAAAGGCTGTCGGCGTGGAAAAGTTGACGTAGACTTGATCTAAACCGAACTACTACAAAACTCATGTCTAATTTTCTCTTCCCTTAACTCTTTTGATTTGTTTGTTGCAATCTTTTTTTGAGTTCTACTAATTTCTAAACCATCTTATTTGAGTCTGAACTTATATTAGAAGTCTAGTGTAAGTTTTAGTCAGACTTTGTTTGCGAAAATAACTATTACTACTTTTATTGGCTTAATTTGTTTTTACACTTACATACCGCCTCTAGGTGGTAATACTAGCACTTTCAATGGAGACTGACAATATCAAGGCATGAGATTATTCATTCCAAAGCAAGTTAATGGCCTAACATATTATGATGCAAGGCTACCACCAATTAAACAACTTATGAATATAAGCATACCCATGAACATGTATAATATTCATTATTACTTTTCCTCCCATGCGCTCTCGAGATATCCTGACTCACAGGGCATTCCAATTCATGGAGCGTTTCAATCCCAGGGCATCCTGAGCACTCTAGGGGCATCCTAATTCATGTGGCATCCTGACTTTTGAGGCATCCTAAAACACTACTTAGGACATCCCGACACATGGAGCATCATCATCATTAATTCATGGTCGATGGAATTGTATAATATGCTTTTCATATATAATCATATAACAAAAGTGTACATCATGTGATCTTCCTTACATCAACAATGAATTCACACCCTTTTATTATTTCTTGCACAGCCATTCTCCAAATCAACATTCGATACACGACATCATCTTATACAAATACAATCATCATGTCATTTATATGCATCACTAACATAAATTGTAATAACAAATATACCTCTTTCCATTTCCCATATGAACCGTAATAATATAGTCAAAGATTGATAAGTTCGTCAAAAGTTGACAACTTATAAATCTATAACACAAAAATACATAACTTATCAACCTACATCTTGTACATCGACAACTTAGTCTCAATCGAAAAATTGACTTGAATATCGATAATGTGAATATTGACAACTCAAAGAAACAACAACACAATTAATCAACAACACTTAACTAGTAGATTAGTAACTTAATCAAATTCCAAGATATTACTTTCTAGTTCAAAAATATCATTTCTAATTTATACTATCAAATCTAACGGAAGTCGATTAATCACAACCTCGGCATGTAGAAACTCATCGATTTAAGTGGAATGAACACAACGATTCAACTTGCAATCATTATAACTTTCTCACACATAGCATCAAAATTTGAACTAAAAATTAATAACCATCAAACAACCAAGTTAAAGTGCTAAGTAGATTAACCTAACTAAGCCCTTGGAGTTTCACTTGATAACTTAAAGCTTTAGTTACCATCAAACAAAATAAACAAAACTGCAATTAACAATTCTTGTTTTCAAAAGGGATATGTTCACTAAAATTCATTAAACTTGTTGCAAAAATGCAATTGAGTCCTAATCTTGCAAAAAGTGCAATCAAGTCCTAAAATTTGACAGATTAATTTAATCAAATCTTTTCGTTAACCTCATCCCATTTGGATAATGAAAAATGCTGACGTGGCTTTTCTTAATATTATCTCTCTCCTACGTGATGATGACGTGGCTAAATCATAATATAAGACTAAGATAATGTCCTTTTGGTCTCAATTTGATTTTTAATACTAATTTTATTTCAATTAAATTTTAAAAATATAATCTAAATTTAATAAATAAATAAATAAAAAGGAGAAGTCAAATAGGTAAGGCTACAAGCCCTTGTCGCCGCCACCCCACCATTGATAGGAAGGGTTGGCAAGTGTAAGGATGACCTGGTGGTGGCCACTGGGGCTTGATCAAGGGTGGCAAGGATTGTCAAGGCTCAACCAGGGCTGGCAACCCTTGTTGACGGCAAGCGAGGCCAAATTTGGGTGAGGGTTGCGGCCCTCCCTTAACCCTTGCCTAGATCAAGCGAGGATCTTGCGCGGGCCTGGGTGAGGCCACCACTAGTGGCCGACCCCTATAGATGGTGGCCCTTGCCCAATCTAGGCAAGGGTCGGAGGGGGTCGAACCCTCACCCAATCTGGACAAGGGTCAGGGAAAGGCCAATAGACCCTCACCAGTGGTTGGTGAGGGTCAACAGCCCCTAGCTAGGCCTTGATGACCCTTGTTGGCTCACCTCCACACTCGTTGGCCCCTCTCAGTGATGGCGGAGCAAAGGGCTTGTTTTTTCGATAGTCAAATTGGACAAAATTAACAAAAGAATTTGATTAAATCAATTTGACAAGTTTTAAAACATGATTGTATTTTTTGTAAATTTTAAGACTTAATTGCATTTTTATGATAAGTTTTAGGATTTCTGGTGAACATATCCCTTTTCAAAACGATGAAACCCATGAGTTAAAAGTAGTATAACTCAATAACTCACCTCATCCATCCTAGAAAGATTTAAGACGGAAACTTTAATAACATAGTGTGGTACCTTCGCTTTTAATCGCAGAATTCGAAAGCGAAAGTTGAGAAAAAGTTGGAAGTTAATGAAGTGACGTCTTCTATACTTAGAACTTAAAAGTTTCTCCGAGATTCATTTACACGGTCAAGACAAGAGTTATATGGATGGGATGGATTAAACAAAGTTAAAGTATAAATGTCATCGAGTTAAAATCATTAGGTCTGAAAGTAGGAGGTTTGTGTGTTCCAATAGAAATACTTCAAGTGGCCCTAAGTAAGGAGTTAGGGTGCAAATGGTCTAATAAGATTAGCTGCAAGAAAAAAAAATAGAGCTCCTTCTTGGCCAATTAAATGGATGAGTCAAAGGGATCAATTGGCTAAGGTTAAAATTGGTGATGTATTGCATGATCTCAAGCTAGACTAGGTTCAATATAATCGATTGAGCACGAAGAGATGGCACAATTTTGAGAGTGGCTAACGGCTCAACTATGGGCTTTTTAAGATAGATATCTAGTGAAGTTATTAAATGTTTATTAAATTATTATGTAAACAAAAATTCAATATCCATTCCAAATATTGATTAATTCAAAATATATTTTGACTCCACTAAATTTTTTAGTGAACAACATCGAATGGTAGGAAAAATTCAATTTAATAAATTTAAATTTGAAAATTCTCAAAAATAAAATTCGAAGTTTATCCATCCACATCTTCAACTAATATAGCAGTAAATAGATCTCCGTGTCATTACACAATCAACATTCACATCAATATTTTATCGATATAATATTAATGCATTGGACTTCACCGATTATATAATGGAAAATCGTCCTAAATATTATTACTGAATATGGAAAATTCAGAATGTCACATTGTACTCTCGGTTGTCATCGTCCTTCCTTTTCTCAATGTGTACTCCTTCAATTTCAGGTGGTGCTTCAATGCTAGTCTCACTAGGACCAATGCTAATGCTTTTGATGATTGTCTAAGTAATCTCCTCGTCTTTTTCTTCTTTTTCTTGAGGCTCATCAGTCTTTTCTTTGGAGGTTTTAGTTTTGCTTTCCTTATGAGCATTTTCTTCTTGCGAAGGTTGGGATTCACCATCGCCTTACATTGGTTGAACAATAACAGGAATAATGGGTACACGTTCTTCAATAGGTGTCTCGCTGGTGCGAGCGACACAGGACATTACCAACGCAGATGTGGATGCCGATGCTAGTGCACTACTAGAAGGTTGGTGAGTTGCTGATGTTGTTGCTGTTGGATCAATCCCGTAAGTGCAAGTTGCAGATTGCTAAGAAAGAGTAGGGGTGCCCCTTGTGGTTGAGGAAAAAGTTGCGCAAGCAACTGCATTTGTTGATCAGTAACAGATGCTTTCACTCCAAGTCCTGAGAGAATGGCTTCTTGGATAGATCATTCAGGAGCATGTTCTTGCGATGTCTTCAGGCTTGACTCGGGTGGGAAGAGTCGGAGTCTTCCTGATCGGTTCAATCTCTTTGCCTTAGGAGCACTGGATTTTCTAAGTGAGAGGATAAAGAAAATAATTTGCATAGAGTAGACATATTTAGAGGCTTAAAATAGGCACAAATGTGAGGGAAAAGGAGAAGTTACTAAGGCTATGGAGTAACTGCAGAGCCACGATCTCCATATAAATAGGAGACAACGGTAACGTAAGGAGAGCAGAGAGAGTAACTGTGACTTCTGGCAAATTAAAAGAGTTAAAAACAATAAATACTCAAACAGTTGTACAGCAGATACGTTCAGAATGATAACAAGTAGTACAGTGCAACGGTAATAATTTTGACTTCAATCTTACTAGTTGTGGACCTGATTTCCTATGGGGTGTTGATCATTTGCACTATTGATTATGTAATCAAGTGGATCTTTTTTTTTTTTTTTCGGTCATAAAATATATTCAAGCTTCATTACTTCACATAATTTCTTCATAAAAAAACATGGGCCTCAAAAACGATGAGGTCCCATGAAGTACTAGGAGGATTAGTAAGCCAATCTCTAAGAAGATAATTACCTTTATGGGTCCTAGGTCCCATAATTAAGTGGATTGCACTGCCAAGTTTATTTCTTATATTTACAAGTGCTACCTTGTTGAGTGGTGATGGAACTTCATCTCCATCGACGTTTTGGATACCTTTCATATTGTTATCAAACCTAATAATTTATTGATTCTTTTACATCCTGCGAAATCTTGTTAAACACACGATATACCTTTCTAATAGTAAAGTAAGCAAGAAATATATCTTCAGTTGACCTCGGTTGAAACTTACCAAGTTGTCTTTTGCATTTTTCAACACATAATATTTGCAGCCGAAAATGTGGAAGTAGGATATGCTTGGATTTCTTCCTTTGAACAACTCATAGGGTTTTTTCTCTAACAATAATCGGAAAAATGCTCTATCGATGATAGAGCACAATGTTGCAATTGCTTTGGCCCAAAAATAAGTAAGAGTTCCACGTTCTCAGAATAGTAAACTCCTATAAGAGCTATGGAAAGGACTGAATCATCTAATGAATGTTAGAATAAAGGGGATAATCAAGCTAATATTGGTCAAAATAACCAAATTGATAATAATAATTTGACTAATCAAATTGGTCAATAGGCCAATCAACTACCAAATATCGGAAATGTAGGCCAGTGAATCCATTGGTACCACCCAATGGGGATATTTCCGTTAGGCCTAACATGTCGATTAATGTTAATTTGTGTGGCTTAGTCAAGGTGACGTGTACAAATGAATAGCATTTCTTTTTAGGTTTGCTAACAGACATTGATTTGTGTGGCTTTTTCTAGGTGACGCGTACAAAATTTTTGTAGGCAAAACATTCAAATGAAATTATAGATATTCATATGATATGATCTGAATAATGCCTCTCAAAAGCCACGGCATATAAGGACAGGTAATTTACTAGTCCTAGTCCAACTTTCCTAATGAATGTATGACTGATTGCATCTTGGGATGGAACGGCTCTCTTATGACTGATTGCATCTTGGAATGGAACGGCTCTCTTCCCTTCACTCTCTAAGTCTACATTATCTCTTCTTCCAGAAAAGGAACTAAATCGTCTTGCTTTCCCTATTAATTCTCTCCTCTGATATTCAACCTCCCAAACAAGGAAAGATAAATTTGATATGAGAAAAGACGGCATCTTTCATGAAAATCATTAGTACTGTTATGGTATTTTAATAAAATTTAAGTTAATTTTTTAGCTGGCCATCAACATAGATCATTCCAATTATCGAACAAGTTTACTGTAAAACTTGATGCCATCTTGAGTAAATTCTGATTTTATTAAGGAACCTGTTAGGGCGGTGTAAGTATTGCATCTTTCTCTTTCTGTTTTTTCGCCCGTTTTTCTCTGTCTCTGATTTGTAAGTTCGTACAGAAAGAAGTGTAAATCCAGACACCATCCCCTTGTTCCACACTACTTATATCTGTCAGCCTGTGTGGCTTCATATTGAGGCTAAGCGACATAATTTGAGAAGCTAAGAAAGGATGGGTGGTTTTGAGAATTACAAGCCTGTCATGGCCATGTTTGGCCTGCAATTTAGTTATGCAGCTCTTACTTTGTTCGCTAGAGCTTCTTTTTTACAAGGGGTGAGCCCTAGAGTCTTTGTTGTGTATAGAGAAGCCACAGCCACACTTTTCATTTCGCCCGTTGCCTTCTTGTGGAGGTACTGAACTGTTCTGTTGGACTCTCTCCCCCAACTTTCCCCTTTTCAATTTTGACTTTTGAAGGAAGTCTTAAAAAACTTCGTTGGGATTGAAGAGTTTCTCTTTGATATTCTTGGCATCTCTCATTGGGTAAGTTTCCCTCGGAAGTTAGATTATTGAATTCATATCAAATAATATGTTTGTGCTTTTCACCTCGAAGTCCGCATGATTCATGAGAATGAATTTTTGCAGGGTAGCAATCAGTCAAAACATTTACTATGAAGGTATTTACTTGGCCTCATCATCGATCGCTTGTGCAACAAATAATCTTGTCCCTGCAACCACATTTCTGATGGCGTCTGCTATTGGGTAAGTACACACAATTGTGTTCCGATTATTCTTGAGGAATCCAAATAAGCTGACTATCGAAAATAATTGCCCTCCACAGTCTCCGTAAGTCAAAACTAATTATACGCCAAAGACCTGAATTAAGCTAATGAAGAAAAACAAATGTTTTCTTGGGCTTGAAGACTTCGAATCAGTGGCCAATATCTAAAAAAATGATCACATGCGTCATAGAAGTACTTCGAAACTCAAATGTGGTTAATGGGAGCATAGGTTCTGTTGTAGGAAATCTATTCACTGACATTCCCCATTCTATGTTGCTTTAAAACTTGAGAATGGAGAAGGTTAATGGAAGAAGTCTAAGAAACATTGCCAAGTTATTGGGCACGACAGTCTGCGCCAGCGGAGCGATTGTTATGGTGTTGCTCAGGGGACCAAAGCTTCTGAATGCAGAGTTCCATTTGCGCGCAAGGTCTATTTTTGATTCTGAAGGTGACGGTTGCTGGGTTGCGTATTTGTACTTGGAAGTGCTTGCTGCTGGTCGATTTGGTTGATTCTGCTGATGTTGAACTGTAATCCATTGCTCGCATACATGCCATTAGGGTCACTGAAGTAGCGAATAATTTTCTAATCAGGTCCCAATGTGTGCAAGCCATCCTGATCATCTATCCCTATCGGCTTGGATATGTTTTATGTCCACAACTCAATGTGCAGTCATTACATTATTTCTAGAACAAGATCCTGACGCATGGAGGATCCATTCCAAGCTTGGAATAGCTGCCATTCTGTATTCTGTATGTAACTACAGCAAAGCTGTTCATCTTAACACAAGATACCACACAAAAGTCATCGTAATTAGAACTATTCGTACGAATTACTCAAGTTTGATGTTCTTTTTTCTTTGTTTGCCTCTTTGTGAATAGGGAACTGTAGGATCTGGAATTTCTTTCTTCATCCAGTCGTGGTGCATTTCCTGAAGAGGTCCTATCTTCTCCTCGACATTCATCCCTCTGAGCACTGTTATAGTAACCATTTTGGCTGCTATATTTCTACACGCAGAGATATATACCGGAAGGTAGGGTCTTCATTCCTATCTTGGATAGTCAGTCCTATGTGTTATGAGGAACAATTTTGCGTATTAAGAATAACTTACTGTTCCATAGTTTGAACTTCATACTTTGATCTTGAATTTCAGTCTGATATACAAATTGAGGATTTCAGAAAAATTGACTTATTGTACTCGATTGCAGCTTGGCAGGTGCAATTGGGGTAGTAGCTGGTTTATACTTATAGTGCTGTGGGGTAAAGCTAAAGACGTTGAGATCATTGAAGAGACAGACCCCAAGCTTCAGTTTGATTGTGCTCCAACTGTGAAACCATCTGCCGTTGAATCGTTACTGGAGAAGCCGTCAAGTTGTAAAAGTCAATTATCAAAACCTCTTTTATCAGATAAATCAGCTGATGAAATAAGCCCCGTCTAGATTGACAAGCTTTACAAATTCCTTTCTGTATTTGATTGTATTCTTTTGATTGTCCTTTTAACATTCCGGAGTCCAGATGTTGCTCGTACCAACTATTAAAATGCCAGCAGGTGGAGGAAATTGATTTAGTATAGGTGTGCGATTGAAGAAGGAACAAACACGAACCACAGACTTTTCAACGGGTCTTGATCAACAGTAAAATCGTATCGTCGTTTCTTGACTGCCAAGACTTCAGTGTTAAACAAGGCGTAATTCATAAAGCGTGCCACACCACCAAATCAGCAACAATATCAGTAATTAACCTTGAACCCAATAAGTAGTGCAAGAACCAAATCGCAGCATGATCAGCCAAATTTAATTATCTCTTACAGAACTGTCCAAATGATAACAAGATCAGCCAGTGCCCTGGCTCTGCCAATGTGGTAAGTACTAAGTAGTCACCTTAGATCCAAAGTTTTCTTTATGCAGATGGTAACCCCTGAAATGCAGAAGAGCTCCGTCCAAAGATGTTAAGTGCAATTTCTGAAAGATTGACGATGCAAAGTGTACCAACATCAATCTCATGAGCTACCTAGTAATTTAAAACAAGATGATGTTATTCGGAGAATCCAGAAACAGTGCTCTGTCATCTGAGTCCTCACCTACCAAGCAACCCAGTTTATCTTTAAGAGCAAAACAACTCTTTGGGTTTGGCCAGTATCAAATTAGCATTTGAAGTAATTAGTGGACCGTTTTGACAGGAAAATGCTGATACAATATTATCCAACCATACTCAAGAGGCTGACGCGTGAATTCTACACCACGGTTAAGCCCACCTTCCCTGCAAAGTCGTTGCTTATCAAATGAAAGTTTCAAATTTAGAAACCTGTGACCAGCGCCTCAGAGATAATTTGCTTATGAAAGTCTCCAATCAATTGCTACTCTCAAACGCAATGAATTTGGCGGGTTAGGTTAGCTGTCCCAGTTGGATAGATCAACCACAAAAGAATTTCTCAGCCGATTGCTTCCTCCTTTCTCATGCGCACTCAACCCTTTTCTTTTCCTCTTTTGACCAATCATATCCGCTCCACCTCCCCTACGCGTTTGCTCACCTACACGTCTATTTTAAACAAATGAAAGCGGAAGGGATAAACTAGGACACCATAGTTTTCATTAAATAAAGACGTCCATTTAAAAAAAATGAAGTTGACCCCGTGATTATAAAAAACATCTCTCAAGAGAAAAGGCCGCAGAACAGATCTAGTAACAATAAGCTATGGCATAACAAAGTCTAATTGCACAAAACCAGTAACAACCACCGCAACCTCAATAAGAGCCACTACTAGTGGTGGACCGCTGGTCATAATTTCCCTAGCTAGCGATACACTGTAGGTCTAAGGTAGAAGGGCGAAGTGGATAATCCAATGAACTCATGGCACGAAAAGTTGCAGAACACAAGAGTAACCACCAAATCCTGAAGATCAGATGCTGTACACAACCGACTGAATCGAATTGTAGCAGCTGAACAAGAAATAAAAGCATCAACATTGTTCGCTAATCACTCAAGTACACAAGCAGTGATCCAGCTATAGTGTACCGTTTTAGTAGGGGCCCTTGTATCCACTATAATGGTTGTCCTCTCTATTGTTCCTGAAGGCGCAGCAACCCACCGTGTATACAACAATGAGGAAGAGGAGGAATATAATGTTGACCACGGCCACTTTCTTCCAGTCGGTCTTGATATTCTGCAGCAGCCCGGCCTTGCATGACTGGCAATTGTAGCACAGAACCTTGGGGTCATTGTCCCATGCATTACAATCTGGGTTGGAGCTGACAGGGACAGCAGTCTTGTTCCACACGGTTGGGCTCTCATAGATGAAATTGCAATCATTCGACGGCTTGCAGCAACCAGACTGCACATCAAGAAATAAATATCATTGGAATGTCATATTCTGATAGATAAAAACAAGTGTAGCTAAAAGGCAGAACCAAAACAAACATGTGTGTGCAAGCTCAGACTCTAAAAGAGAGATGCAATCAATCAGAATCACACTACGAAATTGGCAAACCCGGTCCTGAAATTTTCAGTAGGTACTTTTGATTAGAAGATTGGAGGCAGATGTGTTGCCATATTGCAGTTAGCCATGGCCTCATTGGACTCATACATATCGAACCACCATATCGTAATCAGAACGACACAATGAATGTGTACATAGGATTGCAAAGGAAACATCTGTAAACCTGTCATGGCAGAGGGCATGAATAATGCCCCCGGATTAAAACGTTTAATAGCCATTGCAAAAAGCGACTACCTGACATTCTTATAGAAAAAAGGTGCTGGCAATTCTGAAGATGTATCATTGAAGTTCACAAAGTAATGCCCGGAGAAATTTGAAAAGTGCAAAGTGTCGAAAGTTCATGGTCAGAGCAGCTCCATCTTTCTGTGGAAAGAGATCTCTGAGGACCAGCAAAAAAAAAGAATACACGAGGAAACTACCCACAGAAACATTTGATGAAACATTCATCATCTATGAAAGAGGGGAAAAGAAACAGGAATAAGCCCAAAAAGGTCTAATCTTTTGGCCCCAACTCATAATCATCAAACACGGATAATCACAATCCATGATTCAAAAGGGGTCAAGTCCACGAGGTCAGATCAAAACCGCCGACAAGAAGAAAACCACAGCACGATAACACATTCATCTTTCACATCTTCACGATAGAACGCAACGGTCAGAACGAATAACAAAGATCCAGCAACAAGGACGGGCAGATCTGAACTCACCTGAAGAGCAGACAAGTGCTCGGTGTAAAACTTCTCGATCGTGTCGTTCAAGTACTTTTCTTGAAAGCTCGAGCAGACCTTGCCGTCGCTCAAGCAGCTCTTGATCTTGTTCCAGTTCTTGGTGCTGCTCACTCGCTTCTGCAGCCAATGCGAGTAGTCCCCGAGCCGATACTCCTTATACCCTCGCCCGTCGAGGACCTCCCCGCCCCCTTGTTCGTCACGACGAAGGCGAAGACGGTGAAGCAGAACAGGAGGACGATGAGCAAGAACATGACGAGGAGGTAGACCCAGAGGAGCCAGGACACGCGGCAGCACGCGCCGACGAGGCCGGCGAGGGAGACCAGCATGAGGAAGACGCCGAGGGCGATGACGGGCCGCTCGAGGAACTTCTCGCAGTCGGTGCTGGCCCGGTTGGAGAGCCATATCCCGGCCCCGAGGATCGGGATCGAGAGCAGGAAGGTGACGAGGTTGAGGACCCCGACGAGGTTGTTGCTCAGGCGGACCATGGCGTCGGCGTCGGCGGCGAAAAAGGTGCGATCTTTGAGGTGGGTTTCGCTCCGATGACCGAATGAGCAAAAGGGTCGGAATATAATGCCGGTAAATAGCGGTGGTTACAACGCCTGCACGCGGTGGCGACGGTAACCGACGCGGGTCGAGCGATGGCGGTGACGAGTGAATTCAAGAATCGTGCTGGGAAGTTTCGAGCTTTGGCGATTTAAAGAGGAGAGATCACGACTGGCTTGGGACAGTCGTGGAGTCGGGGGTTGGAATTGGGGGAGTGACTGGCGGTGACCGATTTGAAAATCACAGCTTTTTTGCCAACGTCAAGAACGCAAGAGAAAGCAAGCAAGGAAAAAGGCTCCCTGACTTTCTGCAGCTGAAAAGGTCGTACGCAACGTGTTTGATCGTATATTAGTGTGTATCCTCGAGGGATTTAGTTACTTAATTAGTGTCCTCAACGCCATCTGCAAAGAAACTTTCGCTGCAAGTAGGTATTATTCGTCGGGGATATTACTGAACTTGGGGAAAGGTACTCGGTCAAACTGCAAAGACAATTTGACCCTGTCTCGCTCACTGCCATTTCTCACACTTCTACGATGCACTTGCAATTTAAAAACCATTTCAAAAAACCTGTACTGTTCAAACTCTTTCTTTGTTTTTGGTTTATTGTGCCGTTGTCAAAACCTTTGAGACGTATGGCAGAAATTTGGCAAACCGGGGTTGGAAAATGATTCTTTTTTTTCTTTTCATTTTATGGTTTGTGAAAGCGGCGTCTTTCAATAACATGTGGCGCGCGATATGAAATACTTTAATAGTCATGTTCACACGGTTGTGCATGTGCTATCCGGGCATTTCTTCAATCATGCTTGCTGAGATTAAAAAAAACCATTTGGTCTAATCTGTCTTTTGATCTTGAATAAAGCAGTCGTTTGGTGAAATTGTTGAGAATCATTCGCGTGTTTGACTTCTTCCAACTACCATTAGCCATCGATTAGCCTTTTGTTTTTACCATGAGCTACAACAGAAGAGATTGGGCTAGCTGCTCTTAATGCATTTTCTAATTTAAGAAAAAGAAACCTTGTGCTCCTGGACTTCACAAATGTCGACTGAAAAGAAGAAATATTTTCCCAGCAGAATGCCTTGTCTTTGCAAAAAAAGAAGCAATGAAATTTTATCTTGCTTAGAAAAATTAATCGACAGAAGATATTTTCATCGTCAATAATGATTTATATCTAAACAATTTCTGATGATGAAGATATTTACCGTTCCATCACTTTCAAAAGCAAAACAAAAGGGCATTTCTAATCCAGATCATTGATTTTTTAAGAAACAAACAGCCCGTGTGGTCCCAAAAATGCCTACCCATCAATCAACTTATTATGATGCTATAGCTGAATGCTCGGAAATTCTATTTTACGTAAGCCTTCTTACTTTTCTTTGGTAGCTCGTGAAGATGACTTGACTTGACGGTCCTGTTTCTTACCGAGCTCTTCTATGGCGTTTATCTCAAACTTGTGTACACAAACAAGAAGCATGAAGAAGCCTTTGCGTATGAGCTGGGTAAAGGTCAAATGTTTGGGCGCGCAAATCACGCACATTTCTTCCATCATACTCTCGTCGGTTAGCTTTAGTTTCTTGGTCAAGTTCTGAATTTTAGGAGCATAAGAAAATAATGCCGCCGTACGATCCAGAGAGTTCCAAGCACTGGCATCTGTACTCGATGCCAATGATGCATCTATCATGTGGCAACAGTGCTTCAAATTCTCTAAAAGAGAATTAGCGAGAAGCGGATACCACAGCTTTTCCCCACAAGCGCGAAGCAGTTAAAACGTAAAATATCTCATGTCGGGGACCAACACAGCAGTTAAGGCGAGTGTTGTGATTCTAAGTTAAAACCCAAACCAGCTAAAAGATGGATAAACTCGACCAGAAAAAGGTAATATTTTCAACAAAGATAAGGAGTATTGTTCGTTGAAATCGAAGTAACCTGGGCAAAGTCAAAAAGCTCCATTCGATGCCTTATTGTTCTAGAATCAAATCCACATGCGAGAGGGCCAAGTTTCAGAAACAAACATAAAAATCTGCACGTCCATGACCAATAAGGGTCACACTGAATGCCCAAAGTCTGAAATTAAAGAGGCCCTGGGAAAGTTCCACTCTCCCTCTGCTCATTCCACTTGTCAACCTACACCAAGATAAGCACAGAGGAGATTACAAACTGAATATGAGGCATAGTAAGGTACCATCACTTGAACACCAATGAGAAAAGAACCCGAGAGAAGTTGGTCCAAATGAGATATAACCAGCTCAATCCCCAGCATCATGTCATTAATATCTATAGAAAAGATGATAACAGATGGGTTGCAGCAATGAAACAGGTGGGTAGGTGCATTATAAGATTGAGTGTAATATGCTCCAAAAAAAGGTAATCGGGTCACACTTAGTTAAGCCGATGAGAATGAATATTTGTTCTTATGCCCTCTACTTTTGCACATCTGTATGGAGAGGGTGGGTGGCCTAACTAGAATTTGTGACAAGAAGTGCCTTCTTATGACATGCATTGTGCGGACATCAAAACCTCATTATCCCTGCCAGAAGTAAATTTCTTTAATAGCAAGCTTGACTGACAAGAAGGCAAACAACGAGTTATTAAAGGGATGAAACAGTAAAATCCCGCAAAATTCAGTTCTATACTGAATTCAAGATGTACATCTTAAATATGAAAATGCAAGAGTCTACAATGAATGTGAGGTCTGACATAGAGTATACCTCTGAAGAAAACAAACAAACCTAAAAGCTTCGGTATTATTCCAAGATTTAACACATAACCAAGAAGAGAGTTTCTTTCTATAATTCTGGAAATATTACACTTGTCCCTGTACCGTCATGTTCTTTCTACTCAAGTCCCTGTACTTCTAATTTATCTAATCAACTTCTACTTTAAAAAATTTTAGAATCAAATCCCTCTGACACCAATTCCAACCAAATTTTCAGCTGAAATAGCCATCGGACAACACCAAAACAGAATGGGGACAAAACATGTGGATCCCCAGGTGGACATGTGAAAAAATTTAGCCAATGGAGACATCTTTGAAGTACGCTATGCATAATTTTAGCCAATGTGGATGCCCTTGTAGACGTCACATTCAAAAAAAATATCCAGCTCATATTATGGGGTCGGTCGACGGGCATGTGAGGTAAATTTGGTCGATTTGGTATCAGAGGGACTTGATTAAAAAATTTTGAAAGTAGAAGGAAATAATTAGACAAACTAAAGGTATCAGACTTGATTAGGAAAAAGTGTGAAAATATAAAACAGAGGCAACGATTTTCCTAAGTTTTTTCCTAATAATGCAAAATGAGTGTAAGAAATGAGAATTTTTCTAAAATGAACATCATATCAAACGATCAAATCCCATGGATTGTCATCATAAAATGGACCAACTTTGCCCACACTATCTGCATGCCGCACTGCCATTTGGAAGCTCACCCAAAGCCACAGACAGAAACCAAAGCCAATATCGGTGCAAAAATAGAACAAGCAGATGTACTCACCCATTCCCCAGGGCACAAGGAACGATAGTATTTGGCAAATTTCTCACAGTCACCGGACTCTTCACCTTTTGCTGCAATGCACCTGCAGAATGACCACACACAATTAATGCCTGACAAACTCAACGGTACAATTACCAAAACTGTCAAAAATGAACGTACCTTTGGAATTCAATGTAGCGAGTGAAGCAATGTCTGGTCTGGTTTGTTGTAGGAAATCGAAAATCAGCTGGTGCTGTTTTCAGATCAATCTAACATAAAAAAAAGAACTCATTCAAATAATGGTCATAGAATGTTATTCTTACAATGACCGAGTTGTCTTGGAAATACAAGGAAAGAGTATTGAGCAAAGGGCTTAAAACAAAGGTTTCTAGAACAGGGACTAGGGGTGCCAGGAGGCCTATCTCTCTGAAAACAAAAATCAACATTACTAAGAAAGGATGTGTCACACACAGTGGAAAGAAAATTTGGCTAACAATATTAGCACACAGGGCAACGGATTTGCAAGACGAGAATATGAAAACAGCACCATTAAAAAATTTAATATTTTTTCAATGTCAAGATAAGAATCATGAGTTGTCATAACAGATTAATCTACAGCAAAAAGTAAGCGCCATCAAATTGTCTATTTATTGGAACAGAATCAGGCTATGCAGTAGCACTAATAACAATATATTGCCTCCAATGCATATTTTGGCATCAAAACACAATTTTGAAACATGAAAGAAAGTCCTTAGAACAATAATTTCCATGCAGATAATCGAAGGAAATCGGTCAAATCATGAATAGTCCTCCATTTCCCTCAACTTCAAACAAAAGGACTGCTTCAAAATACATATCCCGATGCACAGCGCATGAGAGAGTTGCCTAAAATTGGTTCCCACATAGTTTCTCCCCAAGTTGAACTCCTACCATTTCCTGCACTGTCCAGGCAACAAAATCCCTCTTAATTCCCCATTCGACATGCTATACGCAAAAGATACAGCCAATCTAAGATCATGCCAAACGGTACCAATCCAGAGTTACGATTGTCCACACAATATGACCATATTTCAACAAGTTTCACCCACAGCAATGAACTCAAAGTAAGAACATATTAAAGGCACTACCTATATCCAGCACATCCCCATCAGAACCCATTAGACTCAGGCCAACACAATTCTCTTCCGTACCGCAACTTCCTGGACCAAACACCCCAACCCAATTCATGAAGACAAGAAATTTCTCTCATCAAATCAACAGGACAACCTCAGAGTCGTCATCCATCCCCTATAAGCGGGAAAGCCACATAAAAATCCGACATCCTCCCCCAATCCTCCTCACAAAATCGAAATCCTAAAATCTCACGAAAACAGCTGAAAGAATATATTAAAAAAAAAAATCGCATCTTCTTCATAACAATCTCCTCGTATCCAACTTAATCGCATATTCAAACACGTTCACGGACCGCTCGACGGCCGCATTTCTTCGTCCTCGCACCATTGAAATCCTAAAATCTCACGAAACACCTGAAAGAACAAAAAATATCGCATCTTTTTCACAACAATCTCCTCGTATCCGACTTAATCGCACATTCGAACGCGTTCGCGGCCCGCTCGACGGCCGCATTTCCTCTCGCCCCCCCCCCCGGGAATTTTCCCCTCTTCACTGTGTTTTGGGGCAAACACGACAGAAACGGAGCAAGTACAGGAAAGAACGTTCGAATCGAAGGAAGGGAGAGAGAGAGGGAGAGATCGTACGTCCGCCATGAGTGATCTGGAAGAGAGCTCGAGCGTCGCGCACGGATCCACGCGCAGAGGAAGATCAAAGGTTGGAGCTTTTTCTTCTTTCGGGTTCCTTCGTTTCGGAGGAGACCGTCAGAAAAACCAGGGTGGCTCGCTATTCGCCACTAGGACGCACGCCTTCCAATTAGCGTTCGCCACGTGTGACGACAGGGAACGACGCATATTTTCCGGGCCGAAGAGCAAGCCCATTTGAAGGAGTTCATCGGTTTTCCGACGGGGAAAATGGTAGAAACGACAAATTAGACGCTACTTAAAATGTGATAGGCTTAGGATTAGACCCAAAAAAAAAAAAAAATGTGATAGGCCAATATGTCCATATGTTTATCCACCCTTTTTGGAAAAAGAATTAAAAAGTTTCCCCGTTAACATGTTGATCGTTATTTGATGATAGAGATTATCATGTCAATAATTTAAGATGAATGCATTACTCAATAATACGCGAGTAACTTTCTTCCTATCACCCACCATTCCAAGTTAACAAATTAAATATCACATCAATAGATTCTATCTTAAACATATTCATATAGTTTATGGACATTAAACAAATTAGAAGTGACATTGCAAGTTGAACGAAATTTAAAAACTATTGTATCATTTTTCCCTTTTCAAATCAGATAAAAATTGATAAAACAAAAGTTACTGCAAGCGAATTAGTTTACACTTAATTATCCCAACAATTACATAAAGAGCCCTTTTTATCTTATCCCAGTATTGTAACACCAAGGTAAACTGTTGGCTTTCATTTCTGGTCGGTGCTTCTTTTCTAAGTGTCCATGTATCACCCCACAAATCGCCAGTATCCATTTCTCTTGACTCGAAAGAGCATTGGATAACCAGAGGGGCAAACGCAGTTCAGGAGATAATTTTGGCACTTCTTTCAATTGATCATCGCCAAGAGATCCTCATTTCATTTCACGGTTCACAATTCCACCCAAATCTCAACTGCCCTTCACTGAAATTCACCTTGAAGGGTTAAATCAAAATGCAGAAGCCTGGCGAACACAATCGGTATGCTTCTTATGAGGCAAAGTACAGCTGAGTTTCTCGACCAACAACGGCATTGCAAGGTAAAGACGATCGGTTGCAGTCATTGTTGAGAACAGAAATTTCATCGGCTCATTGACCAGCTGTAATGAAAGAGTGGAGTGAGCGTGCGCTACTGCGAGAAGTCGCACAGTCCAGTGGAGAGTAGCTTTCTTTGGATGATGCTTTTGAAAGGTGTTCAGTAGGAGAATAAGCAACAAGCATGATTTTAGAAATATGGACCAAAGTCTGCAAGAAAGAGAGAGAGAGAGAGAAATGGACAATGGCATGAGATTGTTTACCCCAAAAGATTGAGCTATCAAAACATCTAATATACTATCATACATAAGGTCATGGCCAACATGTGCAAGACAATACAAGAAGCATTATCGAATCTCAAAATCCTTGTCGTTCATCTCCCAACAAGTGAAGGGTCATATGTGCCTGCCCAGCCGACACCACTACTTGCACTAGCAATCGTCGCACCACCCATCCCACCACCAGAAACTGCACCGCTGCTCCCACTGTATGGAATGGCTCTTTCTCCTGCAGCCTGAGGACCCATTTGGCCATGATGAGCTCCCAAACCATCAACATAGGGGCTGCTACTTTGCAGTCGGGCCACACTCGACGGACCCGGATTTGAAAGGCCAACATTACCCTGGGGGTTCGGTGCTTAATTACATATTAATGACAGAGATTTGTCAGATGGAGCAAATAGAGATCCTGGAAGAACATTGAGACATATAATCAGCTAATTCAACAAGGGCAAGACTACTAACCGTATGCCATCTTCTCCACATACACAACACCCACACGCAACTTCTCTACTTCTCTTGCCATTGAAATCAAGTTCTGCTCCATCGCTTGCATTTGCCGTACTTTCTCTATGTTCAAACTCTTCTCGTACTCGAATGTAGTGCTACAGATACAAGGAGAATAAAATTATCAGAAAAATCCAGAAATCTCTAAAATTTGTCTCTAGGATACATCAGTCCTATTATTTACACTCGTATCGACAAGATGCACAGGTCATACTGCCCAAACTGATCCGTTTTGGAAAGTACTTCAGGTAAAATTCTCATAATGCAGAACACAAATGGAAAGTAACGAATGAAAGTACAACCTTTAATAAGAAAGTTATACAGCAAATGAATGTAGACCAATGCTAGGTACCTAATTTTTTGAAATCTTTCTTACCATTTCTTCAACAACCAAAAGTGCCTATTCATCCATTTTAGTCTACTAATATGTGTATTAAGCAGAGAGTGTGAATTGAACGTCAGGGAAAGTGTCCACTCTTTATACTTGTCATTACTCATTTATATTCAGCAGCACCAGTCAAAATTGCCTATAATTGGTTGTTAGCCTAAAATCGTATTCTTCCTAAAACAGAAAAGCCTTCCAAGTCTATCATTAACATGACATTTTTTCTGTTCAGACATCACTTATTAATGCAAACTCATGACTCACCGTAGTCTTTGGTGTTCTCGCATCAAGCCATCCAGTTCAGCATGCAAATGGTGCAAGCTCTCGGCATCGAGCAGTTTTTTATTTAGCTCCTCTTTTGCCCGTTGAATTTGCACAATCAGCTCTTGTCTTGCAGCAACTAAACTTTGTGCCTCTTTGTGTGCCTTCTGTAGGTCATTTCTCACACTCTCCCCTGCTCTTATGTCTGCTTCGAATTTTGCTATTTTATCCAGCAACACCCTCATCTGGATGTCACTCTCAGTCTGCGTGCTTTTAATATGTGCCTTAAGTTGGTGTACCTCCTGCTGAGCAGCAACAAGCTCCTGCCTTAAAGCTACATGGGTGGTGGCCATTCTATGATTTTCTTTGGCAAGTTGATCAATTTCTGCACTCTGGGCCAGAATCTTATTTTCCAAAAGTTTGAGGGAAGGAGGTAATGGTTCCAATGGCCGACTGCTAGCAGGTAGAGGAACTAAGCCAGTATATGGACCATGCCGCATTAAACCTGGTGCTTGACTAGATCGTCCATCAAGAAGGGATGTTCGAAGATGTTTCCTTGAAGACATTCTGTAAAGTTCTGATGGTTCAGTCACAGGAATTCCTGAAAAATCAAATTCATGTTAAAGACAATTTGCAAGTAAAAAAAACTCATCTGGGTCATGGGTGACCAGAGATAGCAATCAGGCCACCATCTGCAACCCTCAAAGGAGAGAAAAGTACAAAATGAGAAAGTTTCAAATTTACTTGAGCCAGGACAATATCGATTGCCTCTAATCTTTAGTAGATAAAGGTAGCAATCAACTAATAGTCTAATATTACTTAAAGAGTCTGCAGCATAGAAGCTATATAAGAAAAGAAGCACCACATAGCTACAATATATTCCAAAGGCCAAGAAATTGTAAGGATGCTCTTCTCTTTGACATCTTCTCAGCTCAAGACTCTCTGTCTGAGCCAACTATCCAGCTATTTGAGGGCCCATGCATTTAAAAACCAAACAGATAAATGCTTGGAGAATAAATTAGTAGGCTTGCCCTGGTAGACCATTGATAGACCAGGTGCCACCCAATATCTATCATCAATTTGCCACCAACCTTCAGCATGCTTCTGCCCAAAGCAGAACCCCAATAGTACATCACTTGAATGCTAACAGCAGTGGCAATGCTAAGAGATTTTTTGCAATGATAGAACAACAGGAGCACATTCATTGCTAGAGCGTTTGCATTCTCAGAAATCTAGAAAAAGGCCACAAGCAGAAACAATCCAGAACATCCGGCCCTCATAAAAGATACGGCGTTTCTTGATCCAAGCAAATGCGATCTTAGTCATGATGGAGACAAGGTGGTAAGAGGGTTTCCCAAAAAGGTTCCATTTGCAATACGGAACATCCATGCTAAAATCAGTTTGAAAATTACACGAAAATCTGCTTTCTTATTCAACACAAACCCATCACAAGTTAGAACTCATCGATCCCATCAATCTCCAGCACGAGAAATTCAACCCGACCAAACCCACCGAGCAAATTCTCAACAAAAACAAATGGCTCAATTCTCATAAAGCAAAAAACTTTGATCACAAAATTCAAGTCACAACAAACCGCCGGCCTACCCATCAAGCTAAAAGGCAGCAAAATAACTGAAAAAATAAGAAGAAAAAGAAAAAAAAAAAAAAAACCGAAGCTTTCGCTGCCACCGCATCCTATCCGACATATACGTACACGAATCAAGATCGGAGCACCATGATAATCCCTCCTCCGTTTCTTTCTCAGTTTTTTTTTCTCTCCAGTCAAATTTGACAGCCATACTTACGTCGGAAAACGAGCCAGTAAAAGCACGACCACCTAAGTGAAGCGTACAGAGAGAGAGTGAGAGAGAGAGAGATCTTTACCTCCGCCATGAGCGAGAGCGAGAGAGAGAGCGAGAGAGAGAGAGAGAGTCAGTCGTGCAGAGATGCTGACGCCGGGAGGATCAAATTCAAAGGTGGGTTCTTCGTTCCTTCGGGGAGACTCCGAATCTGAAGACCGACCGAAGACTTGGAACAAACGGGAGTTTGGGGTTCCCTTGAAACCGAAGCCTAACGAGCCCATGAAAGATATGGCCCAAGTGCGTTTTGTTTTTTGCAAGAAGTGAATGATTTAAAAATATTTTTCATTAAAAAATAAATATTCCTAAAACTTACAAAATAAACGGACGAACAATATTTTTATTATTCACGACAATGTTTAGACATAAATTGTTATCGATGGTAAAGACATTCGACTAATTAGTTCAAGTGATTTAAACGATTACTTTTAGAAAAATGATTTTCAAATCATTTATTTTTCACAAAACAAACTGATGAAAGATTGGGAGGGCGATTTGTTTTGTATTGTACATATAGTGTGCAATCGACTTGAGGGTCAAATGGGATAGGATGATAGGATCATTGATGTACATAAAATAAATAAATAAATAAAGTTTCACCGCATCCTTGTATGAAAAATAAGGGGATAATAGCATAAATGGTTTTTGAATTTTAGCTCGATATGTAATGACGTCCTTGAATTTTTAATTTGTGCAATGTTGTCTCCAAACCTTGACCCAATATACAATGTCAATCCTAAACTTTTACTTTATTTAATGTACCTCATGAACCATCAGTAAATATTCGATGTAATTCATATATTATATGAAAATGTTTAAAGATTTAGGGATTACATTAAATTTATTAAAAGTTCAAGAACAGCATTACAAATTGAACCAAAGTTCAATGACTATATTGAACAAATTAAGAACGACATTGCACATTAGACCAAAACTCAAAGACAATTTGTGTCATTTTTCCAACCATATAGGTTCATTGATCATGTCTAATGAGTTTTGTTGTCAAATTGGTAATTAATTTTTTTGTTTCTTTTTACCATGGCGATTATGTTCGTTCTAAGTGGAAATCAATACGAGTGTAGAACGTATAGACAGGAGCATTTATTTGATGATGAACAGAATTTTAGATTCTCAATTGGTAATAAATTTATCTTATGTTATGTGTATGAGCAAGTCTTTTATACATATTCTCCTTAATGAATTTCACTACAAATAACAGTGCATTTATTTCACTAAAAAATTATTATAAAAGAAAATATTTTTTATGAAAGACATTTTTTCAGAGAATAGTTAGTTTTTCACTTGTGGAAAGTGATAATTTTCTTATTAGTAGAGGAAGTTGTTTTCCCATAATTTAAGCTTGTTGTTTTCAATTCATGGAAAATGTTTTCCATAAAGTGTTTCATTATCCAAACACTGAAAAAGTCAGAAAACAATATCTCAAAAATGGTTTTCCTTCAAACACACTGAGTGAAAAGTCACAAATTAGTTTTTTGGACTTTTACATTTTTGGTTTGCTAAAATTATCAATCAACGGAAAATCATTTACGGCAAAAGAAAACATACATGCCTAAAGTTAGCAAAATGAATTCCTTATTTTGAAAAGAAACAAAATATTTTATAAAAAAATTTAGGAAATCTTTTTTCGTTTTCATGAATTTTTTTCTGGAGCAAACATATGTCAATTGAAGGTTCGGCTTGTGTTAGTAGGTCAAGTTACAAGTCGAGTTCAAGTTTACTGCCTTAATTGTGGGATAAAAAAAATTATTTATTGTTTTAGAGAGCAATCTTTCAATTTTTCATACCTTATTTTTCTCCACTGAAAACTTCAGCAACACTTGGTACTCCATAATTAGTTGAATTAAAAAATCTCACGGTACTTCCGAAGCACCCAAAAATCCTCTTAACTTTTAGAACTCTAAGCAATATTGCGATCTATTTCCTCTTTACATAAGAAGATTTTTATAGCGAGTGAACTAAGGGCATTTGTCATAGATTCAAATGCAGACAAGTCCATTATTCTCAAGGTACTTTTATCTAGTGTTCTGATCGATCAGCACGCATGGACAATGAAAGTAATTCTTTATCGTGTATGGTTAACAAGTGTCCCATAAGCCCTTGACATCAATATCCTATTTGAACTATATTGATTTTTTCATTGCAAAAGATTCACATATAACTTCCAATCCTTTTTCATAATCTTAATTTGGATGCAGAAGGATGCCAGTTGACCTTGGTCCCCAAATCCCTCGTGGTACATTAATCATATATCGACTTGGAGAAACATAGGCTAACAATATGTATTTCGTGTATAAACATAGAAATTTTAGAAAGCTTTAAGTTACACCAAGAAACATTCAGTTCAATGAGGTAGCTAAAGAGAAGCTATGGGAAAAGTATCCATTCAAACTTTAATTTATTATACATATGCTAATTCAATCTTTTGCCAACCAGGTCAATGATTTTTGCAAAAATTAACCAAAATGACTAAAGTAGAATTTTATATAAAGGTGTAGGACTATATTAGCAAAATTGAAATGGTAAAGACTAAATCAGCATATGTGCAATAGGTTTATGATTATTGGACAAGAAATAATAATAAGCTCCGTAAGATAAAGGTCCTCCACAATTCAAAGAGGCAACACTGCAATCAACTCTATCATCATCTCTTATTCTCAGCGTTGACATTCCAGAAATATCCAATTCTCTGCACCAAATTATTGCGAGCTTATGTATCATACTTCCACTATGATTTGTGGGAACAAATGGATCGGTTGTATGCACCATCCAAATCCAAAACTTTGACGAATATATTATATAGAAGACACAAGGCGTTCTTGGCCACAAAATTTGGCCAGCTAAACCCCCAAATCGCCAACCAAACAAAAGCTGAAGCAATCCGCATGCTCTCTCCACTTTCTTCATTGCGGCTCCCGACACGCGTACTCTCACTTTGAAGTGCTCCACCATTCATGGCATACCAACTTCTCTTTTTGTTGCTATAAATAGCAGTGACCCCTCACATTGTCCATCTCACAGCATAACTTCAGCAGTTGATACAAAAACATAGGAAAACAGTGCGTGAGTTCGACTCCCCTTGGCATCAGCAGGTAGATTGTCTCATTTGGGTCATCGCAATGGCCGGTTTCAAGTGTTTATCCCTCGGGGTGTTGCTCGTTTCCACTCTTTTTATGTTGTCTGAAAGTAGGGTGGCAAGGAAGGACCTGGGCCTGGACCTCGGGCTTGGAAACTTGGGGATTGGTGCCGGTGCTGGTATTGGGATAGGCATTGGCGTAGGTGGTGGTGGCAGCGGCTCAGGAGCGGGTGCTGGGTCAGGCTCCGGTTCTGGATCCGGGTCTCATTCAGGATCGGGGTCAGCGTCTTCATCAGGTTCAGGGTCGGGCTCTGGGTCCGGGTCGTCTGGAGCTGGATCTGAAGCCGGTTCATATGCTGGATCTCACGCGGGGTCCCAAGCCGGATCAGGGTCAGGATCTGGTGCTGGGTCCGAGGCTGGCTCATATGCTGGTTCCTATGCAGGGTCCAGGGCCGGATCAGGAGAGCATGGCAAATAAGCATGTGTTGTGTTGTACATCGCCTCAATCACAAATGTGTCAGTCCAAGAATCACTATGAATAAATATGTTATGGGAGAGTGCCAGTAGTGGTTAATCACTTGATATATTTCATGTCTTTTGAACCACTTTCTCGAGTTTGATCTCACTGTCTACATCTTACTTTGATTCAAATAATATTAATGATTATCCATGTCCATTGCTACACTCTTTGATCACATCGAAACGAAGTGTTTTATCTCATGACGAGAAATCACAGCGAGTCTTTCTCACGGAATTGGAGAGCATTGCTCCCTTTAAAAGATTATCGGTAAGATTCACACATGTGAAGCCAGATCTAATATTGTCCTGAGTATGTCATTTGGCCGAGTAAATAAGATTTTTGCCTATGGCTTGACAGTAGACTAACTCGAGGCAAACAGAAGCTGACCTAGATATGTATAAACACCTTTCTTGAACAAGTTCAGCAGCAAGACAAGAACTTAGGCGAACTAAAATACAGATTAATTTAAACAGGAACAGAAAAAGTTTGGGGCAGATGAACTTCAAGATTCTTATTGAAATCACTAAACCAGTTGACCCCGTTGCCTTTCTCTTGGGCTAAAGTCCATGATATGCACTAGCTCAGGATCTTTAGCAAGGTAAGATTTTGAGGTGCGAATGGGCAATGATAACCATAGCCAAGTAGCATCGCGTGAAAAGATGTCAACGTCAAAAATGGGGACATTCTCAGTCTGCGGTGCTTATCGATGCGCATGCGAAAAGGGACGCTTGGCATTGCTCGAGCAGAAGATTGATATCAGCCTAACATATAACCACTGCAACCGTTGAAGAAGATAATCTTCTTTTGAAGGCATGCTAAAGCAGTCCAGCTCCCAAAGTCAACGATGAGGTAATGTAGAACCGTGATGGATATGATCAATTTCCTTTGACCTAAGAAGAAAATGACCTTCGTGCGAAGGCAGCTCTCGGCCAATGAGAGCAGGAGTCAAGCATCAAATTGCTTGAAGCCGACTCAGTTTCTTTGAAGTGACATAATTAATAAGAAGCGCATAATAATAATGATAATGATAATGATGATGACGATGATGATGATAAATAACAAATAAAGAGAGATCCGGATGCTTCTTTCCCTTACAAAAACCAGCTTGCTTTATTCGAACGCTAAAGGCCGTTTGATTGCATTTATTTTTGTTTCTTTCTATAAAATAAAATTATTTAACTTGTTTTTTTTAACTTTATTTGCACTTTTTTTTTTATAGAAATAATGTTTGGCTATGCCTAGTAATAAATGTTTACTTAACACCATTTTATAAGATATGCATGACAATTAGCTAAGCTCTTGTTTATTTTATTGTGCCCTGATTTTTTTCCACTCGTAAAGTGTAATACTCCGGTCCATTATATAGTCACTTAGGCTGCGCATGGTAAAATTTCTGAACGAGAAATTGATTTCGGCAGAAATCAATTTCTCAATTTATTCTAGGACAAGTTCCCGAGCGAAGAAACTCGTTTGATAACGACTTAAAATTTCTATTTGGAAATAGAAATCCGTTTGATAACAAAAAAAAAAAAATTATATTTCTATGAATCATGTTGTCCCCATCCTTTTACCTCACTCTTCTTGGTGCTTGTGATGGTAATTTAATTTGATAAAAGTTGGTAAATCTAGTCCACCAGTGCAGGTCCCAACCAAAAAATAAAGAGTAATTGAAGCTCTAAGGTTAACCTTGGTATGAAAAGGAGCCTCAAAGTGAGTGCTACATAGGACCACATTGAATTGGATAGAAATAGAAAGAGTATCACATCTCTTCTGTTAGAAAGAAGCGATGCAGCATTGATATGAATTCGATATTTCCATTCACATGTTCAAAAGGTAAGGAATGGACAGAGCGTGAATCTATGAACATGAACCTAGCATAGATCCTGGAAAAGGGAGGTCATGATAGGAATTCAACATGGAATTACATAAGGTAGAACCAGCATGGGCACCGGCATTGTCAGTAGAGTTTCACTATGGAGATATACATCTAACAAGTTTAAGCATGCACCAATTCAGGACCAACTTAGTAATACACTTCCTTTGTTTTAGCCAAAAGCTCAGTAGCACACCTTGTAAGTTAGGAATTAACTCCTTAATGATCCGTACCTATCAAGTAGTAGCATCACAACAAAATTGTATACAGTCTATAACACGAACCTAACATGTGAAACGCCGAAATCACGATAAAATGAGTAAATGCCAAACAAGATGGCTCTAAACTCACATATTTGCCTCCTCACAGATCAACAAGTAGACATCAATTGCTTTAAGCACCTACCACCAAATGCCACAAGACTTGGGAGCTGTTCTTGGATGCAAAATATTACCAATTGATCGACATTCTTTAAACTTTGAATTTCTGAGAAAGATAACGGGGACAACATAATTATATGACAACCACTCAAACTATAAAAGCCTAGAAGCTAGGGCGTTGAAGAAAGGGTTGAAGCCAAGTACCCCCAAAAACCGAAGAAATGAACAAGAACGAGAGACAAGACATAACCGAAAAAAATTTGAAGCGTCCATCGACCTAGATCTTTATTTGCAAAGCCGATTAACAACACAAAGCTAAGCAAGAAAGTACTGCTTTGCCATGCAAGTGAAGGTCAGACCAACCAGCAACCTAGACTCGCATCACAAATTGCAGAGCACAAGCATAGAACAAGCACAGAACAACCAAGAAAGAGGCGAAAAGGGAAGGATCGATCGAACCTCGTGAGAATCGAAAGCATAAAGGGGCGACGGGCTGGATCGGAATCGAGAGCGGAAGGGACGCGGACAAAGATGGGCGGCGAGAGATGGGTGACGGCGATGCGGATCGGATCCGCGGAATCAAGAGCGGAAGGGGACGTGGACGAAGATGGGCGACGGAGATGGGCGACGACTGGAGATGGGCGTGGCGCTGGGTTGGGCGGCGACGACGACGACCATCGGCGATAAACGGAGGCGGCCCAGGGACGCGGACGGACGAGGCGGGTCCGACGGGACAACCGGAGCAAATTGGCCAGTCGAGATGAGCGGCGAGGGCGACGGTGAGGGTGAGATGAGCGGCGAGGGCGACGGTGAGGGTGAGATGAGCGGCGACGGCGAGGATGAACAGCTTCGGAGTCGCTAGGGTTTTGGTTGAGGTGAGGAGAAGGAATGGGAAAGCTACGGTAGTGAGGAGAGAAAGGAGTCGATGTTTGCTGAAGGAAGAAGGGGATGGATAAGAAACAATTTCTATTTCTACTTGAGAAATAGAGAAGCTAAAATTTTTAGCCACGATTTCTCACAAAACAATTTAAAAAGCAATCTTTCAAAAAATAGAGAAATCAATTTGCGTTACCAAACGGAGTTTTTGTTCAAACTTTGTTAGGAAACGAGAGAAATTGAGAAATTGAGAAATAGAAATTTTACCATTTTGACCTTAGGGTGCATGACAACTCAAAATTCTGTTCCATAAATAGTTTTTACATTCAGGGCACTTGTTTTTAGAAGAGAAATAGTTTGATAAACCTATTCAGTTTTTATTTTTGGAATAGATTTCTATTCCATAAATAGGTTTAGAAAAAAGAAATCGAAAAAGCTAAAATTTTCTACTTCGATTTACGGAAGAGAAATCGAAATAATTTCTCTCACTAAACCCTAATTTCGGTGAGTCTCCTCATCCCTCTTTGCCTCCTCCTCTTCCTCCGCCTCTCCTCATTTTATTAAAAATAAAAATAAATAAAAATAAATTTATTCATTTTATTCATTTAAAAATAAAAATAAATTTGTTAAAATAAATAAATTATTTTTATTTATCATTTTATTTTTAGTTTATTAAAAATAAATTTATTAAATTTATTGAAAATAATTTATTTATGATAAATAAAAATAAATTATTTTTATTAAAAATAAATTTATTATTATTTGCCTTGAGTGTTTTGCCAAATAAAATTATTTTTATTTTTATTTTATTCATTTAAAAGTAAATTTATTCGTAAAATAAAATAAAATGATATTTTTATTTTTTTTTTTTATGATTTATTTTATTTTATTTTATTCATTATTTTTGTTACTAAATCATTTTTATTTTTATTTTTTTTATATTAAAGGTCGTCGGTCGTTGCGAAATTTTGTTGCCGCCATCCGAAAGGAAGAAATTTTGTGTCGTTATCAAACGGTTATTTTTCTTAGAAACTCTTCAGAAATAAAAATAGAAAAATTTATTCATTAAAAAATAGTTTACGGAGCGAGAATGGTTATTAAATGACCTTGTAGTTTTAAATTAATAAAAATAATAACCTAAGTAAAATTATTTCAAATTGATTATTATCTTCAACATGGATTATAATTTGGGAAAACCTCATCAATACCCAAACGAGAATTTGATATTTAAATACAGAAGAAATGATATGAGTATACAATCCATTGTTCATTGATTATATGAGGGGAAAAAGTCACAATGAACCTCAAAATACACCTACAGTGATACATTCACCCTAAATATTTTATTGCAACATAAAAAGTCACAAATTATGTCCACTGTAATACATTTATCCTATACTTTTTCTTGTGACATGAAGAACCTCAAATGTGTATCTATGTAACACATGTACTCTTCGTTAAAGTTCTGTCAAATGATTTTTCATTCAAAATAACGTCGTTTTTATTTTATTTAAACCATGTAGACGCCATTTTTAACATAGTTTGTCTTTCACCATTCATGAAGGTAGATTTTTTACGATGCTTCTTGACGGAATGTTGATATATGTTAAGCTATGTCACACATGTACAAACTTGAGATTTTTGACGTCACAAAAAATGTTTAGGATAAATATGTCATAACTAACATATAGATCTATTGCATACCGGACGAGTTTTCAATAAAAAGAAAATGGCATTACAAAGACAGTTTTTTCTTTTGAGCAATCCTAAAGACAGTTTTTAGGTGATCAATCAATTGTGTTGTGAAAAGGAAGAAAATGCAAGTCATTCTTAAATAGAAAAAAAATTGCGCCGTTTTGACTTAAAAATTTCCCTCAATTAGTCTAAAAGTACAGATAAATGGAATCACTTTTCTGATTATGAGAAACAACAATATCTGCTTTCAAGCATGTTTGTTTTTATTTTTAAAATAACTGATTTTATCCATAATTATATGAACTGTTTTCATGTGAAAAACTACTTTTTAGCTTTCAATAAAATAAAATAAAAAAACTACTTATATTTTGAAATAATCTATGCAAACGTAGCCAGCTGGCCTCTAATAATTGATCAATCCTCGACGATGGGTTCTCCTACATTACATGACTCATTTTGATAAATTCAGAAAATCCCAAGATTTGCTACTTTTCTCTTGGTAACTTATTCTATTTTTGGATCAGATTTTTTTGGTAATTTACTTCGAACAGTGATGATCAAAGCATGTTTTCTTTTGGCAAATAAATAAATTTTAATGTAGTTTGTAACGTCAAAAGCACGTGGAACAAGAGTTAATAAAAAAGACGAAGTGTTTAGAGACAAAAGTTGTTAGGCTTCCTTGTATCTTGAGAGCAATAATTACCTTTAGAAAGATGACTATATGCCTGAAGAACGCCCCCCTTAATTCATTTTTTCCTGTCTTCTGTCTTAAATTTTCTTACAAGAGAAAAACATCAAGCATGGTGAATGCATCATATAATGTATATAATATTTAGACCTATCAAAATGGGCCATAAATCAATTTTTAACAAGATAAGCTAAGATGTTATATGTATTAATTATATTTAGTAAATCGGTTTAAAATATAAAAATAATATGGGTGTTATGACTCTCTCATAGATGGGCTAAAATGTTACCAAGATGGATTAAGATGTTACATGTATTAATTATATTTAGTAAATTGATTTAACTATAAAAATAATATGAATGTTAATTAGATTGACAACTTACTTAAACTTAATTTACCTTTACGACTCTTGCTCATCTGTACTTGATCTTATGCTCAATCACTTCGCTTTTTTCGCCTTAGTTTGGATATGAATTTTCCAAAAATTGAATTATGTGTAAAAGTATTTTAGTAATATGGATTGAATTAATTATGAATCAAATATCAATTTAGTCAAATATGAGTTGTCTTGTATGGAAATATAGACCAATTTGAATCTGACCATGATGGGTCTGGTATTATGTCATAACATAAAGAGTGAGCACGGCCATATCACAATGGGGGAGATAACATATTTCCCAAAGCAGGCAACAAATCTGAGTAAAGTGTGAATCCATAAATGAAAACTTAATTAACTTTCCCTTGTAAGCTAATCAATCAATTCAGGAGCACCCCCTCGATTCCCACACCCCCTGAAGATAAATAGGCAGCTCACTGCGAATGCCTCTATGCAGTACACACATTTCCAGACGGTTAAAATGGCCGATAAATTAGCTGATCAGATCAGGGCAATAGGCTTGAACAATAATGTAGAATGGTATCCTGAGAGATCGCCTCAATGGCCAGGTATGTTGCATAGTTAAGTCAAGATATCACATATCCCGTTACATAACATTTTAGTTTCGGAGGTCTACTGAAATTTAGCATCCACGTTGGGATTGGTGATTCATCATTCCAAATTGATTTTGGCTTTTTTTTCTCTCTTTTCAACTTTGCTCATGAGTTATCCCGTAGTTTTTCTAGATGATGGTAAAACTTGGAAATACAATCTCACAACTTATTTCAATTCATAATAGATTGTCGCACCATAAGAAGTGACAGTAAATTGTTTGATACTCAACGTCTTAGATTAATATGTTATCTCACCTAATTGTATTAGAAAAGAAGTATAACACATCACTAGAGATTGGTTTGTTTACTTAATAAAACCCATACATTGACTGCTCAAATAATATCATCACACATCAAGACTACAATTATAAATCAAAGACAAAATTTACAATATAGGCCTAACATGATATTTGTCATTTTTCGTTTTGAAGGCAAGCTACGCTTCTAAGAGGTGGAAAGGGTGTTGTTCCATGGGAAGTCCAAATATCAGGAGCTTCTTGTTTTCCAGGTGACTTCCTACCTTCCTTATCACTCTCCAATTTTACACCAGAAGTACGGATGACAAAGCAATGGCTACGCTATCCGTATTTAGGATATGGATTGGATACTGATGAATCATGAAGAGCGATGAGCATATATAAACTCTGCATATGTACCACCATGTCAAATAAGATTTTCTTGGGGGAGATCATTTTTGCTAATCATTACCTTAGGAGAAAGTCTGCAGTGTTGATATAACAAATGTTATTTTCCAAAATCAGTAAAAGATCACGTGAAACATTAGATTGACTTAGGTCTAATACTTCCACTTCCTAAGAAACTATTTCAACAAGCAATTAGTCGAGTTGACAGCGTCCTGGATGGTATTCTTACTTGCAATGAGCAGACAGATATCTTTGGTGTCTTTATATATTTTTGCTTGTTCATAGACAACGAAGCATGGCAAAGTGGCAATTCTGGATGGTCAAATTCAACTGTCAGAGAAGGATGAGTTTGCTTACCAAGAGATGGTCACCCATCTTCCCCTCTGCTCAATCCTGAACCCAAAAAAGGTGATCTTTCTCGTTATTTCTTTCGACTTCTTTAAGTTTGGATGTGATGCAAGCCTAGGGGAGGCTTTCTCAAATAATAGGATCGGGAGAATGACTCGCGCACAAGAAACGGGACGAACAGTAATTTCAGCACTGCGCAAGCTCAGGAGAACAGTCGTATATTTGTCGATACAGATTGGATCAACCTGATTCCAAAGCCAAATGAACAAAGACTTCTGGATGTACAATTTCTGTGTTTTGGGTTTTCTGAAATAAGCACTGTAGGATAGTCGAAATTGGGTTGGAAGTAACGAACAGAACAGGAAAAGATAGGAACTTCGTTGGTTGCTCTTCTAGGCCTCCAAGGAAGTTGAGGGGGCACCGATTCTTCTAGATCGATGACTGCAACTCTTTAAGGATGCAGATTTCAAAAGCTCCGACTCTTCAAGAACGGAGTGAAAACTCTTCTAGGTTTTTAAGGTATGAACTCTACAAAGTTCACGATACTTGTTTCAAAGCAAAGTTTTTCATTTATCAAAAGTCGTTTGTCTTGTACAAGGGATTGGATGACTTATATCATCAAAGAAATAAAAACAGAGCATAGAAACTTGAAAGCATTAAAGAGCCTAGAAACTAGAAAAATAATAAAGAGCTTAGGAACTAGAAACTAGTAAAAGCATAATGTTTTCATGGCTCCCAAGGTGTCTTCTTTCAAACTTCTGGAATAGATTCAAGATATCATTATAGCTTCTCGGTTTCGTCGAGCTTGAATGCGGGCCGATCTTCTTGGTCGAGAGAGCCGATCTTCAATGTGGGCTGCATCAGGCTGTTAAAATGCTGGAATGTTTCACTTGATTCTTTTTTTCAATAGGTGCTGCTTGTTGGTGGGGGAGATGGAGGTATTCTGAGGGAAATATCTCGTCGTTCATCCGTTGAACAAATCGATATATGTGAAATTGACCAAATGGTGATCGACGTAAGCAAAATTGAACTACAGAAACCTTCCAAAGTATCAGGCGTGAGCCTCTCATTGTTCATCAAATTCTAAGGTTCAGGAGGACCATAGCTTATTTATGTACTTCTTGTGTCCTGCTTCAGGTTTACAAGCCATTCTTCCCTGATATAGCAATTGGGTATGAGGATCTGCGAGTGAAAGTGTACATTAGCGATTGTATATGTCTCTTTTATTGTTTTTACACGTTGCTGAACATAGATAGGCTGCGAAAGATTATCTATTTCACATTCTCTATTTTCAACATTGCAGGAATTGCTTTCTTGAAGGCTGTTCCCGAAGGAACTTGTGATCATATTGGATGCATTTGAGAGCATGGGTAGTTTCCATTGCCTATTTACCTCCCCCACCCTCTTGGATACTCAGTATATATTTCAATCAATTGAATAACTTTTGTTTTCTGTGCCAGATAAAAAAATCTTATCTTTTATGGCACGTCACATCATATTTCTCCTCCTAGAAAAGGAGTACATGCTAATCTAGGACAGAGCGCCCAAGCCACTGATTCCAAAAACTCTTAATCCGCTAACTCAATTCAAGAGTTCTTGAAATTTTTTCCATATGATTAGCATGCACTCCTTTTCTAGGAGGACAAAAAAAAAAAAAGGAGTGCATGCTAATCATATGGAAAAAATTTCAGGAACTCTTGCAATTGAATTAGCGGATAAAGAGTTTTTGGAATCCTAGAGGCGTCATGTCCACTCCTGTTGACAGTTTTTGGCTGGATAGCTTCCAACTGGAAGATAAAATTAATTGATGAATGTCACAAAATTTTCAAGGGCTCAGTCAGTTATGCTTGGAGTCCAATTCCTTCCTACTCAAGGTATCAAACCAAACTCTCTTACCGTATTTATGCAATCTCCTTTCTTTTTTTTCTTTTTTTCTTTTTTTTCAAGTTTATGATGGGAAGAATGAAAAATGAATTTTCGACTTATTTTCCATTAGAAGGACAATTGGATATGTGCTGTGCTCCACTGACGGGCCGACAGTTGATTTTGAGAAACCTGTCTCAATCCTCTATATACCGAGAACAATGGGGTGGCTAAAGGGCCTCCTAAGTTCTACAACCCTCAGGTAGAAATGAGACAAAGATGTTACACATCAAGTGAATTGAAACTTTGACGTCTTCTAATGCAAACCTCTTTGCATTCTATCGTGCCAGATCCACGCTGCTGCTTTCTGTCTGCCATCTTTTGTGAAGAAGGCGGTGGGCACCAAATTCTGATGAGCAAATGTTTCTCAGAGTAACCGGTTAAAGATGGAGCAATAGGATCTTAGTCACCGGTGCTCACTTCTACCTTCATTTTTATTTTCTTTATCCATTGTTTCTCGTTTTATTAACTGCGATACCCAATGGGTTCATATCAAATTATAAATAAGCATTAGAGTCGTTTTGCATCAATAGTCTACAATCGCAATTGCTAATAGACACTAAGCTATCATTTTGTTTAGATAGAGGTCAAATCTCCATCTTGCTCCGAGTTACTGAGTCCATTTGCCCAAGCTCCTTAGTGATACATGCACAACACACACTTGGACTCACCGCTTATTGCCCGCGACTGAGATGGCCTGGGTGAGGGCAGCAACTCTCGCCAAGTGGTCGGTGAGGGCTAGGCCCTCACCTAGTGGTTAGCAAGTTTCGGGAGACCTCTTCGGCTACGGTGGAAAAAAAAAACAAAAACAAAAGAGGGGAAAAAAGGAAAAGGAAAAGGAATAAAATATATATATCTAAATTTTTAAAAATTGAAAAAAAAAATTATCTATATTAATACTAAGCATATCATGTAAAAAGGCTATCATCCATGTCAGCGGATTTCAGTTAAAATTTATTAAATGGACCATATTGGTAAAACCTCTAAAGGTGTAGGTCTAAATTAATCACATTAATTTTTTTAACAAGATGGGCCTGAGACATTATATGTATTAATTATATTTAGTAAATTGATTTGAAATATAAAAATAATATGGATGTTAAATGAATTGATAACTTACTTAAACCTGGTCTACCTCTATGACTCTCTCTTACTCGTCCTTGATCTAATGCTCGATCACTTGACTTTTTCACCTTAGTTTGGATGAGTTTTCCGAAATCGATTTATATATAAAAGTATTTTGATTATATAGATCGAATTAAATATGAATCAGGTATAAATTGGGTTAAACATGAGTTGTATCGTATGGCAATATAAGTTACTTTCTATCGGACTATATCGTTTAGTAGGTCTATTATTATGCCACAACATAAAGAGTGAGCGTGACAAGATCTCAATGGGGGAGATAACATATTCTCCAAAGCAGGCAACCAATCTGAGCAAAAGATTTCGCAATCCACAAGCTGGCGAGTAAAAGGTGCATCCAAAGATGAAATCTTAATTAACTTTCCCTTGTTATTGCTAAATCCATCGATCAATTCAGGAGCACTCCCTCGATTCCCACACTTCTTATTCTAGAACAACGAGGAGCTGTATCATTCGGTAAATTTCCACAATGGGGGGCGCCCCATGTTTCCACGAGATTGACCAAATTCCCAAGATGGAGACGACAACAACGACAACCTCAACGAAAGGCTTCGGCAATTTTCGAGAAAGAAATCCTCGGACCAATTATTAATGGCTTCGTGTTAGGCCTTTGACCTTTAGCTTAAGCGTGCAATTCCCATCAATTCAGCAACATGTCCACGTCAAGCATTAGCAATTTTTTTATAGGCACAAAAGGAGTTTAACATTCCCCACGACTTATAGAAAAAATCTCAAAGAATACTCTGAACGGACACTTTTCTAACGCGGCACGAATGTACTAACTCGAAATTTTTCCTTATAATTTTATAAGAGGCTGAATTTAATAGAGTAGCCCCACTGTTTTTGTACACATTATATTTACTATAGACGGCACAGGGTTTTTTTTTTTTTGGTCGGACGGCACAGGGGTTCACGCGTGAGAAATTTCTCATCTTTCCGTGTTGGTGGGTGACCACTTCTCTTTATAAATCATCTCCCTCTAGAGCTTGAGAAAACCCTTTTGCATACAGCAGCAGAAGTGCTGAAAAAGAACATAAAAATCTCAACTTTCTTCTTTTTCAGAGAGAGGAGAGAGGAGAGAGAAATCAATCAAGAACAAGAACGAGAAGCGGAGCGATGCCGCCACTGCTGGTGGCCCAGGAGGACGACCTCTTCCCGCCGACGCCGGGGAAATTCAAGACCGACCACCACCACCACCTCCACCGCCACCACCGCCACCTCCGCCGCTGCTTCGCCTCCACGAGCGCCACCTTCATGTGGGCCCTCTTCCTCCTCGCCCTCGCCGCCTCCTACCTCAGCCTCCAGGGCCTCCTCTCCTCCGGCAACCGCCTCCTCGCCGCCTCCTGGGGCGGCATCCAGTGGGAGAAGCAGGTCCGCGTCTCCGCCCGGCCCGCCGCCCGCCGGCGGCGGCGGCGGCCTCTCCGTCCTCGTCACCGGCGCCGCCGGCTTCGTCGGCGCCCACGTCTCCCTTGCCCTCCGGAAGCGCGGCGACGGCGTCGTGGGCCTCGACAACTTCAACCCCTACTACGACCCTTCCCTCAAGCGCTCCCGCGCGTCGCTGCTCCGCGCCCAGAAGGTCTTCGTCGTCGACGGCGACGTCAACGACGCCCGCCTCCTGGCCAAGCTCTTCGACGTCGTGGCCTTCACCCACGTGATGCACCTCGCCGCCCAGGCCGGCGTACGCTACGCCCTCGAGAACCCGCACTCGTACGTCCACTCCAACGTCGCCGGCCTCGTCGCGCTCCTCGAGGCCGCCCGCTCGGCGAACCCCCAGCCGGCCTTCGTCTGGGCCTCCTCCAGCTCCGTCTACGGCCTCAACGACAAGTCCCCCTTCTCCGAGTCGGACCGCACCGACCGGCCGGCCTCCCTCTACGCCGCCACCAAGAAGGCCGGCGAGGAAATCACCCACGCCTACAACCACATCTACGGCCTCTCGATCACCGGCCTGCGCTTCTTCACAGTGTACGGCCCGTGGGGCCGCCCGGACATGGCGTACTTCTCCTTCACCCGGAACATACTCCAGGGCAAACCCATCACGATATACCGGGGCAAGAACCGGGTCGACCTGGCCCGGGACTTCACGTACATCGACGACGTCGTGAAGGGCTGCCTGGCGTCGCTGGACACGGCGCGCAAGAGCACCGGGTCCGGCGGCAAGAAGCGCGGCCCCGCCCAGTATCGGGTCTTCAACCTGGGGAACACGTCGCCGGTGACGGTGCCGGAGATGGTGAGCATGCTGGAGGGGCACCTCGGGGTGAGGGCCCGGCGGCGGGAGGTGGAGATGCCCGGGAACGGCGACGTCCCGTTCACGCACGCCAACATAAGCTCGGCGCGGCGGGAGCTCGGGTACAAGCCCACGACGGACCTGCGGACTGGGCTGAAGAGGTTCGTGAAGTGGTACTTGTCGTACTACGGCTACAGCAATCACGGCAAGTCTGCGCATTGAACGATCCTCTCCTCTCCTCTACTACGATTTCCCCCTTTCTTGTTCGGAAGTTCTTGATTTAAAGTGGGGGTTTTCCCTTTTGAAGTGATATACAAAGAGAAAATTCTGGGGAAATCTTCTTGTTGTTTTCTGTTCTGTAAATAAAATTCAGTGCTTTGACTACTCTAGGCGGCAATCCAATTGCTCAATGGCTAATATTCAAGGGGAATGATGTAATGGTTATCTTAAATTTTCATCAGGACATCTCGGGACCCATTTCGTTTATTTTGATGGTTATTGAATTTTTTGACATCTGATGAGGGAAGATTGAAGGGCAAAGTGGTGGGGACGACTGGTGATGGACGGGTTATGATGAGGGGCCCCCAACCTCTTCCTTCTTTTCATCTGTTGTCGTCTTCATCATTGTATCCCAGCTGTAGAGTCTGCGATCGCCGTTCCGGTTTTGCTTGATTGCTTGGATGCCTGCGTATGGCCATGTTTGTCTCGCTTGAGAGTGATAAAGCTTCTTGATCTTGAGTTCATGAAACGGTTTACTCCTCCACCATTCCATTCCAGGCCCTTCCAAGGTCTGTTAGCAAGGTAGCCTTTACGTCCCACTTTGTAACTGAAGCCAGCCATTAATTGAAGAGTGATGCAATCGACATCAATCAGGCAGTTACTGAATGCCAAGAATGAATGCTTTCTCTTCCTCCCCCCAAAGCCACCTCCCCCGTCTATAAATGGAACTGGTTCGCACCGTTCGTCTCATCACCTTCCACTTTTGTTCACTCCCCTCCCTCCCCCTCTTTCAACCATGGCAAGATCAGAAAACTTTGGCTTCGTCGCGTTCTTGCTCATCGCCAGTGGAGTCGCCCTGTTGTCCATCGCAAGGGCGGATTATGAGGACGCACCTGCCCCTGAACCCTCGGGGCCGGATTCTTACCTGGCCCAATGCGCTTCCAAGCTGACCGAGAAGTGCGGGGAGGACATCTTCGGCAACATATTCACGAAGGAGATCGAGCTCACCACTGAATGCTGTAAGAAGCTCGTGTTGGCGGGGAGAGGGTGCCACGAGGCTATGGTGAATTTCATTGTCTCGATTCCCACTTTCGCCAAGAATGCCTCCATCACCGTGCCCAGGAGCAAGCAGGTGTGGAATAAGTGCGTCTTGTTGAGCGAAGGAACCCTTCCCCCGGCGTAAGAAGGCCTGGTCTCGTTGGATCTAATCGATGTCAAATTATCTTCGCAAGCTCGAAGAAGGCAAAAGGAATGTTGACAGTTAAAAGAGTTGTTTATTTGCGCTTATAATCCAATTTGCATCATAATCGGTTCATGTCCTAAATTAGTTTTACCTTTGTCTCCGGAAGGAAAACCGAATAAGAGATCAATGAATATGACCAACTGGGCTCGATTGATAATTCAGAGACCAGGAAGATGTTCCCTAATCTAATCATCAGATATAAAAGAAGGAAAACTCTGCCAAACCTGCGATGTCATTTTATAGCAGACGTGATCATGGACAGTAAAAAGAGAAAAGTATACAAGCTAGAATCTCTTGAGGATTCGAGGATCGTGCCAAGAATTTCGAGCAAAAATTGCAATTTACAGAGGCTTATGTACACTCAACAAAAGACACGGGTAAACATCGGGTAATTTCTCTCTCTAAGTTAATAATCTGAGAAACTTTCTACATTATGCCATGTAACACCTGAGCCCCAAAATGCAGCAGCTTTGGGGAAATACACCATTAATCCTGATTCTTCTTTGAATGATGAGATCTCGTGAACTGAAGAAGCTGCTCATGAGTCGTTTATACCAGCAATCAGTAGCAGTTGTGAAAGCAATCTACGAATCACGGGAAACTCCTGCAATAATATCCACAAATTGACTGCAAGATTTGCATATCTTTCATAAAAATATTAATCCAATGCCAAATTATCAGCAAATACCTTCAGGCTTTCATGAAAAGTGCCATTGATGAAGGATTTAGGGAGTGACTGCTTCACAAGATTATGTCCCCTGTTAGACATGAATGCCAGGTCTCAACTTAAGAATCAGGAGTCACCACATAAATCGAGAACAGTAGAATATTTGCTTGAAAACAAGTGCTAGAACTCTGCAGCACCTTATCAATTTTCTAATTTAAAGCCCAGAAAATTCAAAAGCATCTACTAGGTGGCAAGCAGTTTGATGATGCACAGAATTATAATGCACCACACATACGTCAATGAACCATACTCACACAAATATCCACCAGTCATGCATACCAGATGCATTTGGACAACAAAAGAGGAATCGCTTGCTTGGTACCTTTCAGTTTCACGACCAAAAGGGAAATGAGATGAATTACCTTTCATCATGACATAAGAGAGTGTAGCACCGGATGGTATGAAAGAGGATTCGAGGAGAGAAGTCATGCGCAACAGCTATCTGATTTACCTGAAGCAAAGACAAAAGTCAAAGTGTTAATTTTTAAGATTTGTGTAGTCACATTATATATGGCCACAATGGCTGATAAAAGACGTACCAAATTATCCCATGTTCTCATCAGTCTATTCAACAGATGATCAGCTGCAGGACTGAATAAGTACGATAATCCGAAGTCCACCCGAATTATGGATTCAACAATGTGCAGTCCAATCTGATAAAGAAAGAACAGAATTTGAGAATAGCACAGACTTCGTCTAATCTTAAATAGGTGGACACCATGTGATAGGAATGCTAAGAAATCATAGAAAGTGAATGGTAATTCTCACCACTTTTGTGAGTTCATTTCCATTGTCCATGCTAATCAAGCATACTTCCACCACCTCATTTTCGATAGCCCATTGGACAGCACTGGATTCTCTTGCCTTCAAGAAAGACATTAATATGGAAGGAAGAGTCAATTTTTACCTGAGATCAGATAAAGTCATTGATGATTCACTGCACGGAGAAATGGAATGTACCTGGCATAAAATGCCAAACACTGACAAGGCAACAGCTCTCACGTTGTCATACACCTCCAGTGTGGACACGAACAGTACTAAGGGTACCAAGAAGTTAACAATGCAGGCTGAACTAACAAAAGAAAGGAAAAGAGAAGGTTCACGTCAAGATAAATTCTAGAGGGTGGTCAGCCAATTTCAGACACTGATGATAGTTTCCAAAGCCTACAGTTCATGAGCTTTTGCCTGGTTTCTCTATTAGCTGCAATGCACTGCAATGAAGCAAAGAGTTAACTGAGACAAGGGACAACAAGAATAATAATGAGAATGCATTAGACAGCCCTTGACATGCTTCTTTTTGAGTTGCTTTCTGATTACCTGGAATAGAATAATGACATTGATAAGGCGCATGCATGCTCTATTGTTTAGACTTCCATCCGCCATCATCCTGTAGATCAAGAGCACCTCCTGCATCATAAGACCAACCATAACTCAAAGATCCACCCATCACCCTAAGTATCACTGGCAGTATGGATGAATATAGGGAAGAATTTTTCTCTTTTCATTGTGCCAAAGTATTATTTTTATAAAGCCTGCATATCAAAAGTAAGTCCTTTCCTTTTCCCCAATCTAATAAGGAAAAAACTTATCAACTATTTTCATTCAGAGGAACTTCAAAGAAATCAAGGACAAAACTGCCTGCCCGCTCGATATTCAAGAAAAACGAAATGCTCAAACAATGTAGAAATCCCTTTTCAGACCATTAACTATATAACCCCAGAGAACAAAGCAAGCCCAGTTTTTTTATTAAAAAAAAAAAAAAAAAAGAATCGGACTTTCCTCTTTCGTGGGAACCCTTAAAAACAACTGCAACGTTAGCTCGTCATACTCGAAATTTATACTGAAAGGTCTCTTAAAAACGATCTAGCTTCAAATTCCGCAACATTACACATACAAATGTCAATGCGAACAGGAGCAATGACCTGTATCAGGATGGCCATGGTACCGCAAGAATGGAACAAAAGAAACCCCGCCCTGTAATAATTCTCCGGGTCCTCCTCCTCTTCTGTCGACAAATGACGAACCCGACAAAGGTTTCAGTAAACAGAACCGTGAAAAGATCGAACCTTCGAATCGAACAAGAGCAGAGACCTGGAAGAGGAAAGAACTGAGCAAGTGCAGAGCAGATTCCCTGAACTGAGGGTCCTGAAGCTTCAGAATCAGCTGTGGAATCGCCCTCGGCTTCCCGAGCCACCGGAGCCGGTGCTTCCTCCTCCCCCACGGCGATTTCCCGTTCCCCGACCCTGGAAAACGAAATTCAAGAAAAGGGTCGCGAAATCGATTACCAAACAGAGCGAGGGAGAGAGCGAAAAAGATCGCATTTTGACGGGCCTTGGTCGATGTTGGCGCAGAGGAGGAGGTGGAGGGATATCTCTTCCCAATCCCAAGGCTCGTCAGGCAAGTTGTGAGCGTAGGGATGGTCTTCTTCTTGGACTGCCATGGCCGGAGAGGAAGGAAGGGAGGAGAGGAAGTTCAAAAGAGTTCCTCGGCGGGAAAGAAAGAAACAGAGCAAAGCGAAAACTGAAGTGAGTTGTGAATCAAAGAAGCCCAAAATCGCTTTTTTATGTTCGAGAGAAGTTGTGGGATTTAAGTTTTTCCAGGTACAGATTCCACATTTACTCCTTTTTTCTCTTCCTGTTTTGTTTCAGTGGATGCATGTAGTTCGGGCTTTCTCAAGTCTTTCCAAGTCCTGAAATAATGGCAAATAAATAATTATGGAACATAAATAAATTGATTGTCATGCGCACTCTAACTTTTGCTAATGCTTCATTTTGTCTTTCTCAACTAATTATATCTTTATGTTCTTTGTTAGGGCCACGGAGGAGGATTCATGGTTTACATTTAAAGAAAAAAAGAAAATTTCAAATAAAAACTTAAAGTGTAATTGTTTTCTAAAGGAAGATAGGCACAAATTGAATGTTATTTCAAATAAAAGTCTAAAATGATCTATACAGTTTGAAATGAGGGCTTTAGGTGACAATATAACATCAATTAAGGCTATGTTTGTTATTCGTGTACCACCAAGACAGAATAAGTTGGATATAAGATGAATATAGTTTAGATTAAATTATTTCATTGGGGGAGATGAGACAAAAATGAAAAGGATTTTTAATATTTGTAATATAAAAGTTATTTTTCTTGAATAATAAACTTCTTAAATTAATAAAATTAAAATAATATTTTAACTCTAATATAAAAATGAAAAATACAAGAAATAACAACACTTTCTTTTTTTAAATCCTATATTTATTCATACATTCAATTATTTTCTATTTTACTATATAAATTCAATATACATAAATATATAATTTTGGAATTTTGGAATTTATATATATTACATAATTTAGGTATATTAGTATAGTTTACTATTTAATAAAATTTTATCAAAGAATGATAGAAAGGGAAAAAAAGAATTAAAAACAGAGAGGAAACAAATAAAAATATAAGCAAATAAAAATGAAGTAGGCAATAGTATTATAAGATATTCTTATCATTTCCGTTTGTGCATCTTTTAGGTTCATATACTCTAATATGCTATTTATATTAAACAATGAACATGATAGGATGTGTAAATATCCAACTTATTAATACAATTCACCAAACTATAATATTTGACTTGCACGTGATAGGGATAGCTTATCTACAAAGTTTACATGTTTTTTTATATTCATGTGGTCTTCGTCCATCTTTAAATTTAAGCTTTTGGATTGAACACTATTATAATCACATAAATGTATTAGAGCAAAACAAAATTGAAAAAGTGTTTGTTTTGCTACAATGAACAGGTCATACTTTGAATAAACCTTCGTGCATCGATTGAGTTCATCATTTGAGAATTGTCACAAGCAGGACCTCTATGTCTTAAATACAACATTACTTTTACATAACCCCTTGGACAATAATAGAATTTGAGATTTTAGGGGAGCGCGGAGTTCCAATATTTTTTTTTTCCGAACCCCTCGGATTACTTGTTCAACCATTTAGCACTTGCTGGCACTTGTTGCATCAACAAATGATTAAAGGTTTTATTTTCTTTGGACTTTAGGTGCTTATTTATGTTCGGTCAAACTATGGTGTTTTACATAGAAGGTTCGTACCATGTGTCGCAACCCTCCTAGAGCGAGATTTCAGGGAAGATGGGTTTAGAGATAATGTTGAGTTGTGGACCAATAGTCTTTTAATCAGTGCAGGGTCTCTTAAGCTCTTATCTTACGTGACATTGGAATTTGTCGTTTTAATTGATCAACCTATAAAATTCTATCACGAGAAGGTGTCGTCACTAGTTCATTGGGATTGGTTAGGTGTCAAGTGAAATTCGACAGTATATCTCACTTCCTACGCAACAAAAAATTTAAGACCAATAATTCGATTACACTAATTATCTAATAAATGCCCTTTCGGTACCTCAACTTAATTATTTGTCAACTAAAGTATCCATACAGTCTTTTCATCAAATTATGAACTTTAAGATTCTCGTCCACTAAGTGTCCGTGCAATATTTTTGTGTTTATTATAGTCCTAAAATGTAATCTAACCATTACACTAAAATAGACAAATCACAACTCAAAAAAACAGCGTAAAACAATCATAAACAAATGAGCAATGTAGTATTGAGAGAATGAGTAAAGAGTAAAGTGTGGTATAATAACTCGATTTGAGTTAGGCAAAGAATATATATAATTTTGTTATATAGCTACAAGATAGGATCCCATGAGCTATATGGAAATTTAAGTTTGCACGAAATTACTCTAAATCTATGATTTAACACTAAATTAATTCTAATATAAGCAAAATGGATTATTTTTACAAACATAATTATTTATAAAATACAAAAAAGAAAGCATTGAATTAGGATAATGACTTCAAAAAATTAGGAAAATTCTAAATCCTAAAGATGTCATTTCTGCCCTAATTTAACACTAGTCTACATTTTTTTTTAAGCTGATTTTAATTCATTAAACCGAACTATGTTTATTTACATGAACACGGAACAATTCACAACATGAAGATCACATTAAAAGATAACATTATTTGATTTGCGCATTACGTCGAACATTTGGTGTGCATAGACTGGCCAGGCTAGTTTTTCTGATCCATGTTCGTGGCCTTCAATCTTGACCCGTGAGCAATATTAACCTCAAATAGGGAATGGGGGTCATACTAAAACATTTATGGAACAATATTAACTGGAATGAAGATCCTAAAACACACAATAACATGATTAAATTAGCCTCAAATGTACGGATTCAACCTGTTTTTGCAAATCTCAGATTGAATCCAGGTCAGGCAAGCAGGTTGCCAACCCAGAATCAAGCTATGATACTTAACATATGCGAGACATACAGGAAAATATAATCAATCCCAATGCAAGTATGTGACATTGATTTTCAAATGCGACAAACATCTCAGAGAATAACTAACTACACACATCAGAACAACCTCTCAAATTGGCCATCACGTATGATCCACCCTGGCCAGCCAGGTACCAGCTGTGGCCCAGTGTGGATCGGCTCAGTTTTTGGCTCAAGTTTTTGGGCCTCTTACACAATGCTTCGAAGCATTTCAACGTACAAAGTGTGTGCCCTGGTAGTGCTAGTGTCAGGTCATGCAAAGGAAGTAGTTTTTCGCCTAAAAGCAGCATTGATGCAAAGAAATCATCATAGATCAATGAGAAACAACTCAGATTCTGGGTGATTGTCATACAAGTATCAGGACTACTACTTGGCCTTGTACTTTACCGAGAACTAGGTAGGACAGGGTGCTGAAGAATGGACAAGTGCTCGTTTATTTCCGGTCAAATAGGGTGTTGAAGATTTCTGGAGCAAAGCCAGAAGTCCTCCGCGAAAACAAAAAGGAGAGGATCGGTTAAAAATGCAAAGACAGTAAAAAACCAAGCTGACTGTTTTCTTAGTCATCCGCTTCCCTAAGCCATTTCCATACGAAAAAGAGCTAGGTGATTGGATTCATTCATAGCACGGGATTGTACAACAGCAAAAACTAAGAACTGGTGTTTTACCCGAGTTCTCATTCATGGCTGCTTAAATATGGCGTCGCATTCCGATTTGTTGAGCCTTGACTCAGTCCCACGGCCAAAAGGAAAACTCTGTCCATGAGCCTCGACTCATTTGCAGATAGTCTTTTTGATGAACACAGCTGAAGGTTGGAGATTGGGTATGGGTTGTACCGAGATATTGGCTAGCAATTGCCATCGTCCTCCATTGAACATGACAGTTAGGATTATAGTAAGGATTGCAGTGTGGATTATGCTCCTGACTTGCGCATCCCTATATCTTTCATGTTTATAAAATTCCTTCGGGAAATCTCGGGATCCATCACGTTTATGTTGATGAAATTGAATTTTGATATCTAATGAGGGAAGATTGAAGGGCAAATTCATATTGGGAACATGGGGAGATGATAGGGACAGTGGAGAGTTATGATGAAGGGCTCCAACCTCTTCTGTCATTGTCTTCATCATGTATTCCAGCTGTAAAGTCTGCGGTCGCCGTTACCGTTTGCTTGCTTGCCTGCCTGCCTGTGTATCGTCATGGTTGTCTCGCTTGAGAGTGATCAAACTTCTTGATCTTGAGTTCATAAAATGGCTACGCCATCACCATTCCATTCCATTCCAAGGTCTGTTAACAAGGTATCCTTTAAGTCCCCACTTGGTAACTGAAGCCAGCCATTAATTGAAGAGCGATGCAATTGAAATCATTCGGGCAGTTTCTGAATGCCAAGAGTGAATGCTTTTTCCTCCCCCTGAACCCACCTCCCACATCTTCTATAAGATGGAACCGGCTCCCACCGTTCATCTCATCACCTTCCACTTTTGTTGCCTTCCCACTCTTTCGACCATGGCAAGATCAGGCTTCGTCGCGTTCTTGCTCCTTGCCAGCGTAGTTGCCGCGTTGTCCGTCAGAGTCAGACATACTGATCCTGCGTCGGAGACATTAGACTACCTGATCGATTGTGCTAGGAAGCTGAATGAGAATTGCGGGGAAGACATCTTCTTCAACATATTCACGAAGCAGAGAAAGATCACCCCTGCATGCTGTAAGAAGCTCGTGTCGGTAGGAAAACAGTGCCACGAGTCGATGGTGGGCTTCATTATCTTATCGCCCAGCTTCAGCAAGAATGCCTCCATCACCGTGCCCAGGAGCAAGAAAGTGTGGAATAAGTGTGTCCTGTTGGCCAAAGAAGCCCCTACCCTACCGTAAGGAGGCCTGGTTTTATCGGATTTAATCGATGTCAAATTATCATTGCAAGCTCGAAAAACACAGAGGAATAATGAGCAGTTTCTTTTCTTTTCTTTTGATATAGACCTATGTTCAGTTAGACTTTTATGTACATAAACACTAGTGTAAAAATATGTATGTTTTGTGAAAATATAATCATATGTTTGCTATCACATTTTTGTGTTGTCTGGAGGTTATTATTACGTTTCTGCTTGTGCAATAAAATGAACAGATTGGCAACAATTCCTGGGAGGTTGCAAACTTTTATCGACTACTGAGGGATGTGCATGCACTCGAAGTTCCGGGCGTGACAAAAACAGACGAATCACAACTCAAAAAAACAGCGTAAAATAATCATAAACAAATGAACAATATAATATTGAGAGAATGAGTGAAGAGTAAAGTGCGGTATAATAACTCGATTCGGGTTGGGCAAAGAATATATGAAGAGTAAAGTGCGGTATAATAACTCGATTCGGGTTGGGCAAAGAATATACATAACTTTGTTATATAGCTACAAGATAGGATCCCCATGAGCTATATGGAAATTTAAGTATGCATGAATTATTCTAAATGTGTGATATTACACTAAATTAATTCTAATTTAAGCAAAATGGATTATTTTTACAAACATAATTATTTATAAAATACAAAAAAAAAAAGCACTGAATTAGGATAATGACTTCAAAAAATTAGGACAATTCTAAATTCTAAAGATGTCATTTCTGCCCTAATTTAACACTAGTCTACATTTTTTGGCTTATTTCTTTTTTTTGAAAGCCGATTTTAATTCATTAAACCGAACTATGTTTATTTACATGAACACGGGCCAACTCACAACATGAAGATCACACTAAAAGATCACATTAATTGATCTGCGCATTACGTCGAACATCTGGTGTGCATAGACTGGCTAGGCTAGTTTATTTGATCCATGTTCATGGCCTTCAATCTTGACCCGTGAGCAATATTAACCTCAAATAGGGAATGAGGGATATACTAAAACATGTATGGAACAATATTAACTGGAATTAAGATCCTAAAACACACAATAACATGATTAAAATTAGCCTCAAATATACAGGTTCAACCTGTTTTTGCAAATCTGAGATAGAATCCAGGTCAGGCAAACAGGTTGCCAACCCAGATTCAAGCTATGATACTTAACATATGCGAGAAATACAGGAAAATATAATCGATCCCAATGCAAGTATGTGACATTGATTTTCAAATGGGACAAACATCTCGGAGAATAACTAACTACACACATCAGAACAACCTCTCAAATTGGCCTTCACGTATGATCCACCCTGGCCAGCCAGGTACCAGCTGTGGCCCAGTGTGGATCGGCTCAGTTTTTGGCTCAAGTTTTTGGGCCTCTTACACAATGCTTAGAAGCATTTCAACGAACAAAGTGTGTGCCCTGGTAGTGCTAGTGTCAGGTCATGCAAAGGAAGTAGTTTTTCGCCAAAAAGCAGCATTGATGCAAAGAAATCATCATAGATCAATGAGAAACAACTCAGATTCTGGGTGATTGTCATACAAGTATCAGGACTACTACTTGGCCTTGTACTTTACCGAGAACTAGGTAGGACAGGGTGCTGAAGAATGGACAAGTACTCGTTTATTTCCGGTCAAATAGGGTGTTGAAGATTTCTGGAGCAAAGCCAGAAGTCCTCCGTTAAAACAAAAAGGAGAGGATCGGTTAAAAATGCAAAGACAGTAAAAAACCAAGCTGACTGTTTTCTTAGTCATCCGCTTCCCTAAGCCATTTCCATACGAAAAAGAGCTAGGTGATTGGATTCATTCATAGCACGGGATTGTACAACAGCAAAAACTAAGAACTGGTGTTTTACCCGAGTTCTCATTCATGGCTGCTTAAATATGGCGTCGCATTCCGATTTGTTGAGCCTTGACTCAGTCCCACGGCCAAAAGGAAAACTCTGTCCATGAGCCTCGACTCATTTGCAGATAGTCTTCTTGATGAACACAGCTGAAGGTTGGAGATTGGGTATGGGTTGTACCGAGATATTGGCTAGCAATTGCCATCGTCCTCCATTGAACATGACAGTTAGGATTATAGTAAGGATTGCAGTGTGGATTATGTTCCTGACTTGCGCATCCCTATATCTTTCATGTTTGTAAAATTCCTTCGGGAAATCTCGGGATCCATCACGTTTATGTTGAGGAAATTGAATTTTGATATCTAATGAGGGAAGATTGAAGGGCAAATTCATATTGGGAACATGGGGAGATGATAGGGACAGTGGGTAGTTATGACGAGGGGCCCCAACCTCTCCTGTCGTCGTCTTCATCATGTATTCCAGCTGTAAAGTCTGCAGTCGCCGTTACCGTTTGCTTGCTTGCCTGCCTGCCTGTGTATCGTCATGGTTGTCTCGCTTGAGAGTGATCAAGCTTCTTGATCTTGAGTTCATAAAATGGCTACGCCATCACCCTTCCATTCCATTCCAAGGTCTGTTAACAAGGTATCCTTTAAGTCCCCACTTGGTAACTGAAGCCAGCTATTAATTGAAGAGCGATGCAATCGAAATCATTCGGGCAGTTTCTGAATGCTAAGAGTGAATGCTTTTTCCTCCCCCTGAACCCACCTCCCACATCTTCTATAAGATGGAACCGGCTCGCACCGTTCATCTCATCACCTTCCACTTTTGTTGCCTTCCCCCTCTTTCGACCATGGCAAGATCAGGCTTCGTCGCGTTCTTGCTCCTTGCCAGCATAGTTGCCGCGTTGTCCGTCAGAGTCAGATGGAAGGATCCTGCGGGGGAGACATTAGACTACCTGGCCGATTGTGCTAGCAAGCTGGCCGATGATTGCGGGGAAGACATCTTCTTCAACATATTCACGAAGCAGAGAAAGATCACCCCTGCATGCTGTAAGAAGCTTGTGTCGATGGGAAAACAGTGCCACGAGTCGATGGTGGGCTTCATTATCTTATCGCCCAGCTTCAGCAAGAATGCCTCCATCACCGTGCCCAGGAGCAAGAAAGTGTGGAATAAGTGTGTCCTGTTGGCCAAAAAAGCCCCTACCCTACCGTAAGGAGGCCTGGTTTTATCGGATTTAATTGATGTCAAATTATCATTGCAAACTCGAAAAACATGAGGAATAATGAGCAGTTTCTTTTCTTTTCTTTTGATATAGACCTATGTTCAGTTAGACTTTTATGTACATAAACACTAGTGTAAAAATATGTATGTTTTGTGAAAATATAATCATATGTTTGCTATCATATTTCTATGTTGTTTGGAGGTTATTATTACATTTCCGCTTGTGCAATAAAATGAACCGGTTAGCAACAATTCCTGGGAGGTTGCAAACTTTTATCGACCACTGAGGGATGTGCATGCGCTTGAAGTTCGGGACGTGACAAAAACAAACAAATCACAACTCAAAAAAAACAGTGTAAAATAATCATAAACAAATGAACAATATAATATTGAGAGAATGAGTGAAGAGTAAAGTGCGGTATAATAACTCGATTCGGGTTGGGCAAAGAATATACATAACTTTGTTATATGGCTACAAGATAGGATCCCCATGAGCTATATGGAAATTTAAGTATGCATGAAATTACTCTAAATCTATGATTTAACACTAAATTAATTCTAATATAAGCAAAATGGATTATTTTTACAAACATAATTATTTATAAAATACAAAAAAAAAGCACTGAATTAGGATAATGACTTCAAAAAATTAGGAAAATTCTAAATTCTAAATATGTCATTTTTGCCCTAATTTAACACTAGTCTACATTTTTTTGGCTGATTTCTTTTTTTTGAAAGCCGATTTTAATTCATTAAACCGAACTATGTTTATTTACATGAACACGGGCCAACTCACAACATGAAGATCACACTAAAAGATCACATTAATTGATCTGCGCATTACGTCGAACATCTGGTGTGCATAGACTGGCTAGGCTAGTTTATTTGATCCATGTTCATGGCCTTCAATCTTGACCCGTGAGCAATATTAACCTCAAATAGGGAATGAGGGATATACTAAAACATGTATGGAACAATATTAACTGGAATTAAGATCCTAAAACACACAATAACATGATTAAAATTAGCCTCAAATATACAGGTTCAACCTGTTTTTGCAAATCTGAGATAGAATCCAGGTCAGGCAAACAGGTTGCCAACCCAGATTCAAGCTATGATACTTAACATATGCGAGAAATACAGGAAAATATAATCGATCCCAATGCAAGTATGTGACATTGATTTTCAAATGGGACAAACATCTCGGAGAATAACTAACTACACACATCAGAACAACCTCTCAAATTGGCCTTCATGTATGATCCACCCTGGCCAGCACTGTATAAGCTGTGGCCCAGTGTGGATCGGCTCAGTTTTTGGCTCAAGTTTTTGGGCCTCATACACAATGCTTCGAAGCATTTCAACGAACAAAGTGTGTGCCCTGGTAGTGCTAGTGTCAGGTCATGCAAACGAAGTAGTTTTTCGCCTAAAATCAGCATTGATGCAAAGAAATCATCATAGATCAATGAGAAACGACTCAGATTCTGGGTGATTGTCATACAAGTATCAGGACTACTACTTGGCCTTGTACTTTACCGAGAACTAGGTAGGACAGGGTGCTGAAGAGTGGACAAGTGCTTGTTTATGTCCGGTCAAATAGGGTGTTGAAGATTTCGGGAGCAAAGCCAGAAGTCCTCCGTGAAAACAAAAAGAAGAGGATCGGTTAAAAATGCAAAGAGAGTAAAAAACTAAGCTGACTGTTTTCTTAGTCATCCGCTTCCCTAAGTCATTTCCATAAGAAAAAGAGCTAGGTGATTGGATTCATTCATAGCACGGGATTGCACAACAGCGAAAACTAAAAACTGGTGTTTTACACGGAAGTTCTCATTTACGGCTGCTCAAATATGGCATCGCATTCCGATTTGTTGAGCCTTGACTCAGTCCCACGGCCAAAAGGAAAACTCTGTCCATGAGCCTCGGCTCATTTGCAGATAGTCTTCTTGATGAACACAGCTGAAGGTTGGAGAGTGGGTACAGGTTGTATCCAGATAATGGCTAGCGATTGCCATCATCCTCCACTGAACATGACAATTAGGATTATAGTAAGGATTGCAGTGTGGATTATGTTCCGGACTTGCACCCCTATATCTTTCATGTTTATTAAATTCCTTCAGGAAATCTCGGGATCCATCACGTTTATGTTGATGAAAATTGAATTTTGATATCTAATGAGGGAAGATTGAAGGGCAAATTCATATTGGGAACATGGGGAGATGATAGGGACAGTGGGTAGTTATGACGAGGGGCCCCAACCTCTTCTGTTGTCGTCTTCATCACGTATCCCAGCTGTAAACTCAGCGTTCGCTGTTACAGTTTGCTTGCCTGCCTGCCTGCCTGTGTATCGTCATGGTTGTCTCGCTCGAGAGTGATCAAGCTTCTTGATCTTGAGTTCATAAAATGGCTACGCCATCACCATTCCATTCCATTCCAAGGTCTGTTAACAAGGTATCCTTTTAAGTCCCCACTTAGTAACTGAAGCCAGCCATTAATTGAAGAGCGATGCAATGGAAATCATTCGGGCAGTTTCTGAATGCTAAGAGTGAATGCTTTTTCCTCCCCCTGAACCCACCTCCCACATCTTCTATAAGATGGAACCGGCTCGCACCGTTCATCTCATCACCTTCCACTTTTGTTGCCTTCCCCTCTTTCGACCATGGCAAGATCAGGCTTCGTCGCGTTCTTGCTCCTTGCCAGCGTAGTTGCCACGTTGTCCGTCAAAGTCAAACGGACCGATCCTGCTCAGGAGACATTAGACTACCTGGTCAATTGTGCTAGCAAGCTGGCCGATGATTGCGGGGAAGACATCTTCTTCAACATATTCACGAAGCAGAGAAAGATCACCCCTGCATGCTGTAAGAAGCTTGTGTCGATGGGAAAACAGTGCCACGAGTCGATGGTGGGCTTCATTATCTTATCGCCCAGCTTCAGCAAGAATGCCTCCATCACCGTGCCCAGGAGCAAGAAAGTGTGGAATAAGTGTGTCCTGTTGGCCAAAAAAGCCCCTACCCTACCGTAAGGAGGCCTGGTTTTATCGGATTTAATCGATGTCAAATTATCATTGCAAACTCGAAAAACACGAGGAATAATGAGCAGTTTCTTTTCTTTTCTTTTTTTCTTTTTCAAAGCGAGGGAACGATGACAGTTCAAAGAGTTGTTTATTTGTGCTTTTAATACAATTTGTATCCATTTTCAGTTGATGTCCCAAATTAGTTCTACCTGTGTCTCCAAAAGTAAAACCGAATTAGAGATCAATGAATATGATCTACTGGCTGGATTGATAATCCAGATACCAGGAAGTTGTTCCCTAATCTAATCATCAGATATAAAAGAAAGAATCCGCCAATCCTAACAGAAAAACAAGGTAAAGACTTTAGAGGATTTAAAGATCGGACCAAGAATTTCGAGCAAAAAATACAATTTGCAGAGCACTTGTTACGTGCAACAAAAGATGTGGGTTAACATCCGGTAATTTCTCTCTCTGAAGTAAACCGGAACCCCCAAATGCAGCAGCTTTGGAAATACTCGACACCATTAGTCCTGATTCGTTTCTTAATGATGAGATCTCGTGAACTGAAGGAGCTGCTCATGAGTCTCATGAGTCATTCATAGCAGCAATCAGCAGTAGTTGTAAAAGCAATCTATGGATAACGGGAAACACGTGCAATATTTATCCACAAATTATGACTGCAAGATTTGCATATCCTTCATAAAAAAAATTAATCTGCTGCCAATTATCAGCAAATACCTTTAGGCTTTCATGAAAAGTGCCATTGATGAAGGACTCAAGGATCAACTGCTTCACAAGATTATGTCCCCTGCTAGACATGAGTGCCGTGTCTCAACTTAAAAATCGGGAGTCATCAGACTCACCACATAAATCGAGAACAGTAGAATATTTGCTTGAAAACAAGTGCTAGAACTTTGCAGCACCATATCAATTTTTTAATTTAAGCCCCCCAAAATTCAAAAGCATCTACTAGGTGGCAAGCGGTATGACGATGCACATAATTATAATGCACAGAAGTATCCATTGGTTGGGCATACCGGATGCATTTGGATGATTGTTGACACCTAAATTTTGGCGACTCGATTATTTATTTATTGCATAAAAACTAGGGATTAATTTTATCCTTGAAAAAAAAAAAAATATTAGAAAGCATAGCATATAATTTTAGGTGCATTTATTTGTTATTATTGCATCTTGTATTAGACTGATGATAGGTAAGTTTGAATTGGTAATTCTAAACTATAATTTGATGAGCTAGACTAAACTCACAAAAGAAGCAAATTAGCTCGAGCTCCGAGCGCCGACCCCCGAGCCGCTCCGCCACTGCCGTCCCGCCAGCCGCCAGAGTTCCGTCTCCCTCGCCCGCGAGCTCGTATTGTTGCGTACGCCGAAGCTCGAAGCCGTCGCGCGCCGCCTCGCTTGGAACCGCGCGGCCCGCGGGCCACCGCTCCTCGCTAGTCACCGCTTGCACTCGCACGCCTCCGCCTCGCTCCGACGACCCGACGCTGCCTCGCCCTGTTCGTTGCGGCTGTCCTCGTCGCGAGCCGCGCACGCCTCGGCCTCTCGGTCCGACGCCCGGTGGCCCCCCTCTCCGAGCACGACCAAGACCGCCGCAACCCCGAGCGACTCCTCGCAAGCAGCCCGCCGACCCAAAGCAATGCCTTTGGCACCCGCTGTTCGCCGCGCCGCCGCTATCGTCCGCTAGCCGCCGCCCTCGCCGGAACTCCGAACGCCGGCGACCAACCACCCTCGGTGACCCACCACCACAAGCGGCCTTGTCGAGCAATATCGAGCCCGTTGCGATCCACGATCCGCCCGTTTCAAATTAGGTAGTTTTATTTTATTTACTTTATTTTATTCTTTATTTTAATATCCTTTATTTGAAATATGATCAAAAGTCCCGACATGAAGAAGCCTCTTAAATTAGAGATTGACAATTCGATTTTCGCGTCTGAAATTTGAATTGCAATTGCCTGGAAAATCGCGCTCGATCTCATTAAAATTGACCAACCCGATCTCATGCATAAGATATGGTTCGTTAATTTATAGATATCGATTTTATTTTGTCTGATTTGCCGTCGTGTTGGTTGAATCAATTTTACTTTTGTAAAAAAATAAAAATCTAAAAAGTATTTGAGTTAAGATTAGGTTCATTTTAGAATATTTCTTGTTTTAGGGTTATTTTGCATATTTATAATAGGGATCTTATTTCGAATTTTTAAAAATAAAAATCGAAAAAAATGCATTCATTTAGGATGTTAGTTGCATGTTTAATTATGTTGCAATTTTAATTTCAAATTTTATAAGATATTCTTTGCACATCATTAAATATTAGGATAAAATTGCATGTTTAATTTTAAGTTTAGATAAATTTTTTAGATAGATTGCATGCATGTCATGTACACGTCATATAGAATTAGGTTCATGAAATGCATGTCAGTTGCTAGGTCTATTTAGTTAAAGATTGCCTGTAATTAGAATTAGGTCATTTGCTAGATTGCATTACATATAAATTAGATTTTATTAAACAAGAGAAAATTCTTTTAAAAAAAGATTGAGTGATTACGTACTAATTAGAAATCATATTTAGGACTGTTGATGTGAATTTTGATTTAACATTGTAGATGCTTTCATCTCGTTTCTATGAGATAAGTCTTGCAATTTATTCACTGCTTTATCTTGATGTAAATTGATGGTTTGTGCTCCCGCATAATCACCTGACATGTTGGGGAAATGAATTAAAATTAACTAAAGCTGCCCGCAAAACATTTTTTCGAAATAAAAAGATAAAGGTACTGAAATGGCATTAGAATAGTCTAGTGTAATCAAGTTCCCGTACTCAAAGTCTCTAGTTCGTAGAAATAAAATAATGCCCATTATTTTACTTAGGTGTCTAATCAACCTACCGTAAACTGATTAGTGGTGACTCCCTTTTGCATGCTAGATATTTGAACCTAAGTTGTGAATTTGTATAAGTTTTGGAGAGCCTGAGCTAAGTTAGATTTAGTAGTCCATTAACTTAATTTTATGTGGTGCACCCAAAATTTTGGTCACGATAGCTTGGTGACTTCGTTGAGGATTTCTTAAAACTCTTAAGTGGACTTAAGACAATTTTTTTTTTTTTTTTGAAAAATATTTGTTTGGTAGCGAGAATCCTAGGTATGTCCATAACATTTAAGGTGTTAAATGTTCTTATAGGATATGAGATATAAAGGGAAGTGTTTGCTAATCTTTGTTTTGTGATGGGGTTTAGGAATGTATGATTTATTTTCATGTTGAAGTGTTGCTTGATATAAACTGTTGTGCATGCCTTGCATTTTCACTAAACTATTGCATATACAACCTGTCGCCAGACTTAGGCTGCACAAGATCATTTAGGATAGTATCGAGATTGATATCACTCTGACCGCATATCCACGGTACGAGTCGCCCATCTCGATTCCAAAATTTCTTTTTTGGTGTTAAGAGTACCCACATCGGTCCGCATGCCCACGACCCGGATCGGCTCTTTGACCAAGCCAGAGTTATGAGGACCCGACGTAGTCCGCACGCTCGTGGCCAGTCTGATCATTATTGTGCTTTCACTTTGTTAAGCCTCCTAGACTAGAAATCAAGCCACCTACCATGCGCATGTATATGTGATTGCCCCTTGTTTATTGGTAAAGTAAGTTTTATAAATTCGCATCCTTTCAATCTACTTACTTTATTATATCATTTTGTTGGTTCATGGCATTAGGATTGTCTTGAGTCTTGGTCAAATATACAATGGGAATATTGGACATTCAAATTATTCTCCCTCCAAATGAAGAGCTTAGCGCATGGTGGGACAAGTTAGACTAAGTTGGTAGTCAATTTGTAGAGTCGCACATTAGTCGACTACTTCCATTGTTGCGTATCAACATCCATGGAGGCCTCATCCAAGCACTTGCCCATTGTTGGTGCCCCAAGACTCTATTTTTATCTTCGGCGGTAAGTATGAGCTTATTCTCACCTTGGAAAAGTATAGCATTGCCGTAGGAAAATCCTTGAAAGCTGAATTAATTAGTCCGCCCATTGGAATAGATCCCATTGTGGCCTTATATGATTTTTTGAGAATTAAGGATGACAATATAAGGAAGGTTTTAAAGATTCACCACAATACATGTCATTTATCTTTTCTAAAAGAATGTTTTGAAAATGACACTTCATTTCAAATGCATAAGGTTTTCGTTTTAGCTTTCTTTGGGTTTATGGTTTTTCCTTATTGCAAGAATGCAATTAACCTTTTGATTACTCATTTTGTTAAATAAGTGTTGGAAGGAAAATTTTTGTAAACACTATTCTGGCTGAAACTTTTCTTTAAAATAAAAGTCTTATCACCGCTTCTTTTAAATCAAGTTTCAGCTAGAGTAGTGTTTACGAAATTTTTTTTCCTTCCGACACTTGTTTAACTAAACGAGCAATCAAATGATTAATAACATTCTTGCAGTAAGAAAAAACTATAAACCTAAAGAAAGCTAAAAGGAAAGTACTACGCATTTGAAATAAAGTACAATTTTCAAAACATTCTTTAAGAAAAGATAAATGACATGCATTGTGGTGAGCCTTTAAAACCTTCCTTATATTGTCCTCCTTAATTCTCAAAAAATCACATAAGGCCACAACAGGATCTATTTCAATGGGCAGACTAATTAATTCGGCTTTCAAGGATTTTTCTATGGCAATGCTATACTTTTCCAAGGTGGGAGTGAGCTCATGCTTACCGTTGAAGATAAAAGTAGAAGTCTCGAGGCACCAACAATGGGCAAGTACTTGGATGAGGCCGCCATGGATGTTGCTACGCATCAATGGAAGTAGTCGACTAATGTGCGACTCTGCAAATTGACTACCAACTTGGTCTAACTTGTCCCACCATGCACTAAGCTCTTCCTTTGGAGGGAGAATAATTCGAATGTCCGGTATTTCCATTGTATATTGACAAAGACTCAGGACAATTCTAATACCATGGACTGACAAAATGATATAACAAATTAAGTAGATTGCAAGGGTACGAATTTAGAAAACATACTTTACCAATAAACAGGGGGCAATCACAGAGACATGCGCATGGTAAGTGGCTCGATTTCTAGTCTATAGGGCTTAACAAAGTGGAGCCACAATGATGATCGGACTAACCATGGGCGTGCAGACTACGTCGAGTCCTCATGACTTCAACTTGGTCAAATAGCCGACCCGGGTCGCGGGCATGCGAGCTGAGGTGGATACTCTTGACACCAAAAAAGGAAATTTCGAGATCGAGATAGGTGACTCGTACTGCGGGCATACGCTCAAAGTGGTATCCATCTCAATACCATCTTAGATGATCTTATGTGAACCAGATTTGACGGCAAGTTGTGTGTGTAATAGTGTAGTGCAAATGCAATGCATGCACATTAGTTTATATCAAGCAACACTTCAACATGAAAATAAATCATACATTCCTACACCTCCCTACAAAACAAAAGTTAGCAAACATTTCTCCTTATACCTACCATCCTGCAAGAACATTTAACACATTAAATGTTAGGGATGTACCTGATATCCTTATTGCCAAATAAAAAATTTTCAAAAGAAAAGAAAATTTGGCCTAAGTCCATTTAAGAGTTTTAGCAAATCTCTAGCAGAGTCGCCAATATTGCAACCAAAATTTCGAGTGTATCACCTAAAATTACGCTAATTGATTAATAAGTCTAACTTAGCTCGGACTCTCCTAAGCCCATACTAATTTGTGACTTAGGTTCAAATATTTAATATGTAAAAGGGAGCTGTCACTAATCAGTTTACAGTAGGTTGATTAGATACCTAAATAAAATAATGGGAGAATTATTTTACTTCTACGAACCAGAAACTTTGGATACGAGAACTTGATTACGTTAGACTTTTTTAATGCTCTTTCGATACCTTTCTTTTTTTATTTTGAAAAAATATTTTGCAGGCAGCTTGAGTTAATTTTAATTCACTTCCCTGACATCTGAGGTGATCATGCGGGGGTACAAACCATCAATTTAACATCTAGATAAAGTAATGAATAAATTGCAAGACTTACTTAATGGTAACAAAAGCATTTGCAACGTATCATAATTCACATCAAGAGTCCTAGATATGATTTTTAATTAACACGCAATCACTCAATCTTTTTTTCAAAGAATTTTCTCTTGTTTAATAAAATCTAATCTATATGTGATGCAATCTAGCAAATGACATAATTCTAATGACGAGCAATCTTTAACTAAATGCACCTAGCAACTGACATGCATTTCATAAACCTAATTCTATATGACGTGCACATGACATTTTTATTTTTTTTTAAAGCATGCAATCTATCTAAAAGATTTATCTAAACTTAAAATTAAACATGCAATTTTATCCCAATATGCAATGACGTGCAAAGAATGTCCTATGAAATTTGAAATTAAAATTGCCACATAATTAAACGTGCAACTAACATCCTAAATGAATGCATTTTTTTGAATTTTTATTTTTAAAAATTCGAAATAAAATCCCTATTCTAAATATGCAAGATAACCCTAAAATAAGAAATATTCTAAAATGAACCTAATCCTAACTCAGATATTTTTTTGATTTTTTTTCTTTTATGAAAATAAAATCGATTCAACCAACACGATGGCAAATCAGACAAGATAAGATTGATATCTATAAATTGACGAACTATATCTCGTGCATGAGATTGGGTTGGCTAATTTTTAAACAAAATCGCGAATCGAATCTTGAGCATGAGATCGGATCGGCGATTTTCCAGGCAATTGCGAGTCCGATTTCGAATGCGAAAATCAAACTGTCAATTCCTAATTTAAGAGGCTACTTCATGTCGAGAATTTCAATCATACATCAGTGACTATTTCAAACAAATGACCAAAGTATTAAAATAAAGAATAAAATAAAGTAAATACAAAAAACTACCTAATTTGATTTTTTCAAACGAGATTTAACGACTAGTGGATTGTGGATTGCGATGGGCTCGGTATGGCTCGACAAGGGGCTGCTATGGTGGTGGGTCGCCGAGGGTGGTTGGTCGTCGGCGTTCGAAGCTTTGGCGAGGGGCAGCAACCAGTAGACCAACAGCGGCAGAGGGCGGAACAGTGGGTGTCAAAGGCATTGCTCGGTCGGCGGGCTGCTACAAGAGTCACTCGAGTTGCAGCGGTGCTAGGTCGTAGCTCAAGGGGGGGCCACCGGGTATCGGATCAAAGGCGGAGGCATGCAGCAGCTCGACGACAAGGACAACAGCAACAAATAGGGTGGGAGCAGCGTCAGGTCGTTGGAGCAGAGGCGGAGGCGCATGAGTGCAGGCGCGGTGACTAGTGAGGGAGCGGTGGCTTTGCGGGCTGGCATGGGTTGCAGGCAAGGCAGAGCGCGACGGCTTTGGGCATTTGGGCAGACGGAACTCCGAGTGCTGGCGAAGCGGCTTGGGCGTTGGCGCTCGGAGCTCACGGACAAGCGGCGATGCTGCACGACGGCCGGTGCAATGGCAAGTCGGACTAAGCCCACGAAGAGATTTGATTCGCGATTTTTGTTTAAAATTTGGCCAACCCAATCTCATACGTGAGATGTGATTTGCCAATTTATGGATATCAATCTTATTTTATCCGATTTGCCGTCATGTTGGTTGAATCAATTTTATTTTCGTAAAAAGAAAAGAAAAAAATATATTTGAATTAGGATTATGTTCGTTTTATAATATTTCTTGTTTTAGGGTTATCTTACATATTTAGAATAGGGATTTTATTTCGAATTTTTAAAAATAAAAATCCAAAAAAATGCATTCATTTAGGATGTTAGTTGCACGTTTAATTATGTGGCAATTTTAATTTCAAATTTCATAGGGCATTCTTTGCACATCATTGCATATTAGGATAAAATTACATGTTTAATTTTAAGTTTAGATAAATCTTTTAGATAGATTGCATGCTTTTTAGAAAAATAAAAATGTCATGTGCATGTCATATAGAATTAGGTTCATGAATGCATGTCAGTTGCTAGGTCCATTTAATTAAAAATTGTCCGTCATTAGAATTACGTCATTTGCTAGATTGCATTACATATAGATTAGATTTTATTAAATAAGAGAAAAGTCTTTAAAAAAGATTAAGTTAGAAATCATATCTATTACTATTGATGTGAATTCGGATCTAACGTTGCAGTTGTTTTTGTTGCTATGAGGTAAGTTTTGCAATTTATTCACTGCTTTATCTGGGTATTAAATTGGTGGTTTGCGCTCTGTATGATCACCGCATATGTTAGGAAAGTGAATTAAGATTAATTCAAGCTATCTGCAAAATATTTTTTTCAAAATAAAAAGAGAAAGATACCGAAAGGGTATTAGAAAAATCTAGTATAACCAAATCTCCGTATTCAAAGTCTCCCATTATTTTACTTAGGTGTCTAAACGATTTACCATAAATTGATTAGTGGCAACTCATTTTTATATGCTAGATATTTGAATCTAAGTTGCGAATTGGTATAGGTTTGGGAGAGTTCGAGTTAAGTTAGACTTAGTAGTTTATTAACTTAATTTTAGTTGGTGCATTTGAAATTTTGGTCACGACAATGATGAAAGAGTAAATGCTCACCTAGTACCTCTCACCTTCACAACCGAAAGGAAAATGAGGTAAATTACCTTTCATCATGACATAAGAGAGTGTAGCTCCGAATAAGGGTGTGCATGGTCTGGGTGGGCAGTTCCTAACCTAGAACTGGAAACTTTCCGCTAAGAACCGGTTTCGAAAAATGGAACCGGGATCCACCCGTTTGTTGCATGGATCCACCGGGAAACCGAACCAGACCGGCGGTCCGGTTCTCGGGTGGATCCATGGAACCGATCTTGACGTGAAACAATTTTAGTTTTCAATATAGAACAGTCAGGTTTATGAGTTGGGAAGGAGGGGAGGAGGTCTATGATCGGGTTTTCAACATAGAACGGTCGCGAAATAATTTTCCGCGGTTGTGGCGGGTGGTGGCCGACGCGAGGGGGCGAATAGCGGCGGCGGAGGAGTAGCGGCGGCGGCATCAATGCTTGGGGAGGAATCAAAATGGCGATAGAATTAGGAGGAACCGAGGAAGAGACAAAGAGAGAGAGAACCGAAGACAAAGGGAGTAAGAAGTTGAGATCTAATCTAAGATTTCTTTTAGTAATTTTTTTTTTTAATATTAAAAAGGTTCTGGTCCGGTCCGAGTGGGCGGATTCGCCCATGGAATCGAGAACCAGACCGGTACCTACCGGTTCCGAAAAATTGGAACCAGGAATCGGACCGGTTCCCTCAAGAACCGCCGGTTCCGGGCAATTCCGGTCCGGTTCCGGGCGGTCCGGGCGGTTCCCGGGTATTTTGCACACCCCTAGCTCCGGATGGTATGAAAGGGAATTTGAGGAGAGAAGTCGTGCACAACAGGTATCTAATTTACCCGGAAAAAAAAAAAAAGTTTGAATTTTTGAGATTTGTGCAAAATAATGTCACGTTATAATGGCCACAGTGGCTTATAAAAGACATACCAAATTATCACATGTTCTCATCAGTCTATTCAAAAGATGATCAGCTGCAGGACTGAATATGTGTGATATTCCAAAGTCAACCTGAAGTATGGATTCAAGAATGTGCAGTCCAATCTGATAAAGAAAGAACAGAATTTGAGAATTGCGGAGTTCGCCCATCCTTAAATAGGTGGACAGCAGTTAAAAGGGATGCTAAGAAATTATAGAACGTGAAGGGCAATTCTCACCGCTTCTGTGAGATCGTTTCCAGTGTCCATGCTAAAGAAGCATACTTCCACCTCATTTTCAATAGCCCATTGGACAGCACTAACTTCTCTCGCCTTCAAGAAAGACATTATTATGGAAGAAAATTTTTGTCTACAATCAGGTGGAGTCGATGATTTGCTGCATGTAGAAAAAGAATGCACCTAGCATAAAATGCCAAATGCTGGTAGGGCAACAATTATCATATTGTCATACACCTCCAATGTGATTCCGATAATACTAAAGGCGCGTTTGGTAGTGATTCTGTTTTAGAAAATAATTTTTTAACATAAATTATTTTTAGAGGAAAAAGCCACGAAAAACTTTGAACTTTGCCCAAAGTGACACATTTACCGCAAACTTTTTTTTTGTGACATGAAAAACCCCAAATTTTTCAAACCGCGACACATTTACCACATCAAAGACATTTTTGTCTTTTTTTTTTTTGTTTTCTTTTTTTCTTCTTCTTCCCTCCGCTGGCCATGGCGGAGGGAAGCCGACGTCGGGCGAGGGCGGCCCTCGCCGGCGTAGAGCAAGGGCACCCCTCGCCGAATATGGTGAGGGCAGGGACACTCTTGCCCGACGCAGGTGAGGGCAGCCCTCGCCCAACGTCGGCAAGGGCCGCCTTAGCCCGATGCCTAGCTGGCGGAGGGAGGAGAGAAGAAAAAAAATGAAAAAAATTTTAAAAAATAAAAAGACCAAAATGCCCTTTAATTTTGGGGTAAATGTGTAACATAATAAAAATTTAGAGTTTTTTGTGTTACAAAAAAATTTTAGGGTAAATGTGTCACAAGTAACAAAGTTCAAGGTTTTTCACGTCACAAAAAAAAGTTTGGCGTAAATGTGTCACTTTGAGCAAAGTTCGGGATTTTTCGTTGTTTTTCCCTTTTTCTTATTCTTTTTTTCAGAAACAATTTTTGAGCAAAAAATTGCATTTAGTAACTTCACAAAATTTCTACTCCAAAAATAGAAGTACATTTGATAAAATTCTTAATTTTTTTTTTTATTTCTTCTAATTTTTTAATACTTTTATTATTTTTCTTTTCCCTCTTCCCTCTCCTTCTTTGTGGCCTATCGCCGGCCACGGTAGTGGTAGGCAATCGACTAGGTGAAGCCTGGCGAGCTTGTTAGAGCCTTGCCAAGCCAAGGCCATGTTCGACGAACTCGTTGGAGGCTTGCCTGGCCATGACGAGCCTCAACCTCGCCCATGCCCAACCAAGGCGAGGCCGAGCCTCGCTGTGGCTTGGCGTCGCCGACCCCCGCTGATGCTCTAGCGAGGTCGCCGGGCATGGCCGAGGCCGGCAACCGGCCAAAAGGAAGAAGAATAAAGAGAAAAAGAATAAGAAAAGAGAATAAGAGAGGAGAAGAAAAAAAAAATAGATTTTAGGAATTGTTCTCAAGAATAAGAAGTTATTTTTTTCCACTTCTTGATTTTGTTCTAAATCCATTCCTAGTAATAAAAAGATTTTTGTTCTTGGGAACAAAAAATTTATCAAACGGATTTCTATTCATTTTTTGTTTCCGGAAATAAAAAACATAATCAGTTTTTTTGCAGGAGTGAAAACAAACAGGCTCTAGGGGTACCAAAAAGTTAACAATGCAGGATGAACTAACAAAAGAAGGGAAACAAGAACATTCATATCAAGATAAATGCTAGAGCGTGATTAGCCAATTTCAGACAGTGATGATTGTTTCCAAAGCCTACAATTCACGAGCTTTTGCCGAGTTTCACAATTACCTGCAATGCACTTCAATGAAGCAATTAGTCAACTGAGACAAGGGGAACAAGAACAATAATGAGAATGCATTAGGCAGCACTTGACATGCTTCTTTTTGAGTTGCTTTCGGATTACCTGCAAGAGACTAATGACATTGATAAGGCACATGCATGCTCTCTCATTTAGACTTCCATTAGCCATCATCCTGCAGATCAAGAGCACCTCCTGCTTCATAAGACCAACCATAACTCAAAGATCTACCCATCACCTAAACATCACCAGCAGTATGGATGAAAATAGGGAAGAATCATTCTCTGTGCCACACACAATGAAAACACTAGATTCTCTTTTTCATTGTGCCAAAGCAGATTTTATAAAGCCTGCATGTTAAAAGTATCAGAGTCCTTTCCTTCTTCCCAATTTACAGGCTGATAGAGAAAAGTACAAATTTGTCAACTAATTCACAGGAACTTCAATATTAAAGAGAAAACTGCCCGTCCAATTGATCTTCAAGCAAAACGAAGTTCTCAACCGACGTAGAATCCCCTCTGCAGACCGCTGACTAAATAACCTCATGGAGCAGAGCAAGCTGAGTTAAAAAAGTCAAGACTTTCCTCTTTCGTGGAGCCCTTAAAAACAACAAGAACGCAGACGTTAATCCGAACGATTACAACATTAACTCATCATTTCCTAAATCTACACTGAATGGTCTATTAATAAAGATCCAGCTTCATATTCTGCAACTTTACACATACAACTGTATCAGGATGGCTGCGGTACTGCAAGAATGGAACAAAATAATTTCGCTCTGTAATAATTCTCTGGGTCCTCTTCCCTCTTCGGTTGACAAATGACAAAGCAACAAAAGTTTCAGTGAACAGAATCATGAGAAGATTGAGGCTTTGAATTGAACAAGAGAAGACCTGGAAAAGGAAAGAACTAAGCAAGTGAAGAGCAGGTTCTCTGAATTTGGGGACCTGAAGCTTGAGAATCAACTGGGGAATCGCTCTCGGCTTCCCCAACCAGCGCTGCCAGTGCTTCTTTCTTCCCCATGGCAATTATTCATTCCCCAACTCTGAAACCCGAAAACTAAGAGGAGGGCCACAAGATCAATATGAGAGAGAGAGAGAGAGAGAGAGAGAGAGTGCATTTTAAGATACTTGATTGATGTTCGAGCAGAGAAGAAGACAGAGAGACATCGCTTCCCAATCCCAAGGCTCGTTGGGCAAATTATGAATGCATGGATGATCATCTTCATGGACTGCTATGGCCTGAGCTTCCACGAGGAAGGAAGAGAAAAGCGGAAGTTCAAAGATTTTCTGCGGGAAAGAAAGAGACAGAGTAAAGCGCCAAGTGAAGTGAGTTGTGATTTAAGGACACACTAAATTCACCTCTCCCCCTGTAATCAAAGAAGCGCAAAATCACTTTCATGTTCCTGAGTTCCCGGTTCGCCACCTTTCGAGAGAAGTAGGATGAATTTTTCCACGTAAAGATTCCACATTCACTCTTTCTCCTCTTCCTATACGTTTCGGTGGATGCATTAACTCTGTGCATTCTGAAGTCTTCCGAAGTCCTGAAATAACGGCAAATAAGCGAATAAGCCTGACTTCTACACATCTGAACGCCCGTTTCAGCTCGCATTTATACTTTGTTCCTTTTTTCCCCTCCATTGTGAGTAAAATTAAATGCATTTTTTTCTCGCTAGGGCTGTAGTTTGTTTCCGTTGGTAACGCTAGGATTTACAGTGTTTCAGCGGGTATGAGCATCTCTTGTTGAAAATAGAAGATAGGGTACAGGGGTTGTTCCGGTAAAACTGCTTACTACTGTTTCTTCTCTGCATCTACTTTCTGTGGAAAGAGAACGATTGATGATTGGACATTGCTCTGCCTAAAAGACTGTCATCTCACCTCAACTGTCGATGCACACGTTGCGCTGCTGTCTCAACTCGGGATGCAGCCTCAAGTCACTGGAAATTCTGCAATCCAAATTCTTGGCCATCTAAAATTTTACAATTTGTTTACGTGGCTTATGTCGATGGATTCGCAATTTCCCTCTTTCTCACACACATCAGCTAGAAAAAATTGACTTCATATCCTAAGAGAGCAATTTTTCTGAAGAGGATTATCTTCTTCCACAAGACTAGAAATATCCGTCCGGTTTGAGGTTAAATCACTTGCCCGGTTTATGATTCCAACCGCATGGATTGCTCATAATGACAAATTGAGGCATTGGAAGGGAGGCCGGGAGTAGATTGTTTCCACTGCATCCACTGAAACAAACAGGAAGAGAAGGAGTAAATAAAAACATAATCCCACGACTCTCTCGAAAGGTGGTGAACCGGGGGGGACTCAGGAACATTAAAAAGCAGTTTTAGGCTTCTTTGATTCAAGAGGAGAGGTGTGTATGGCACGTCCTGAATCGCAACGCGAGATGCCCATCTCTTCTGCATCATCAGTATATTCACACTTCTTTGCAGTATCCGCTGGAAGCGAATCTGAAAGTAGCCTGGCAACCTCTGGAAGAAAAACACATAGCAGGCAGCACTGCCTCTTGGGAGGATACACGTACTGGCCAAGGAAACCAACGCTACCAACAACATCGTCTTTCCTTCATTGGAGGACGAGGGTGATCAAGAGCCAAAAATCTGGACATAGGCCATACTGGAATCTCCGAACCTTAGCTGTGTTCATCAAGAAGGACTAAAGCATCCCCATGACATGTCCGGCGGACGTACGACTTTAATACGATTGATCTTGATGGCATGAAACTTCGCACGAACCTTCTTCCATTTGAAGCAGAACGTGAGTTGGTTGGTTCCACCGAGGAAAATATCGGTCTAGGCGTCAGCAAGGTCCCGGGCCATTTGGCGGGGACAAGTGTCCAGGACCGGCCGCGCCTTTCAGATCGGCCGCCGATGGCGAGGATGGTGTGGGGCGGCGGTGCTTCAATGGGAAATAGGCATTGTAGAGAAGCAAGAAAGCAGCAGCATTAGCCATATAGCCATGGCCATAATTTGGGCAAAGGCTTGGCTGCTGCGGCTGCTGCTGCTGCTGCTGCCCGGACACGTGGCGTCTTGGAGATCTCCTTGAAGTCTCTAACTTCAAACTTTTCTATGAAAGAAAATGTAAGAGCCTCTCTCTCTTCACTCCCCATTCTCTCTCTCTCTCTCTCTCTCTCTCTCTCTCTCCCGCCGCCTCTCTCGCTCTCCCGGTCTCGGCCTCCCTTGCCTTTCTTTGCGATTTCCGACTTCTCTCTCTTCCTCTCCTCGAGAACTAACGAAGCTGCCGCCAAGCTCGAGTTGAGGTCGCCGTCGCAGGTAATTTCTCTTTCCCTATTTGCCCTTTTCCCCTTCCTCTCCCACGAGCCCGCGCGAGCGCGCGGCCTCGCCGATTTCGTGATCTGGGATCTCCCATTACCCACTTCGCGTTGTGTGTAAAGTTCAGTTTTTGAAACTATCTGCAAGTTGAATTGGATCATATCGCAACTGGGTTAGGTGAGATTCGCCACAAAAAGAAGAAAACGAAAAGATATGCTTGAATGGCTACTAGTTTTAGTTCGACTTTACTGCGGGAGAGAACCAACTGGATGTGATCTTGCAATTTTTTTTCTGTCACATGTAAATGGATTGAATTATGTTGTGCTGACGTGACGGATTGTTACTCCAAATCTTAATCGAATAAAAAGGAGGAAATCTCCGGCATGGTTAGTTGATATGTTTGCGGATGTTGCCACAAATGTGCACATACGCGTGTTCTTTGGTTGGCTATCCATGTGAAACTGTTGTGGAAGGTGATTGATTTCCCAGCCAAAAGAGATATAATGGTAGCTTTGGCCAAAGCATGGTTGTTTCACTCTGATCGTGAATGGTGAATGCGCTTTCATTTGTTGACTTTTCGATCTATCACTATGTCTGATTAAACTCCGATCAGCATTCCCTTACTCAGTTTTGTTAACCTTGTGATCACTATCTGTGCATTTGCAGCGACCATGCGACAGAGACGTCATGTTTCTGCTGGCGGTAGTGGTGGACAAATATCACAGAATTTGAAGGACCTCCCTGAAGAAAAATTAGAAGAATCATATCCATGCTTGTCAGAAAGGAGAGTGTTTTTGCTTTGTTTGGCTGTGCGAGTGTTGAACTCCTTGCTTGTGCAGACATATTTCAACCCAGATGAGCATTGGCAAGCTCTAGAAGTTGGACATCGTATTGCATTTGGGTAAGGTAGCCTCCATAAGTTCTATAGCTGCATATTTTCTATTTGTGTTGTTGCTAACGGGATAAACATTGTCTTTTGGATATATGAATTGCAGCTATGGACACCTAACATGGGAATGGAAAAAGGGTATTCGAGGTTATCTGCATCCAATGATATTTGCTCTTCTTTACAAGGTTCTCGCAGTACTTGGTCTTGATAAACCTTTGATCATGGTAAATACTGGAAACTAAAACTTTTGCCATGATAAGTTGATGAATTACAAAAGTGATCAATATTGTTTGTCGTCTATTATATGCGAAGCTGCTTTTCTTGCTATGCAGATGAGGGCTCCAAGGCTGCTCCAGTCAATATTTTCTGCAGTTGGTGATCTCTACTTATATAAACTCTCTCGCCTTCTTTTGGCAATCGTGTCGCTAAATGGGCAGTATCCTTTTCATATTACACTTGGCATCATCTGTATCGTCCCCTTGGACCAAATTGTTGATTTGTGGAATTTTCAGCTTGAAGTTTAATAATATTGACCTTAACTTTCTGTCAGTTATTTTCAGAGTTGACAAACTGGTTTATGTTCTTCTGTATTACACGGACATTATCAAACAGTTTGGAAACTGTCCTTACAATCATCGGGCTGTATTACTGGCCATGTGTGAGAGTTTCATCCAGGAGGGATGACTCATCAATGAGGATATGGGGTGTGGTAGTGGCAGCATTTGCATGTGTAATTCGACCAACAAGTGCCATTATATGGATGTATGTTGGCCTTCTAGAGCTTTTTTGGGCCCGCGACAGAATGAGATTCATTTTTTTGGAGGTTCTTCCTGTTGGGTGAGTTATCGTGCATCTATCAATTTTGGTACTTGTGGTTATTTGATGGCGTGCAACTGTGGATGCATTTCGTCCTATTGATTTGTGCATTTATAATATGCTGTATAGGGTGCTGGTGCTTGGACTGGCAACTTTACTTGATCGGCTAGTCTATGGCTCATGGGTTTTAGTACCTCTGAACTTCCTCATGTTCAATTTTCTTTCTTCCGGAGGGGACTACTATGGAACACACAAGTGGCATTGGTACTTTACTCAGGGATTCACAGTGATGCTCTTTACATTTTTGCCGTTCTCCTTGGCTGGCATCATCATGTCCAGAAATTGGAGGCTTTCTGGGCTTATTGCCTGGGTTTTAGTACTTTACAGTGTACTGGGCCACAAAGAATTCAGGTACAGGCAATCCCTTTGTATTTGCTCAGTTGCTGCTTTGAATTCCTTCCTTTTTTCCCGACTTACCTCCTTTGTAACCAGAAATGTGGACCCAGATTTGTTCTCCCTGTGCTTCCGATAATCTTGATGTTCTCGGGATTTTCTCTAGCTGCAATATCGACAAACTACAGTTCTGATAACAAGACAGCAGAAGCTTCAAAACATCACACTAAATGCCCCTCAAGAATGCGATGGGCCATCTGCTTCTTGCTTGCAACTAACATTCCTATGGCCTTGTACATGAGCTTAGTTCATCAGGTACTCCATACTTTTTTCTGCCTTTGATAAAAAAACTGTGATGCTCCCGGTTTCATTTAACCTTTTCTTTTTTTATCCTTTTACATCGAGTGTATTGGAATGCCGGAATGGCTCTGTTAACTAGGGCCTTTTTCGTTATTCATCCTTACATGTATGTTGGAACTTTTCTTCTTGAATATCTAAGTACTTTGGTTTGTTGGACAGAGAGGATCTGAGGATGTGATGAACTTTCTTTCGAGAGAAGCTGCAAAAGATAGAGTGAAGAGTATCCTTTTCCTTATGCCCTGCCATGCCACACCTTACTATTCAACACTTCATCAGGACCTGCCCATGGATTTCTTGGACTGCTCACCAAGGTAATCTTTTATGGGTTCATGTATGAAACCGATCTATCTATCTGAGGTCTTAAGTCATGGATTTGCATTTGGATTTGCTCGACAGTGAAGAGAGGGTGTTCCGGATGAGTCAGACCGATTTATGATGGATCCTGTGGGGTTTACCAAAGAGCTTGCAAATGATTGGTCACTACCAAGTCACATAGTGTTATTCGAATCAGAAGAAAGAGTTTTGAGGGAATTTTTGCTGTTGCATTCTTTCAAAGAGGTAGATACCAACTTCACCTTCGACACCTACTGTCTTAATCCCAGGGCATTTTTCCTTTGGTTTATGTTTCTTTCTGATGACTCAAACAGGTCAAGAGATTCTTCCATGCTCACTTCAAGGTGGATCGTGACCTCCAATCATCAGTGGTTGTCTATGCTTTGACAGGTCAATGAGATATGTGCTCATGCATTTGTTATTCGAGTTTTCTGTAAGTCTGAAGTTTTTTTTGTTCACATCCTATTTTCACTTTGCTTGAGAAACTCAGCTGTTTTTGAGAGTGTGAACACTGATCAGAATGTGTTGGCAATTCCTAGGCTATGAAGAAATTTTGCACGAAGTAATTCTGCCTTTATAAGGTGCACGTGAAAAACTTTCGCTCGAGAGAAGTTTCAATTGATTCTCAGTTAACAATCTATGGATTTTAAATAGCCTACACCATGGTTTAATGGCATAAACCAAATGGACGAAAGGAACATAATCTTAAATTCCAATGCTAAATGATACCTGAATGAACAGTAAAACAAGTGATCATTTTTAGAAAAATATTTTTTAAATCATTGATTTTTTTTTTTTTTTTTTTTTTTGCAAAATAAATGCCCTTTAAAGCCGGAGAAACGTGATATGAAGTTCGCTTATTGCTGGACCTGGTTTTACCGTTTTGGAACTTGCTTTTTTGCTAATGGACATGTCCAAATGTTGCAATAGAGTGTCCGCGTGGTATTCCTGATCTTAAGACAAAACTTGCTAATAAAACTGACAGGAAGTTGGAATTGCCAAAAGGCTATTCCTTGATTACCTGCAATAAGCCATATTGAAGGATGAAATGTTGACAAAACCATAAGATGGCCAGAGAGACTGGAATGAACAAAGGCTAGAACCAACAGCAGATAAAAGATGTGCACATTTCATCCTCCTTCACAATGTTTAGGATACTACAATCCGTCATTCGTCGAGGAGTTCACAATGCGTGCTCAAGCGCAATTCTCTACCTAAGATATGGATCCCTAATTTTCCAAGTTGTCTAGCCAGAGACTACCTGTTATCGTCCAGTCCAAGCACTTCCATAATTGAATCGGGTTGTTCTTCACTCTCATGACTGCACCCAGAGACTATGTTGGGTACTGGGAGCAGTCCATCTGAAGTCTCGCATACGAACCGACTCTCTAGCGAGTATTCCTCTTGTCGGAGGTGCACCTCGTACTCCTGATCGTCGCGCTCATCACATTAATGGTACAAAGTCTCGCAATATGTGGGCATATGTCGACAACGTGCTAGGATCACAAAATCATGAGGACGTTCATCTTTTGCTCCATGGTCAAGCATGAAATGGAATTTTTCTGGAGCGAACTTGACGGGGTCAAATCAGCTTGATTAGGGTTATAGAAAGGCGATTTGATGGAACTGCGATGGATCAATTTTCTGAGCACCGGCATGGGGGAAATTACCAAATGCAGTCCTAAACGGCGGTTCAATTTAGTCTTCTAATTCTTTTTTTTTTTTTAATTTTTTTTTCCCCGCCTCTAGGCCAAGGGCCAGCAACCCACTCGATCTAGGAGAGGGCGTCGCAGCCCTAGCCCAGGTCCATGCAATGCCCCAGATGAGAATAGGGCCAACACTCTCACCTGTGGTTGGCCAGGGTGCGGAGGTCCTTGCTCATGGGCTGGCTAGGGCATTGCCAATCTTCTCTGAGGCCCGCTGGACTTCCGATGAAGTAAAAGAAAAAGAAAAGAAAGATATAAGGGAAAAATAAAGATAGAAAAAAAAAAGTTCAGAAAAAATGATGAATGTCTCTGGCTACGTGTCTGGACCTTCATAAGATGTATATAAGAACCAGGGCACTATTCACATCACAGCAGTTTTTAACAGATTCTCCATTAAACAACCTAATAGTTGTGAATAGCCTACACAGCATCTGACAGCAGGAATTAACTCCATCAACGCCAACCTCAGTAGGGTGAAAATTAGTAATCTTAACCTTAAATTCAAAGACTAATGAATGAAGGATATATTTAACTTTAAAGATCAGACCAGCACAGAAGAATTTTGCTGTCAGAGATAAGGATATGTTCACTTAAAGCTGGAATGACATGCTTTGGATTTTGCTTGTTACTGGACCTTGTTTTGAAAACTGCTTATTGCTGATGGCCATATCTAAATGTCGCAAGAGAGTGTCTAAATCCCATTTGTAATGGGAAGAACACAGATCATTAATGAAAGTCCAATCCTTGAACTATTTCTTAGTCACCATAAAATGGCCAGAGAATTATTTTGGGTAACTGCTTACTGGATTGAAGAACATCAGCAGCTTAAAACAATGGTTTGCACAACTCCCTTATTAACTGGGAAACTGCGTTATTTCCCCCACTAACTCTAGAAGACACATCTATTGGAAAATAACCACAGGAGTTTTCAATTTGTACATGTGACCCTCAAAAGTAAATGGACTTCAAGGTACAAAAATTGACAGGATCATTATCTTTGTGTCTACACTAATGTAAAAGAATAAATGCCCGACCACTTTTATACTACATCCTCCAAGAAACAGCAAGGTGAGCACTCAATTCATGTATTCATCATCCACCCGCATGATCAAATCACCAAAAAAACCAGCAGTCTCATCTTACTCGTGAGAACTGAGTAATGATGCCAAAACTATTCTTACTCCCCAAGCACACTAGGAATGATATCAGTGACTTTTGACCAGGCTAGGTGGAACCTGCACAGGAGAGGAATTGGAGCTGCTGATTGTAGATTTAGAACTGAAAAACAAGCACGGGCACAAGCACATCCACCCAGGATATTTGCTCGTACATAGATGTAAAGTTTGGAGAAAAGGCAGCCATACCTTCACATGATGTGGCATGATTTTAATATCAAAGGGTGCATGAAGCCATGCTTCAGGTTGATAAAGCAAGAAATTTTCGGGTTTACTGGTGTAGACATCTGCATATTGATGAATATGATAAGCAAAAGCAGATTCTTGACCAGTATCAGTGAGGAAGGTAGCTCCAAAAGAACTGTTGAACATTCTTTTCATCATGAGACGCGATTTCTGCCTCTCCTCATTCAGCTCCTCAAAAGAGACTTGTACCCTTCACTTTGACTACCGACAACAGTTGCATGCAATCTGCCTAGTAACTCTTGTATAATGTGAAATTTTGCCTGAGTCCACAAGTAAAATAGGTAATAAGAAAAGACACTTCCGCATTTGAATTGCCAGCTAAGTCTATTGATTATAAACTCCTATATCGTACATAGGATCAGAATCAAATTTCAAATGCGCATTTTGATAGGGGTATAAAGTGATTTGAGGAAACAAGCAGCTGACACAGTCATTCAGCTACCCAATTAAACAGAATAGAAAAGATAAAAAAATTAACTTCTGGGGCAACCCAAAGGACGTTGGATGTCCTCATATAACCAATAAGGTTCATAAATGTGTTTACCTCAGTAATAAAGATGTCAACCACAAAGACATAAATATGACTGTAAACTCAAGTTAATATTAGGGAAAAGATTAAGGTTCAGTTTGTTGCTTTGAGAGTAGATGAATAACTCTTTCTTAATTGAATATAATAGTATGAAACCTCATCACACCCTTAACTACAATGAATGGCCACCAAAGTATGTAATCAGGAAATAGGGCCCTCTAATCGTTTTTTTTTTTTTTTGGGTAAAAAATAAAGGTGATTTTTTTATGGGAACAAGATTAAATGATGCCCGGTTCATGATCATGAAAAGGATAAGGACAAAAGAATCTGTTTTCTGCCAGACAGAAGCAAATGGTTGTAGTTACTGGGTGTATAAAAGGTGAAAGAAGCTTCAAGTTGGGAGAACTTTTGTTGAAGTCGTCTCCCAAAAAGTGGCAATATCAAAACATCCAAACCCAAAAGCAGCTTGATATAGTAATAGCCACAAAGCCACCTCCACTTTGACATGAAATTACTGAGGGAATTATCTAAAAATATGAAGTATATCATATTAGACGAACATCATGTAGAGGTAACTCTCCCTCGCCTCTCCCTCTCAAGTTCAATTCTAAAGGTGACACTAAGTAATCCTAAAAGCATTCATCTTTTCAATAGGAAATAGGAATGTTCCATCCATATTTTCAAAACAAGCCAAGAGTTTTATAAAAAAATCAGAAGCAAAACTCTCACTAAACAATTAACATAAATAAGCTGTTCAACTGCCTCACTATAGCATGACCCGGAAGTGAACAAGCAGATATACACCTAGAGAGGAAGGGAGACAGGGAGGGGGTCTTGTCTTTCCATACAGTTTAGATGCATATTGCGATCTTTATGATGGTAAGCTCAAAGAATGCATGAGCATGATGAAAACTTGAAATCATCAGAGATAATAACATGCCTTATTCAAACTATTTTTGGCTATACAAACAATTATCAATAATATTCATCATAGTTTACCTGTTCAAATCGGTAGCGATCATCATTTTGGATATGTATCTCATTCTGCATATAACCAAAGACTGACATAAGTACAAAGTAGCTGCTCTATTATCTAACTACAGGAGTATGTAAACCAATAGAAAGCCAAACCATGACTGGGAAATAAAAGCTGTGCTTCACAGCATAAACAGAGCAGTCAACAATCTGACACAACATTGGATAGTCTTATCTTTAATTTTTGTCTAACTATAGGTGACTCCAGATCTATAAAGTACAAAAAGAAAGAAGTTCAATGAACTCCATCTACTTTGTTCCAGCTTCTTCAGTATTATGCTTCATAATTAATTTGCACTGCACGATTTAAAATCCAGTAATGGCTAGAAGTTCAATTAACTCCATAAACTTTTCTGAATAGAAAGAATCACAACTAAATAAACCAACATACTTCTAGTTCATGGATGATAGCAGCAGTACGCCAGCCAGCCTTTGAGGGCCCTCTTAGGTCACTAAATAGATGATCCCCAAAGTATATCACCTTACAAGGAGGTAAAGGGATTACAAATTAGTTCATGGTGCAAAAAGGATATACTGGAGGATGAATCGATCAATTGTCTGATAAATAAGCAAATATAAGCAAACATGGTATAACTACTTAGTGCGTACCTCTGGACCATTCCACTTAGTGATCTGAAGGAATGATTTAAGGCAGCCATGGTAATAAATTTTATTGGGAAGCAATGCATCCACCTTGGTGAAAGCCAAGGTATCCTTTTCGGAGTCATAACAACTGCATAGATGTTTGATGGAGGAAAATCACCAAAAACAACATTATCACATAGACAAAATTCAATTGGACATAAACTAACAAGGCCACTTCAATAGTTAATGAACTTCATGCTGAGTAACTAGACTCTCAATGCAAGAACGATCCATACAAAACACAAGAACAAATTATTTGAGCAGTGGAAACAATCTACTCCCTCCCTCCCTTCCAATGCCTCAATTGGTAATTATGAACAATCCATGGCTCTATTTCTAATGCAGCATAAATTTGGCATAATTGGTCATACAGTTGGAATCATAAACTGGGCATGTGATTTGTCCTCAAACCAAACAGATTTTCTGGTCTTATAGAAGAAGATATTCCTCTTTAGAAAAATTGGTCTCCTAAAATATTAATCCAATTTTCTAGCTGTTTTCATGCAAAAAAGAGGAAAATTATGCATTCATCAACATGAGTCGCAAAATTTTTTTCAGAATTAGATGACTGAAAATTTGGAGTGCAGAATTTCCAGTAAATTGAGGCTGCATCACAAGTTGAGACAGTGGCATAATGTGTGCATTGACAGTTGAGGGAGATGACAATTTTAGGTAGAGCAATGTCTGATCATCAATTGTTGTATTTCCTCAGAAGCAGATGCAATGAAGCAAACAGTTTTTGGCAAAGGTTTACCACTAACTTCGTATAGTAAGAAAAGCATCTCATATACCAATACAACCACATAATGGCTACAAGATAACTTTGCACATTTTAGCTGACTTAAATAGCAATTCTATTGGGTAAGGCAATTTCTGAATATCTTTAGACCAGTAAAACAATCCCTGTTCCATCTCTTCTATTTTCAAAAAGAGATGCTTATACCCGCAAAAACACAATAAATCCTAATATTACCAAAGAAACAAAACTACAGCTATGGTAAGGTAAAAAAGCACTCAATTTTATTTATATAGAGGGGAAAAAGAAAGAGCAAAGTATAAATGCTAACCGAAATGGGTGCTCAGATGTGTAAAAGTCAGGCTTATTTGCTTTAGCTATCACAACATCAAAAAGTTCCCTCCATGAATCTCTACAGTCTATGTATTCCTGAAAAGAATTTCAAGACTGGGTTCATGAAATTATAACACCTCCATATAACTCATAAAGAAGAGGTAAAAAGAACAAGAACATGTTGTTGTCTTTTAATGCATAAAATATCAACACCAGCAGCTCTGCTGTGGTGGAAAAGAATGCCAGATAGAAGTCATCAACCTTCACATTTTCACTATGACAAGAAACACGGTGGCATAGTTTTCAAGGATGAATCTAACCTCCAGCATAAACTGCATCCCTCCATCCACAAAATAGAAAGGAGAATTAGTCAACAAAAAGAGTTTCTTCCCTTTCTCCTTCAGCATCTTCAGGAAGTGTAGCACCCCTCCCTGTTATGTTGACAAATACCAATAGATGAACTCCACATATCCGATAAACAATAAAAGAATAATATCCAGTGAAAAAGTACACGAATTCAGGAAGTACTAACTTACATTTTTTACTAAGTATCTATGAGGGTCTGAAAGAATCCCTCTGTGGACTAATCCACTTCGATGAACATGCTGAATTGCCCGATTTACATCTTCATAAATGTAACAGGCATCAAATTCCAGCTTTGCATCAACGAAAAATTGCACCATATCTGCAATGAGACATGCCTAGAAGTAACAGAGCAAAAGTCGAGGTGAGAAGCTGATAAGATGAGGCTAGTACTACAGATAAGGTATTGAAAATCGGGTTTGAGACAGGATGGCCAATTTATAAGTTGCAGCAGCTTAGACAAGTATATGGTGGCATAAGCTAAAATTACTTCAAGTCAGATGGATCCACAGAAGATATAGAAGTAATGTTGAATAGATCGCTGCACATATAAACCATTCAGAGAGACAGGTTTTGTATAAATTAAAGCAAAATCCATCAAGTTGGAGCCGCAATCAATATGTCTATAGTACGTTGTTTCAATCACAGACAGCAGTAGGACACATGCCCTGGTGTAGGATACTGGTTTGTTACAAATACAACCGAATTCTTACTGTGCCACTTACTTTCTAGAAGGAGATTCTAAAAATAGCAAACAGATGCTGAAACTAACCTCACTAAAGCAGAAGAAGTCCATTAAGCCAACAAGCCCGCGTGCCTGATCACGGCCAATATGTCGTGTTCCGTACATGAGATTGATTTCCTTCCCGGAAAGCTGCATTAATGTGCATAAAGCTATGAGCTGGAACGACTATATTTCAGCTCAAGAGGTGGGGCCTCTTGACTAGCAAAAAAATAATTAAAAGAAAATATTACAACAAGCCCAACCACCTAATAATAGCAAGCTAAGGATGCTGTCAACCATGACCGAAAAGACCACAAACTATTTGAGTTGACAAATAAGATGAGCAAGCATGTAAAAGACATGGTTTCATCAAGCTTGTACTTGTTCTTTAGCAATTCTGCGCAATCAATACCAAAATACATGCATCAAAAGGGATAAAAGAGATGCTTAAGCTCTATTAATTCCTATGCCCAACCATGTAGAAAATTTCCAGAATTTGCTCAATTATGCTGCTTCATATGCCAAAAAGTCACTGCAGTGATATAACCTTTAGGTGGAATTTTTGGTCTCCATCTAAGATCATGATAAAGGAATACAAAAGACCATATGAAAGATCTACGAATTCAACCATTAGAAAGAAATATGTTTACAACAACCAAAGACTAATGAGTGATAAAATTACCTTCCGTCGACCAAAGTAGCATCCATCCAGCTCAATTGAGCCAAAGAAATCCAACTTCAAGAGACATCCCTTTTGCTTGTCATAGTATAATCCTCTGATTGGAAAGCTTGGATCATACTTAAAATTCATACAAATTTCCGGGTACTTAAACTGAAAAGAAAGGCAAGGAATTTGTGATTAATAATCACGTCATAAAACAGCCATGCTATAGGCCGCGGAAGTAACATCCAGAGATTTTAGGCATTATACAAACCTCATTGACCATGTGCTCCTTTGCAAGATCATATATCAAAGTCTGCAAATTAGCAGAGTAATGTGCCAGGGTGTAGTCATAGTCAAATCCATACACTTGTATAGTATCCAGTCTGATATTCCTGTTCACATATATTCCTAATGTGATCCCCAACAACAGTCAGCATCTACTCAGCACTTTACACAGGCTCATACAGCCCAATTTGAATAAGAGCAATGCATTTTAAAACGAAAGAAAATGGTTGCAACCTTTAGGGTTCATCATTGGCATTTCTTTAAGTGCTTCAGGAATCTTGAGAAAACTCTTCTTGGCAGAATCAAATTCACGCCGAATCTTCTCTATCTCATCGCCGAGCCCTGGGCCGTCGTGCTCGGACTGCCAATGTTCCTCCCATTTCAAGATCTTCTGGTTTTGCGAACATATCGAGCTTAGGCCTCGGAAGCTTCCTCCAAGCTCTGCAAGAATCAAGAATGAACCTTTTGCAGATCCGCCTTTACGGTCACGGTTTATAACAACACAGAGCAGCAAAAGGAAACCGGGAAACCTTACCTGCTCTGGCCTCATCGCGAAGAAAGTTCAACCCCTGCAACGACGAAAGACGTGTTTGTGAAAATGCCAACGACAAAACCCGCATTGCAAGTCGCGACCCACAAGAGATTTTTACACCGTAGACACGAGTGCAGCGCATGGAGGACGCGAATCCGAAGGAACGGGCACATGGGTCGGAAGAGATAGTCGGTTTCCTAGTCCCGCACGTGAAGGGAAACGCAGCAGAGCACGAAAAGCACAGACCTTGAGGGACGAGCAGGACGGAAGAAGCCTCCGCAAGGAGGCCATGCGGAGTGAGAGGCGAGAGGCGATCCGACTTTGAGAATCGGCGCGAAGAGTGCTTTGCTAAAGGTCTCTCCTTTTTCCTCTTCGGTTGGGTTTTCCGGTTTCCGCCAGTGAGAGAGAGAGCGTACGGTTGGGCAAAGACCACCAGAATATTAACCGAATTTCCGAGACCGAGGGAGAGATGATAATAAGGAGTTGGATTTACCGAGGAAGAAACGGAGGCTACCCATCACCTCATCTCAAGGCTGCTGAACGAGGGTTCATTCGAGCTTTTTTTGCAAATAAGGGTTTGGAGTAGTCGACTTAGTCTCGGGTCCAAACTCATTTGTCAGCCACATCTTCATCAGCTTGCTTATCCTGATGGCAACATCAGGGAAATTCCTGTCTGGAACGTTATGATTTTGTCCAAATTGAATAGACAGGATACAATCAACAGATGTGATGTATTAATGAAGAGAACAAATTTTCCCTCTTTTACCATTGTTTGTTCCTCTTTAGTATGTTGTAACGTTATCTGAGGCCCATCATGATGCAGAGTTTTTGTTTTGAACTGTCTTCCAAATCCACGCCCCAAGCATGCTGCTGAGATGTTGCTTAGGGAGTGCAAAATTTGGGCTCAAACATGTCATATATTACTTTTGCACAGATGTTTTATCTGCATCGTTCATGCAAAGGACGCATACTGTGGATCTTGTGCATTGGTATACTTGGAGCAGCACACCGTAGCTGTTGACTAAGCTACTTTCTACTAGATTGACTTCAGCTGCTGTTTCAATGCCAGCCATGTGAAGAATTTTCACGAGGAAAGCATGGGACAATCGTTGTCCACTTTGGCTTGCGCATGTTCGCTTTCGTCAAGAACTCTTTTTTCTATCATTGAATAGATGGCTCAAAGGTTATACAATGTTTGATTGAGTCCCTCATTTGAAAGTCAAACGTTTACCTTGTTCCAGAAAAAGCAAGCATTTACCTTGTATAGAGAGAGAGAGAGAGAGAGAGAGAGAGAGAGAGAGAGAGAGAGAGGAGGGAGGGAGGGAGGGAGGGAGGGAGGGAAAGGATTTTTATGCAGGACAATCATTGTTAAGTCACATGATGTCGTATGCTATATACATTTTTCTGACTCCATGCAGTCGAAAAAGACCATATATACCGTGGTCGTTCGTCTTCTTTCGTGATAAGTAGTCTAATAAAGGACACCTTCAGACCTTGAATCCCCAAGCAGATATGGATAGCAGAAACTAACGATATATACATATTGAGTGTTATAGGACCGCAAATGGGCATGCTTCGACTTGAGTACCTCTGAAAATACCCCTTTGCTCAGTTGATGACCACAAAAGTATGTTCTAATCTTTCTTCGTTGCTTTCATAGTATTCGTTGGTTGATGTCGCCATGAGAAGCGTGCTTGGTACAAACCTCACTGCGAAGCTGACATATACATGAGTTTTGCCAACCTGTCATGTGCTCCAAAGAATTCTTGGAAAGAACACATAAGATCCCTGTGCTGTATTACGGCATGGAATTTACCATCAAGAGGTTGAATTCGCGTTCCAGGGACCAGGAGGCCTCATTTTGTTCGTTGATACTTAGCTTATACTCTTGGAAGTAACCGTTGAAGGTTATGATGGATATTATTGCCCTGAAAAAGGCACATGGAGAATCAGTATACATCATTGGAATGGAGAGGTCAAGGAAAGACCAAACTTCTCTGTTATTTTGGTAAGCATTCAAGGGCACTGGCCATGAGCCGGTAAAACATACATTTACAAGAATAGTGACACCCTCTCTGGCTTTCGATCTTCCAAGTTCAAAATTCTATTGCTTGCAAAAATCATGTGATGGGAACATTGGCAATAATAATTACACCTCAATTCAGTTATCGTAGAGATTCAATCACTCAAGGAGCACAATTATAGAGGCTCAAATGGATTGTGTATAAGCATCCAATGGTCCAATATGCACAGCCACAAACCTCAAGTTCAAACACATGCATGCTACTGTACACTTGAAAATCGAGATAGTGGCCTTTTAGTAATATTCAAAGGATTACAGATCTAATAGGCGGCACCCAATCAAGAAACTTTCAAGAAAATTGGGCATCTCCAGGTACTTTATGCAGCTTATCCTAGGCATTCTCTCCAACACATTTAAAATGGGTAACTATTAAGGAAGAAGAAATCTTGGTCCATATGCACTTATACTATATTCGATCTGTTGGACAAAATTACAAGGATCTACACCAAGAAAAGAATTACAGGGATATAGAAGAAGCGAAATTGAGAAATGAGAGATGAAGGAACACTACAGTGAAAGAGAAGCTAGGTATCATGAGTAACTCACCTACAGGCAGTAAATTCAGATGCAGATGTTTTGGGATCCTTATCTACTTTGCGAATCACTGCATAGCTGGATTAGAAACATTTTGTTTCATAAGTTGAAGACAAGGAAAAGCATACAAAAGTTCAAGTCATAAGAATTCATTGAGTCTAAACAAGTGGTCTACACAACATAAAGTTGGCTCGACAACATAAATAGCATCAACTTGGCTAGTCATGGGGATTTTGGAATCAGCTGAATAGCTGACTCAACAGTCCTGAGATTTATAGTTCTGTGTTTCTCCTACCAGATAAATGATTAATCTTCTGTCCAAGCACATCCCTCCCCCCCCCCCCCCCCAACCTTCGCCCCCTTTCTCTCCCTCCAGCGATTTTGATCTTCACTTTGCAATTCGCCCGCAAATTTTTGAAGAAAAGAAAACCATGAGATAATATATATCACAATTCTCTTAGTCCTAGCACAAAAAATAGAACAAAATAATAGCCCTAAGCGAGCATTAATATACAAAAAACCAAAATCCGCCATTAAACTAACTGTAGACAATTATCTTCACTATGATTGAGTGCTAGTTGAATATATCTTCCGTACCATACAACATCTTGCCCCAACTTGAATAGCGATATCACTAACTACTTCACCTTTTGACTCCAGCCGGAGTAGCATCATGGAGGACAAGATGATGAGCTGCATCGAGTACATCATTCACAGAATCAGGTAAGACTGCTCCAAGAAAACTATTTGATCGTTTGCTCCTGGAAAGACAACATTCAATAAAGATAATGAATACTGCTGCCATTAAAACCATTAAAACATCTTACGAAGCAAATTGTGTTCTGATCAAAAGTAAAAATGACATTGCAGTTAGATTTTATTAAATTGATATCAAGCTCTCTAAAATTAGCGCAACCTGTCTTGAAGTAAAGTATGAAATTCAAGATAAAAACTTCCAATAACTAACCAAACATTGATTGGATGAGTTAAAATCTCAAATTAAATTTCTTGCATCCAAGCAAGTCCCAACTTCAATTTAAAATAAGAAAAATCAATATTCACCTTTGGTTTACAGCAATACCCGGGGAGAAAATATGAACAGATCCTGAGGAACTTGAGGCAGCAAGAATGTCTGGTAGTTGCAATGATGGCCCAAAGGACAAGGAAAATATTGTTGACCCGTATGTTCCCCTTCTGAAACTATATGACTGCAATGAAGCATAGTTAGATGCCATTAAGAGAAGAAAAATGTCACGAATTGCAGCTACCATAGAAAAGTGATCAAGAACTAAAACCAACATATGAATTAAATGTCAGACAACCACATGCAAAGAGAAAGCAGCTGAGAATGCTTGATGTAATGTAGACCTGTCAAAATGGGTACCCATTTCTTAACCATATTTGATCGGCTGGTTGTTATATGGGTTAGTTATACTTAGTAAATGGGTCATAAATGGATTTAGACCCAATTCTAGGGTCATAAATGGGTTCGATATGAGTGTTAAATGGATTCACAAATTACTTTAACCTAACCCTCCTTTATGAATCTCTCTTCACTCTCTCGATCTCGCACTTGCTCATGCTTTCACCTCAATTTGGATATGAATTTTCCTAGAATGGGTTTTGATGCATAAGTGTTTTAGCAATATAGATCGGGTCGGGTCCAGTATGGACCGTTATATTCGTGTCACATGGAAATGGGTCAATTTGGGTCGGGCCATTTTTAACTTGACCAGCCCATTTAATAGGTCTAATGTAATGACAATTTAACAACATGGTCAAGGCATCTATAAAGTCAACAAGTTAATCTTTTGACAAGGTAAGACTTTTTAGGCCTCACTACTATTTATATTATTCTCCAAAGCCACTAAACTGAATAAGCTAACAACAGACACAAAAGAACATGTATGCCTTATGCATAGAGCCCACCAATATATATATATATATATACACATACAGAAAAGCATGTGTTCTCCCCCATCTGCATAAGAAGGGTTAAGTGAAGTCTTGGTTGTTCATCATGGAGCATAATCAGGGTATAGATATGTGCATATATCTATCGTTGACAGAGAAAATACAGCTATTTACAAACTAATATAGATGCTAAAGAGAAGCAAAAAGGACAGTAAAAACAGATATATTACCAGCATTTCTTACCTTGCTCGCATCAGAGACCAAATGAACTCTGATTATTGTTCCATGTTCAGATGCTGTGGCTATGTACATCCCGTTGGATGAGAGGACAACCGCAGCCAATGGTGAACGATGAGCATCTATCTGCAATTCAATGGAATATTAGTGAATGTGATTTCTCACTATAGCAAGAGGGATAATACTAATCAAGTCTGATAACAATTATAGAAGCACAAAAACATTTTCATCTCCTAGTCCATTATTTGTCTAATTGGAAGTTTACCAGGGCCAGAATCGATCATATGTTCGGCACAAATGAAATGCATTCAACTTCTGAGGCAGCAAAGAGAAGCTAAACAGAGTCTCAAACTTTTCTTCATAATATTCTAATCAATAACTGCCTTTGCACCATGATTCAATTCTCATTGAATCATTTATTTATTTCATTTTCTGCTCCTACATCAGTAGATAGGCCCTAACCAGTTTCCTACGTCTTCAGGATCGTACTCAGACCCATCTCTGGCAAAGAAGAGGATAGCCACCATAGAATCAGTGTTCATGATTAGAGTTTAACAAAGCTCACACAAACAAAAACCAGGAACTGAACGAGTGACTTGCTTGATCATCGTTGAAGTATCAACTAATCTGCTGGTTGACAAAACTCGAGAATATCATCATGCAAAAGTGGATGACTGCCTTCATTCACCGAGCAAGATTCTCACGAGGATAAATAGCTAATAAACCGACAGGAAAGAAAATCAGATGCAGTTGAAAAATGATGTTGAGTTCCTTTTGTATGAGGAAGTAACCTCACAATGTGAATGGAGCTCCATGACATTATACACCAAAACATTTCCTTTAGTCGCACTAGCAGGAAGAGCCAAGAAGCAACCATCCAAACTGGGAGAGAACGCACAGATTCCTGTCAGAGAAGAGCTCAAGGAGCTTAGTACACGAGACAAAATCGCTATCATCATTAAAGAAGGCAATACAATTTGTGGCTTGTGCAGCAGCCGAAAAAGGATCTTCGACAATTAACAGCATATCAACATGATGTGATGATGATACAAGCCTAGACTGACAACAGACTAATACCATAGAGGTGCCTTTTTCTCACAAATAGCTAAGTTTCCAAATCTTTGTGGCAACTTTTGCTTGCCTAGCTCTGCATAATGTCTATGGCACCAAAAAGATAGGTCACTACCTAGATAAACAGCTAAACCTCCCAACTAAGACATAAGAAATTTGGTCAAATCTACCTGTGAATAAAGTAGTCACAAAATAAAGTGAGCCAATGGTGCAGCTCAAAAAAACAACAGAATAATGCACTCATACTACTCTTGCAAATGAGTTCATAGCCTGAATCTTTCAAAATCTCAACAGAACTATGATATCGTGTTAAAGTAATACAAATATAACTCGTGTTTGTGACAATTATGAAAGCCAAATGATCCTTCACTCAAATCAGTAAGCATTGCAAGATCAAACAATTTTTTTCCAAAACCCACCCTTTGGATTTGGCACTGTATCGATTGTGTCCAGTATTGCAACAGAATTCGCATCGTATATGTATGTCTTGTCTTGTAGGACAACCACAAGTCTGCATTGACATTTATAGTAATTTTAGTAAACAGGAGCTAGTGATTGCCGAGGAGCATCAATAGCCAATAGCCAATCCCAGCATAAACATATCATGGAGTTGGTACCTTTTCTTATTTAAGCGAACCGCAACAACTGAAGTTAGAAAAGTTAACTGTCGAAGGGCAGTTCCTTTTGCGGTATTAAACAACACCAGACGACGTGGGGACAAAGATGGCTGCATCAATGACAACAATGATGAGTGAATGACCACACAGAACTTCATATGACTCGTTGAAAAAGGAACCAAAGGCATGTGTACTCGAAAGCACCTGCTCTCCGGCTCCAACAATGGCAAGAAGACTAGTGCTAAAGAGCATTTCAACAATGCTGAAAGCTCCAACAGCTACAAACATTAAAGAAACAAACTAATCTTAGGACATAACCGAAATAAACAATACAGCAACAGAAGTTAGGCAGCTCGGTGTCCCTAAAAGCATCTGAAGTTTTTCCACTCCAGACAATCTGAAAATCGGTAATATATGACTCTACTCATTCAAAATGCCTATGACACCTTCATCAACTTAGGCAGAATTGTAGGTGAGAAGTATATAGGCTACAGAATGAGGAAGGATTTCCTTACTTGCCTACTCATTTCACAGCTCATTTACTTCTCACCTACAATTCAGCTTAAGTCGATGAAGGTGTCACGGGCTTTTCTTTTTCTTTTGGTCGCCATCGTCATCCAATAAATCTTTTCAAGAAAGAATTCCTCAATGACTACTTACACAAAATACGACACCACAAGTTCCACACAACTTGGACAGGTTGATGGTACTAAAAAAGAAACAAGAGATTCCATATTTCCTCTATAGAGACCATCACAAATTAGTGCAAAACAAAATTAATTTACTTAAAAAAAAAAAAAAAGATGATGCGTCCGAGAAGCTGCAACAGCTTTACCCCGTTCATACAAGAGCTTCCCCTTGTCGGAATCGAAAATCCTGAAGCCATCCCTCGTGCCGATGACGAAGCAACTGCAAAATTGGAGGACACGCAAGCTTCAGCGATCCAAAAAAACCACGACCCTCGTTCGGGAAAAGCAAAAAGCTTCGAACTTTAGGAAGTTCCGAGCACGGAAGAGCAAATTCAAGCAACCGCCCGATTCAGGGGACGCGTCGCGGGCGAGTTGGGAAAAGTCACCTGTTGTCCTGATTGAAGGAAGCGCAGAGAATCGGGTAGGACGAGGAGGGGCCGGCCATGTCGCGGGACCTCTACGGCGACGAATTCCGCGGAGAAGGGAGCATCGAACCGGCGCACCCGGTCGTCGCAGAGAGGAGAGAAGAAGTAGGAGGAGGAGGAAGGAGGAAGGAAAAGGTGCGGGGAAAGAAAGTCAAAAGATCGGTAAAATCCCGGAGGGGGGGGGTCCCACACTGGTTGGTGGGAAAGGGGAAATCGACGCTGAGAGTTTACGTCGCGCCAACGATGGTGATGGTGATGGTGATGGTGATGATGATGATGGTGGTGGGGGTGGTGGTGGTGATTGGGTTACAGTGCAGCTGATGAGACCGGGAGGATTCCTCGGACCTCGAAGCTGAGAATTTACGTCTCGACTTCTTTTGTCCTGTCGGAGGGCTGGGTTGGGCCGAGATGGGGAAGGGGCCCTTGGTCCGATCTCGCCACAGTAGTTAGGAGTGTCAAAAATCAAACCGAACCAAAAATCGAACCGAAAAATTCGATTTTTTCGATTCAATTTTTATTCGGTTCGGTTCTTATTAAAAATCAAAAAAAAAATTTATCGGTTCGGTTTTTATTGGTTAATCGAATCAACCAAACCGATAAATCGATAAGAGCTTATTTCTTGAAAATAAAATATATATACAATAGAAAAAGACGAAAAAAATGCAAAAATCGAAAACTAAAAGCTAAAAACCAATAATTGAAAAACCCAACCAAAATTTTGGTTTGGTTTGGGTCTCATTCAGTTCGATTCGGAAGTTTTTCCTATCGATTTCGTTCGGTTTGGTTTTTCAAAAAAATAAAATCGAACCAAACCGTTAACACCCCTAATAGTAGTAGCTTAATAAGGGCAAAGGTAAGGGTGAGCACAGAGTTTGGTTCGATAGGGAATCGGCTCGGTCAATTCAATTTCAAATGCAATTTCATAGTAACTTTTGCTCTGCCTCTTTATAAGGTATGAAAATCGAAATCCACACTTAAAATTAAATTATCCCCCAACTCCCAAGAAAATGGAGATTTGAACCTCCCCCCATTTCCCCATTCCATATTGAAATGGTGGCCACGGGGACAAACTCAAATAATTGTTGACTACTTGACAATGACTAGTTTTTCTTATTTTCATTATAAAAATTTGCAATTTTGAGATTTCATGATAGAAAAAGTTGTGAGTTTTTATTTATTTATTTATTGAGAATCCAAAATCGGTTCAAGATTTTTTACTCTAATTTTTCGAGATCGTAATTGGATATTGACTTGCTTAAGAATTAATCATTCCTACGCACCACTGGATACCATCTAAAGTTATGTTGGAGCAAAGAAGTACTCATCCAACCACCTTGGATCGAGAAAGAGATGGAGAATAGAGACATTTGAGAGCTGTGCATCTTTGCCAAGTGAAGTTTACACATTATTAACTATAGAACATGTGATGCGGACGAGAGGTTGCAGCTAAATCTCTCGACGGGTTTGAATTTGTTTTCTTAGGTGCACCATAAATGCCCTTATCTGGGATCACTGTTAATGAGTTTAAGAGAAGATGATCAAAACCTCGAGCAGATTTCATGACAATTTTCACCCACCATGCCCTTCAATAATTCTTGATTTGGACATCAAAGAACCATAACGAAAGATCAAGTAGTATCAATTACTAATTAACTTCATTTCGGTTCCTTCATTAAAGGGCTACCGTTTGTTTTGAGAAAAATCATTTGAATCTATGCCAAATAAAAATGGATTATCGTGATCGTTGGATAGAGTCTTGTACTAGTCCACCTTACATGAGTCTAATCCATACAAATTCTAGGATCTGGGGAACCCTACTTAGGATGTGTTTGGTTAGACTTTTAAGAAAAGTCATTGGAAAAATGTAAAGGACTTTAGGTTAAATGGATTTTTCAAAATACAAATTGTGTTTACTAAATTGTAACCTAAAAGTCCATTGCGAAATACCTTGGAGCAAAATAGCGTTTGAATAAGTTATATTTGCAAAAATCTTTATTATTAAAAAAAAAAAAAAAACTTACCAATGAAGGGCAACGGCCATCGGCAGCCATCATCTAAGTTGTCCGACCTCAGGCGACCCTCGGAGACCATCAACGAGGGTCGCCTAGGGTTAGGTGACCATTAGCGACCCAACCAAGACCCTCGCCTGAGGTCGCGCGGCCTTGGCGAGGGCTGGCTGCAATCGGGTGACCCCGGCAAGGGTCACACAACACCAACTGAGACCTCGCCAAGGTTGCACGACCTCAGGCATGAGGTCTCGGCTGGGGTCGCGCGACCCCAACGACCTCAGGTGAGGGTCTCAGCAAGGGTTGCGTGACTAGATCGCATGGCCCAAATACTGTCTAAGGTTGCACGACCCACCGGTGACCACTTGCTCCCATCCTAACTCGAAGTTAGGTAAGATTACCCTAGCGACCACTTGCTCGTTTAATCCCCATCGTTGTTCGAGAAAGAAAACAATGTTAAGGTGACGTATCTATATTCGTTTTGCATCGCATTGTAAAGCAAAAGCACAAGAAGGCAGGACATGTCGGTATCATGGGGCCTTTCTCGAGCCTATAATTGTTTTTATTTTTTTATTTTTGGCCATTTCTTGAGCCTACAGTTAGAACAGGCAAGCATAGGGGGGCTGATCTTACCTGCCTCAGCTGCCTTGATACGAAAGACAAACTTCGATATGATTTCAATGTTCATGTGGGATCGACTTTGTCCTAAGATGGGCTTGCAGACAAAGATCGAGTTTCCTCGAGCACAGATTCTTTTCCATCCTAAACGTGCGATGGGAAATCGTGCCAGAGAGCGTCCTTGGTCCAATTATTTGTGCATCGAGCTAGGACGATTCTATCGATCCGTACCGTACAAGTATACTTTTAAAAAAAGTTTGTAGTTATAAAAAAAAATGTTATTTAAAAAATCATTGATTACCTAACTTCTCAATAAGTTTTTGATAAGTTATTGACACGTTTACGAATTTTATTTTATTTTTACATTTTGGGAATTGCCATCTTTTTTTTATATTTATTTTACCAATTTTTATTTCCATTTATTATATTACTTTCTATTTACCAACTAGTACATGAATTTACAAATCTTTATTTTAGTAGGTACCAACTTTTTTCTAATTAGATTATTAGCTAATTTTGAATTATTAACTCTCATTTGTATTATTTGCCAATATTTATGTTATCTACTTTTCTTACAAAAGTTGTAAAGTTATCTTTGTTTAAGTGATTTTTTTTTACTTGATTGAATGTTGTAAATAAAAAAAAAAATTGCTATAGTTATCAATATGCTTTTTGTATTAGATGATAATACATTAATGATGAGCACTTATTGAAATTATCAAACAGGTCCTAACTCCAAGAGAGCTGGTAACTCATCAATAGGTGATACTTTAGTGGGAGAAATGTCGGTGGGAGATGCTTACTTAGGTTGGTGATTTTCAAAAGAATTTAGTAAATTTTAAGAGTTGCTAACCAAGGAAAATAAAAGTTGGCAATTCAATACAAAAGTCGACAGAAAAATAATTAGATATTAGTAAGTAACTCAAAAGTCGGTAAGCCCCTCTAGTTTAAATTAGTAATTTTATATGAGCAAGGATTGGTAAGTTGTTCAAATAAGTGTTGGTAAATTACTACAAAAATTGGTAATTTGCAAACTACAAAAGAATTAGTAAATTCATTAAAGGGTTGGTACATGACTTATAACTCACCTTAAAAAAAGTCACAGATCATTTTTACAGCATTTTGATATTTACCGGCACTTATTAAAAATTTACCAACACGGAAAACCTCCTCATGTTATTTCCATGGAATAATAGAATTTACTCATAGCCAATTTTGATTGATGATGGACTTGAATTTTTTCAACATAATGAAGCTTGAAATTTCTTGTGGAAATTGTACTAAAGGTCTTAATACTTATCATCAAAGTAAAATTGAATCCTAAAACTGGCAAAAAAGTGTAATCAAGTTTTAAAACTTCATCAAATTTGTGTAATCGAGTTATTCTATCAACTCCGTCCAACTTAATTGATGGAAAATGTTAACATGACCTATTTTATTATTTTTTCTATCCTACGTGGCAATGACATGACCAAAATGAGATCATTTTGTCCAAATCTAATTTTTAATGTAAACTATATTTACATTAAATTAAAAAAAAAATAAGCTAAATTTATAAATTAAAAAAGGGAGGAGTGAGAACCAAGTGGCAAGTGCCTTAGCTGTCATTGCCCCACCATCACCGAAAAGGGCTGACAAGGGTGGGGAATGGCCCACAGGGGCAATGGGGCCTCGGCCAATGCTTGTCCTGTAGCAATGCAATTGAGAGCCCAAAGATAGTGACCGACGCGTGTGGTGGTCATCGTTGCTTCATTCGCGCATACCCACACATCTCTCTCTCTCTCCGGTGGCAATACAATTGAGAGCCCAAAGATAGTGACCGACACGTGTGGTGGTCATCGTTGCTTCATTTGCGCATACACTCTCTCTCTCTCTCTCTCTCTCTCTCTCTCTCTCTCTCTCTCTCTCTCTCTCTCTCTCTCTCTCTCTCTCTCTCTCATTATCGTCACTTCTAGTGTCGTGCCTACTTGGTTGGTCGATAAGAATGAGATGTCCATCCTCGTATGGTCCAACTCAACCCTCCCAACATCCCAATTCAACACTTCAATGAAGTAACTCATTTGAAAAGATACAATGGGAGAATCTTAAAATTTAAGAATCATTTTGAAAAAGAATAAGAAGAGTGGTCGACGTTTCGTGAATAACACATTAATGGCATAGACAAAATCTTCACTCGAAAAGAAAGCTGGGGGAGCGACGTAATAACATTCAGCCACTACAATTAGATGTGAACATTGGAATAATCCGATTCTGCCATTTGCCAAAAATCCCCCAGTTATGGACTACCTTAGGTGGCGCCTCTCCTTCAGCAGACAGCATATACCAACGCCACTCAACGCATTTCTTTTTCATATCATCACGAGGGATACTTTCGTCGCCAGATGCTCCATGTCAAAGACCAGATTAGAATAAGCTTATTTACATGCTTATAGCTTCAGCTTAGAATATGATATGGCAATTTTCAGGCAAAACCCAATGTGAATGACCGATCGTGGGGGTTCACTTTATCTGTTCTGAGGGCATGCGCAGATAATTTTCCTAATAAATTCAATCCCTTTTCCTGTTCTTGTTCTTCTTTTCTTCCTTTTTTTTCGGTTGCCCTCTTCTCCTGTTCCACCAAATTTTTGGGACCCAGCACGAGAAAGAGATCAAAATTATCTGGCGAATGTTATTGACGGGGAAACGACGAGGATAAGATGAAGTTGGCAGGCCAAAGCTGAAGTCGGTGTTGGCTTTATTCATGTACTTTAAAGTTATCGTATGAACACATATTATAGACATTGATCTAATCAATGGAGTACGAAAAGTCACATGGATGACGAAAATAATTTTAGTCGCCATTTGTTTTTTTAGAAAATGTTTTCCAAATAATTTATTTTTTATGCAACATATATCATTATGAGATCAATTGACAATGCTTGATTTCAAAACGTTTCTCCACTTTGCGACGGATCTGATGAAACTCTTTTCATCATTCCCCAATGATATTGTCGAGTCTCCTTTTCCCTTTTTTTAATTCTTTGGGTCAGGTGAGTCCCAGTGGGTGCTGAGTCCCCGCCCAAGAGGATGGCATTCTGACATCGAATGGCGAGTGAGAACAGGCAAGAACATGATTATTTGTTCTATCTAATTTCAATTATTTCTGGGCCACAGAAGATGATTGATCAATCAATATAAAACTAAGTAGGCTTAACGGGTGTTCAGGATTAGATCTTCTTGGGATGAGGACCTCGCAAAAAGCTAGAGGGTCGGCAATAATAATTTGGCAAAAAAGCTAGGGTTTTCACTGGTCAAAGTATCCTAACCAGCGCAACCAAAATTAATCTCCATTAACAATGAGCGTAGTTGTCCTAGCACTTTGTGCCTCTCTTGGCCTTTTCTTGCTTATTGCTTAAACTATGGTTTCTAGGGAAGTCTCTAATGCATTACAGTGTGAAATTAGTATTGTAATCCTCCTCCTCTTATCTTTAACTTTGGTGGGAAGCTTGGGGCTGTCTTTCCCGGAAGGACGCAGATCTTTGTCTTGGTGTGGGGAAGTGGCGAAAGTAGGAGATTTAACAGTTCTTTGTCCTTATTGGCAACATAAAGAAGTCGTGATCTGCCCAACCCAAGAGGAGGCGAAACAAAAAGAGAGGTGAGAAATGAAAAATCCCTCAAGTCTCTTGCTCACTCACATGTGAGTGGGGAAAAAAGTATGGATGGATTTGGTCAATGATTGGAATGGAATCCCACCGTAACATCAACCGATATGCATGAACCGCTCCATTACCTTTTCTTGAAAGTTTTCGAGTAAAGATTTGAGATGTTCACTTAGATAAACATATATGTGGGCAACTTTTATGAAAATTTCGGGTTTTTTTATTATGTTTCTTTGAGGTCTTCCACGATACTACGTGTCTTTAATTCATATAAAGTTTCTAGATTTCATAAGCTTTTGATAGGTACCCAAATTCTACCTTTAGAGCTTGAGAGAGATACCCACTAGCTTTGACATTTATACATTTTCTAAAGGCAAATAGAGATTTAAATGATTTTTTCCTCTTGTCTTTCATCTTTGCCCTCATTAAACTATCCAAATTCCAAATTAACCCATTTGCACACCCGTAGAGAGAGAGTCCTTTCTAGGGTTGCATCATGCGAGTTAGGCATCGCATTGCGTGGAATCACATGAACCTGCATGGACGGTTCTACGTGGTGCCACCCATACCTAGTCAAGCCTTTATCTGTAGTTTTTCTCTACCTCTAGTCTGCCCCTCTTCTTTTCTTTTTAATCTTTTCCTCAGGTCAAAAGTTACTTTTGAGTAGTCTACAAGGTGACTATGAAACCCTATGCTTCCGATGTAAATCCTTCCAGTCAAGGTTCTTTTCGCCAATCCAAATTTTCAAAGACATTGCATTGCCAAACTTACCCCAAATATGTACGGAATCGGTCCATTTTGTGAGTCCCACAAATATAGATGGCTGTGTGGACCAGATCAAGCGTATCCGAATCTAACTAGGCAAGAAAATTTCAACATGCAGGTAAATATTTCGTGTAGGAATGGCTCCATGATCTTTATTGAAGGTCGATCTTCAGTTTTTAATGAATTGTCTTCCGTGTAATTTGGACAGAAAGAAGGCGTAAACAAGAACTAAAACTAACTATTGTAAAAGGAAAGTAAATGTAAGATTTGAAAAGATAAATTGATAAATTGAGAGATCAGTTTGTTTGATGATGGATGCTTTACAATGATTTGAAAAGATAAATTGATAAATGTAGGCACTCTTAGACAATTAATATTCAAACTAACCATTATGCCTGCATTTCCATAATTTTAGGCTCCATGATCATATTCCATGATTGCATGTCGACACTATCTACAAACAATTACAACTTTGTTACTTGACTCAATTGCAACTCCGGCTAAGCTCCATGATTGCACACCAACCTTCTCTACGAGTCGTTATGACTTCTCAATTGTCATTGGATCTAACAGTTAATTGACATCTTTATTGTCTTCGTTTTCTTCATTTAACGCTTATCTAAATTTATTTAAGTGGCAGTCGTCGGCTAGCTGTCATCGTATGTCGATAACTGTACTACCTATCTCAGTCATCAACAAGCATTTTTGCTATCAAGGACTTGCCAATGATAGAGTTGCTTAACATCGATTTAGAAAACTTAATCATTTTGGGACATCAACCATGGTGAACCCTGTCTCTTGCGAAACCTGCTAAAGAAGAAACATGAAACAAAGTTTGCCAAGGATTGCTTCCTGTTTATGAAAGAAAAGGCCTTCTTGTCTGTCTCTTTTCTTGGATGACAAACCATAGAAGAAACCACTTGCACATACGGCACCTTCTCAGCGAGAGTGACATGTGAAGAGCATGAAACAAAGTAGCCCCACGATTTCGCATCGCCTCGTATGAAACTCCCTAAACTTACGGAAACATAAGAATGAGCCTTGATCCTTGCCCCCGCTAAAACAGCGGATTCTAGTAACGCCATCTTAGCGACACATCCATGCCCTCCCAACTTTTGAGCTCTTTCATTTTCTTTCCCTAAGGAGAACTGATCAAAAAGATGTAGTTCGTAGTTACAAAAATTGGTACTAACATTGCTGATCCTCGTTATGCTCGAGTTCGATCACCATGTCTGATAGATATGACATTCTTGACGCGACATGAAGGACGGCATAAGGTTGCAATCACGCCCTAGTCACCTCAGTTTTTCATCAACTGGTTATTGAAATTTATGATGCTAACCTGAGATGTAAACGAATTTTTCGTATCTACGGAGTCAAGGAGTTGTTCCCTGTGACGCTCTTAACTTAGCTGTTATTTACTAAATAACTGTTGGAGTTGATAAGAGTAAGCTCATCAAATGAAGGGAAACCAATCTATCAAATGAGCTTTGAAGAGACGAAGAGTGAAGTGAAGCCCACATAGTCTTCTCCCATCTTATCGAAGCATTCATGTTGGTGGAAATTTTCTAGAAATGGATTTAGATGGATGATTAACATCGTGATCATACATTTTGGATATGCTCTGAAGAAGAATTACAAAAGGCATATGCAATCTGCAGCTCGTCCGATTGCAGTAATGGTACAAGAATATAATGTAGCCAGAGCTATTGCTTTCTAGTGTGACAGAGCAATTAATCATGCTCTACCGATTGTTCGAAGTATTGTGATACCTATTGTACTGTTTGATTTCATAAACAACAAGCAAAAAGAGGAGACAGGGATAGTACCAGAGTTCCTAAAGTAGTCCTAAAATCAAAATTAGATGAAACATAATTATTAGGATCAATACTACAAAAAATCTCTAAATTAGTACATTTGTGACAAATTTATCTCAAACTATTTTTTTAATCACCTAAAAACCTAAATCGGTACATTTGTGATAGATACTCTCCATCAATTTCTATTAAATTATATTAATAACACGAAAAATTACAAAATGATACATCCATAACAAATGGAAAGTAAAACCCCAAAACTAATATACCCATAAACTATTACGTATCATATAACTCAGTAATTTATCGGTAAAATTTAACGGATACTAGTATAGAGTAAATTTGTCATGGGTATATCAGTTTTGGATTTTTTGAAGCATTGATCCTAATTATTATCACTTTAGTTGTCGAACACAATTAATGGAGGTTGTCAGCGGCCACCTAGAGAACTCAAAGGGTGCATAACCTCCACGCCTCAGTTCGTGGACCTTGCTCTATGCTGCAACTGAAGGAAAGACATAGAGGTCGAACGGTGGCAGGTGAGCAACGACAATCGACCGCTGATTAGCGAAGGCAACAACGTGCAACGGAGGAGGCACCGAACTCCGATGACCGATCACGGTGGAGGCTCTTTCGAGCTGCTCGAAGCAACAGGAATAGGGAGACGATCAAGCAGAAACAAGTGAATTCCTATTCAAGCGGAGGGAATGTTCCGTGACATGGTTAGGTTCGACCTGCGCCGAATGAATACAATCCATCGACGGATGGCAACCTAACGACCAGTAGCCATGTTGCTGCTAGGCCTCGAGGAATTCAAAATCGTGTTGACTTATGTGTGTGTGCACGTAGCTTCTGTGAATCAACCTTAACGCACGACATTTTCCAAGCAGGTAGAAAGCAAAATCAATTTCGGAAAGACCGATGAAGTCCCCAACCGCTTAGGGCACGCCGCCACGTGCGCTGACCTTACTGTCCTAAGCGCTTACTGGCGCTCCCACATTCGTTGAGGCCGCTTAATTGTATGTTCTCAAAGGCCACCTCGGAGACTACGAAAATTCTTCGACCAAAAAAAAAAAAAAGACTACGAAAATTCATAGGGAAGGAAAAAGTACCGCAACGCCCTCCTTCCCTCCTCTATTTTACGATACTGCCACTCGCCCTCCGCCTATAAATTCTCTCTTTCTCCACTCTCTCCTCCAACCCGCAAACCTCTGTTGCCCTACCTCCCTCCCTCCCTCCCTCCCTCCCTCTCCCTGCTTTCGCGTTCGCGAGAGTTTCCAGTTCCCGTGCCCTGCATTCTCACCCTCTTCTCCGGAGCAGTTCTTCTGGGTATACTCGGAAAAGGCGAATCAAGCACAGGTTTCATCTTCAAACCCAAGGAAGAGTAAGCCCATGTATCGATCTGAGTTCTGTTTTGTTCTGTCTTTATCGTCGTCGTCGTCGTCGTGGCGTACTCTGTTTTTGTCAGATTTGTAGATTTCCCCGTGTGGTTTTACATGGGTCTTGCGTGCTCTTCCCCCGGAGCGGTTTTGTCTGATCATCGAAATGTTTGCAGATAGCAGCGTGGATGTTTTAATGGAGACCAAAGGTGGGAAAAAGAGTAGTAGTAGTTCTAGTTCGTTGCACTACGAAGTCCCCCTCGGTTACTGCATTGAAGACATCCGTCCCAACGGCGGCGTCGAGAAGTTCCGATCTGCTGCTTACTCCGACGTACGTGTGTCGTTCTCATCTAATCCCCCATAAAGATCGAACCTTTGGTCTGTTGATGACGCCTATGTCCTCGTTCTCAATTTGTTATTTCTTTTCTTTTGATGTTTTGCAGTGCCTGAGGAAGCCATCCTGATACGCGCTCTCGCTAATGGCTGGTTCAGTAGAGTAGAATTCATCCCCCCCCCCCAATCTCTCTCTTTCCCTCTCTGCCTCTCTCTGTCTCTCTCTGCTCCCGTCTGTCTCTGCGAAGAAATCGCTCTGCTTCGATACTGTTTCCCTAAGCTCAGGCTCTACACGCAAATGGCCGTTTTAGACCAACCCATGAACGACCCACCGCCGCCCCACTCGCCGATCGGCTTCGAGGGCTTCGAGAAGCGCCTCGAGATCACGTTCTCCCCGCCGCCCCTCTTCGCCGACCCCTCCGGCCTCGGCCTCCGCCGCCTGACCCGGGCCCAGCTAGACTCCATCCTGGAGCCCGCCCGCTGCACCATCGTGTCCCAGCTCTCCAGCGCCGACCTCGACTCCTACGTCCTCTCCGAGTCGAGCCTCTTCGTCTACCCCCTCAAGATCATCCTCAAGACGTGCGGGACCACGAGGCTGCTCTCCTCCATCAAGCCCATCCTCCAGCTCGCCGAGCCGCTCGCGCTCACCGTCGACTCGGTCAAGTACTCGCGCGGCACCTTCATCTTCCCCGACGCCCAGCCCGCGCCGTACCGCAACTTCGCCGACGAGGTCGAGGTCCTGAACGGCTTCTTCGGTGGTCTGCTCGCCGAGGCGTACGTGATCGGCGACCCGCGGGTCCCGAATCGCAGCTGGCACGTTTACTCGGCCGCGCGCCGCCGCTCGGCTCCGCCGGCGGCGGCGGACGACGACGGGGCGGGCGGGATCACCCTGGAAATGTGCATGACGGGGCTGGACGAGAGCAAGGCGTCCGTGTTCTTCAAGAAGCCCAGGGTGGACCCCGACTACTCGGCGAAGCAGATGACGAAGCTGTCCGGGATATCGGAGATCATCCCTGGCCACACGATCTGCGACTTTGACTTTGACCCCTGCGGGTACTCGATGAACGGGATCGAGGGCGCAGCGTTCTCCACCGTGCACGTGACCCCAGAGAACGGGTTCAGCTACGCCAGCTACGAGGCCATGGGGATTGACCCGGAGTCCGTGAAGTTTGACGCGCTGGTCAAGCGTGTGCTGAGGTGCTTCGGGCCCACGGAGTTCTCCGTCGCCGTCACGTGCGGCGGCGGCGCCCGGGCCCACCTCCTCTGGGCGGCCGCGGCGGCGGGCGTGGAGGGCTACACGCTCGAGAGGGCAGTGCAGCAGGCCCTCCCCGGCGGCGCGTGCTTGGTGTACCTGACGTACGCGAAAGAAGGCGGTGCCGGCGGTGGACGTCACGCGGCCCGTGCACCCAAGAAGTCACCGGCGAAGCAGTGCTGCTGGAAGGAGATGGCGGCAGAGGAAGTGGAGGGCGCAGCGGCGGCCGGCGGCGACGGAGTGGCGGCGAGGCCCTGCATGGCTCCTGCTCTGGCCGGAATTACTAGCCAGTGAACACCCATTAGTTCATGTTTGCAGCGCGTTAGCGCTTTGTTTGGTTTGTCAATCGGTCGGTCATGTCGGGATTTGTCCTTTTCCCTAGCGTCCTGAATTTTCTTCCCCCATGTTTCAATCTAAATTCATGGAATAATAATGATGTTCCCGGTCTTTCTCAACCTGCTCGGGCCTCGCTCGCTTTTATGAATTCGGCTCTTATCCCAATCTCTGCGATCGCGATTCGCGGGTCTTTTCGGCCGATCACGAGGATCCCCTGACCTGCCACACGTCTGCGCTGGCGACATGTCTCGGGCTCCCACATGTCCACGTGTTGGGTAGGAACCTTTTCTTTGTATCTGAGCATCTGGGTCGTGTCGTGTCGTTCGAGGTGGTACGTGCGCACGAGCGAGGTCCGAGATCGTCCTGTCCGCGGCGTGCATCGTAGCTTAGGTCGCGAGGCCAACACGTGATGGGCGGGGCTCGCAGCATCGCGCGATCGCAAGGACCCTCCGATGCTGGTGAGAAGTGACGGGCGGGTGGGGGAGACATTGATTCTTCTTCCCCCGGTGGACCACCCTCCTCGACCCCATCGAGAGAATCTCGGATTCGATCGCTTCTTCGGCATGAATTGCGTCAATGAAAGCCTGATGAAACGAATTCGATGTGGGTCCATTTTGTCCGGACCTGAAGGAGCTGTTGTCCTTCTTGCTTTTCTCTCATTTTCTTGGAGCCAGCTCCTAATCCTTGACATTTTTCTTTTTCTATGGAATTTCTCATATCGTGTGAGCCCATCGGATGGGCTCCACATATAATATGATTGCTCTTCATTACGGGTTGAGACTTGAGCCTTCTCCACGTACTACCAGTGTCATGGTATCGCCGCCATCCTATCCGGTCGCGATATCCAATAGCTCTTTTTCAAATATATAAGACAAAAAGGTTAAGATGGTGAACCTTCTTTTAGGTGATTAATTGATATGTCGGGAAAAAAAAACTAATGAAGTGGTACATTGAATGATTCATAATTTTCAGTGATGTTGACTCCAAAGTTTCAGTATCGACCCGCTTAAGCGCCTCATTTTCCAATTTATTGTCGAGGATCTGCACACCGTGAAGTCGGCTAAATGGCTGCATGGCACTTCTGGATTTCAAATGACGGTAAAGAATAAATTTGTGCTTAAGGGACAAATATCGTGTGTTTAGAAGATCAAATGTGATAAAGAGAGAAAAAAAAATTATATTTGCATTTAAGGAACAACCCTTATGTGTTAAGAAGATCAAAGGACGGTGAGATCGAGATAGGAGAGACATCTCATCAAGTTAACCCTAATTAGCTTTGCCAAAGACACAGAGGACTGACTTGTAAGACCTCGGTTAAAAGAACACTAATTCTATCATTAAAAGTTCCCATGATTAAAAATTCTTGTTAGGTGGCAATCTAGCCACTCAAGTAGTCAGCTATCCTGACTTTTCCTTCTTCTTTTTTCTGTCTCACTCCTCTCTTCTATGTACATCGGCGCACGATACTCACAGGGATTGTATCCTAAACTCGGTACTCTCCGGCCCTACTTATCCAATCTCTTTACTAGTAGGGCCACATGCCTGTTGGCAACTATCTTGACTTGAATTGCTTATGTTTAGCGTAACTCTCTGGTGTTCCAGTTCCTCCTAATAATGGTGTCAATATGGGTCGGAAATCCATTTTTCAACTCAATTTCAGTAGGCCAGGTTATGTGTGGGTCACTTGCAATTTAAAAACATGATGAAATGAGCTTAAAGCATCACAACCCAACTCTGTATGGATATTTGTGGGTTTGCACCAATCCCATATTAGTTTTTGTATCTAATTTTCTATGCATGTTTGATTTGGATATCGTTGCAATTGAGGTTTTTTTTTTTGGGCTTTATTTTTACTTTTTAACGTTTTGTTAAGGCTGGAAAGTCAGTCCTTATTGTATATAAACTTCATCTTCATGCTTTAGCAGCAGACCACACATTCACTTAAGGAGAACAGTTGTTAACAACTGGAGTTTGGATTGGGCCGGGCCGGGTCAGGTCACTAAAATGAATCGATTTGGTTGCATTATTTTAGAGACCTTGACACAGTCATCTTGAACATCAACCATCTGTCACAACAATGAAAAGCTCACGCACGACATGAGATGTTGCAGGAGATTATTCACGTATGATGATGGGAAGACTGCATGAATTCTTTCTACTGTAAGATGAGCATTTTAGATACTTTTTAGCTGAAGAATTGGGGAAGTTAATCAAAACATCAAAATGCATCTGTTAAATTTGAGGTTTGGAGGATTCGCGATGGGCGCCATTGTTTCTTGGGGCTGTAACTAGGTGCTCACCCTGTTGGCGGACAACGAGAGAGAAACAATTCTCGAACCGTACAAGACAGCTGCGATAAGTTGCTGCGGACGAACGTGATTCAAGTTCATTATGGAATGCTAAAGAGATCTATCTGACGACATGATGAACGTATCGATATCGCCTTAGTCTCGTGCTGGACAGTCGTTCATCATCTTAGTAAGAGCTCAAGGTTTGGTTTTCCTGGCATTTTTCTCTCTGTAGTAGAGATAATAATGAGAGAGAGAGAGAGAGAGAGAGAGAGAGAGAGAGAGCAACCACCGAGTCTCTGCAAGCACCAACCTCTCAAGGTAGAGCCTCTCTCCTCTACTCTTATAGCAACCAGAGACTCCTTCCTCATTAACAAATTCGCCAAGGTCTTTGTCACAGGCCAGCACGCCCGTTTGCCATTTCGCAGTATAAGCAAGAAGACATCCACTATTTCATGGACTGATGCTATTGCTATCTAGCATGTTAAAAGCAGCGACGACATTGAACGACCGAGTTCATAGACTAATAAAATGGTCTGATTTCAACTGTAAAGAATTGGTTACTACCTTAGTCCACCGTCGAACATGAAGCTAGCTGCTCCATGTCCCTGGACATTCTTGGGTGAAAATCATTTCGGAATGAAATATCATAATCGCATGAATGAGTTGTCTACTTGTCTTCGTGTAAATTCCAATCGAAGCTTTAGTTCTGTCGATGCTGAGGTTTACGAAGTATTCTTCATCTTCTGTGTAATGTCGATCAATAGAAGCACCATATCTAACGGGAGAACAAGGTATGATCATTGAAATATCTGTATGAAGTCTCGCTTCCAAATCCCCTGCGAAAGATTAGGTCTGCGGGCCAGTGCGCAGCGATCATCATGTTCCCGATCGCTTCGCCTCACCAGGCGAACACTGTCATCTTTTTAAAACATGCATCTGCGCTATAACATACGTCTAAAATTATCCTCAAGAATGTTAGATGATGCGCTGTAACCTGCACTTCTCACAGCATCAACAGTTCTTCTAAGCCTTGAAAATTCTGCAGAGCCCGTCGGGTTCGCTCTTGAAAAACGCTTGACATGTACAGAGATTCGAAAAAGCATAAAACAACAACGAGAGTGATTAAAAAGCCAGCCATGGAGGCCATCGGTTTGTGTCAACGTGAAGCTAAATCTGAGTGTTGAGTCTAGTTAACATGTCAAATCGTACCATATCAAACGCTTGACATGTACCGTTGCAAGTTCTCCTTGGTGGCAGGTGTTAGGCAGCCACAGACGATGGCCAATGTGCCGTTGCTAGTGTCCTTTAGCGACAGTTTTCGAACCTTTTAGCAATTATCGGTCGCGTCTTGTTAAGATGTCGAACTGTCGAAATCCACATGTACTTCAAATCGAACAGTTAAGGTGTTTTCTACTGTTCATGGAGAATTACTTACTTGGCCTTGAATAGCTGGATTGAGTTCATGGTCCCAACCAAAATCTCTCTACAGAAAAAAAGGAATATACTCAATTTAACTATAAACCTACTCGTGATGGTACTGCATGATCCATAATTAAGTCTCGGGGAAGCCCTTTCTTATTTCCTGAAACTACGGTGGGTCCAAAGGCAATGGGGTGATGCACGACTGATCGAGTGCATGTTGCGCCAAGGGATTGAAAATCAGAAATATGATAAGCCAAAAGCATTGTATCTTGGCTGACGTGATTTTCACATACCATTAAAGGAAGCTTGATTGAAATAATTACTTTCTTTCTTACTAAAACGACACAAGATAGACTGAATCCATCAGACTGTCTTGTTTAGAAATTATGGGCGACTGCAACTTCAGAGGCAGCAAAGCATGAGAACGGGCAGCAGGAAATTTAATGTCTGATAGGGACTTTCACCAACCCACTGAACGTGAACTGTAGACGGAGAAGTGCTCTGGTGAGTTTTGATTGGTGCGTAGCTTGCAGAAATCTATGAATCCAATCAAAACTCACCAGAGCAATCAAAACTCACCAGAGCACTTGATTAATTCACTGCACAGGCTATAGCCCTCACAACAGCAACAAAGTTGAGTAATTTTAACTACATTCATGTGCTTTTGCAGTGGCTATCAAATCTAAGATCTATGGTTTTGGATGAGCTAAATCTGGCTACAAGTTGCCACTAAGTAAAGGGTTTACCTTGATTGGCCTTCCAGCTGGAGTTCTACTTCTACACGATGCTTCCTAAAGCTTGCCCTCGGGTCCCAAAGACTCTGTGGTACATGTGGGGGCGAGCACCGGATCCAATTCAATTATTAGTGAATTAGCGCTAGTTCAATTTCAAGCTATATCCTAGAAGAGCATATCTAATTTTCGGTTCTAGAAGGTTGGAGCCAATTGACCGATTTCATTCGCAATTCTGAATTGGGAACCATCGATTCGATCGGAAAAGATACCGCCAATTCCAAGTTTCAATTGGCCTGTAATAAATTTTTGATCAAATTAAAAAGACATTTATTTTAGAAAAAATCTCAATTATTTTACACTACACTAGACTCTCTTTGTTCTTTTATAGTCCGGTTTTTAGTTCTCTTTTATTAGGTAGGCTTGATTTGGCCATTTTAGTGGTATAATTATCTTAAGTTGCAATTCTTCAAAGTCGGATCTCCAAGGTCGGTTCTTAATTCCGACCCGAACAATGCCCCTCCTAATTAGAAGGCAATGGAAAATCATGAACCAAATTGCATGTCAAGATTAAGAAATCGAAAGGAAAATCTTAGCAGTATAATGTTGAGGAGTATTATTCCTTTCCTAATGCGGGAGCATCCAACATAGCTCCATCGACCAACTCAGAACCATTAATGCTTATCCAAGCCAAGAAAGAAATTGGACATTATGTGCTTCAATGGATCATTTTGAATGAATAATGTCAATTACTTATTAATACTTTGTGGTATGTCGATAACTATCAATGGGAGACCATTTTAGACGTCTTGCATGATCAATTGATGAAGTTTTAGGAGGATTAATTTCTGGTCAAGGGAGGAGCACGAATTTTGGAAAGCTAAAGGTTCAAGAATGCGGAAGGAACTAGAAAAATCCCAAAAGAAAAAATTTCCGTTCTGAAATCACTCGCCCAATCACGCATCATTTCCTAGTCAAGCTCTTATCAATCTATTTAGTCTACAAATCTCTTTAGCCTTGGCATCAAAGTAAAGGAACAGAAGCTCACCTTTGAAATAACAGACTTGTACAAGCTTTTTTAATTTGTTTCAATGTCCGGATCGACATGTGATGAAGCGACAAACTAAAGACACCCTCCAAACCAGATGGAAAGAAGCATATGAATGAGCTGTTTCAAGGGACATGTCCAGGTCCAGGTGGGCAGCATTAGAGTTTCTATGCTACGAGCTGATTCTTTAAAACTCTGTCTCTTTAATCAATCACCAAAAAAAAAAAAAACCCGAAAAAACCCCCAAAAAAAAAAGAAGTTTATGTCTGAAGGATTAAAATCGAGGCTACCTTGAGAAGCACAGCTATGAAAATGTGGTAATAATCAAGAGACACACACCAATTCCTAGGTCTTGTGTCCGCCCATATTTATCTCTTCCAAAATGACCACATCATTCCCAAGTTCCACCCAGCGCCTACAACAAGAACAACACTCAAAATGGGTACCTTATAGAAGCTCTCCTTTGACACTTGGCTCCCACTTTTTCTTAATTTCTTGCTGCTCATTGGCGAACGTCCAAATCGAGGTTTCCTCGCAAAAGCTCCATGGTATTGTTGAGGTGATAAATGGGGGCAAAAGCACACATCCATTCGGTAGAAATTGTATTGAGAAGTAATCTAAGTGGAACTCGCAAAGCGTTTGTTTGTGTCAAGGATCCTTGATGCATGAACAACTCAAATCCCTCCAACCATTTGATAACTCAGACACAAAACCTTCAGACACAAAACCTACAAGCATCGCGGATTTGGCGAAAATTGGAGCTTATAGGAAGTTGAGGCATAATGAATCATAGTTAAAGCAGCTGCGGCATTGTAGCTGGGCTTTTTTGTTTCTCCTTCTGTCCGAGAGGGTTCTGCGTTCAGTGCTTTTCTTTAGTGAACATGTCGATCTTGTGCTTTGCACCCCAGAAAATGACATTGGCAGACATGTTTTACCAAGCCAAACGAAACAATATAGGAACCGGTTAAGAGTAAGGGCGAAATATGTCCATTAGGAAAAAAACAAAGTCTTCCCACATTCTTAAAAAGCAAGAGGAAAATTCCAAGGGCAAACTGTACCAATTCCTAGAAACAAAACATATAAAAGATGACATCAAATTTCGCAGATTTGCATTTGAAGAGAGAGAGAGAGAGAGAGAGAGCATTAGCACAACACAACACGGCCAACCAACATGCACATCCCCCAAGAAAACACAAGGAGCATTTAGTGGACAGCCTGACCAGCAGTTTGAATTAACAAGGTAATGAAACAGTGTTTTCAGACCCCCAAAAAAAATCTACTTTGGCTCTTTTTTACCGCTTCATCTTCCTGTTAATTTCTGGCTTTTTGTTGGAAGGGAAGCAAAAATGGAAAAAACACTTCTGGGTTCGCTTTCTCCAGAAATGGGGTTTTTCCAAGAGATAGGTGAAGAAGAAGAAGCACAAAGTAGGCACTAACAAAGAAGAAGAACTGAGAGAGAGAGAGAGAGAGAGAGAGAGAGAGACCAACTTGAGCATTTTGCAGAGCCTTTCATATGAATTCACAATTAGCTAACAAAGAAGAAAAGCAACAAAGATGAGAGCAAATTGGAAGCAGAGAAATACAAGATTGAGCCGTCCCGCCAATATCACCACCACCACCACCACCACCACCACCACCGTTAGAGGCTAAGCAAGCAGGAGAACAGTGATAAGCAAGTGACAAGAATTGAACCTCGCAAAAGAGCCCAAATCTGCCACTCCTCACATAAGCAAAAAGAGCAATGCCATTCTTCAGCTCGCCACCCAACAACACCACCGCCACCACCACCAGATGCACTCCCCACGCTCCACCGCCCTCGCCGCCGCCGTCGCCGTCGCTTCCACAGTCGCAGCAGCAGCAGCAGCATGTGTTCACCCATCAATTGAGGCGAAAGGTAGAATTTTTAAGCAGCGTCTCCCCCAGAAAACAAGATAGAACAGAGGCGGGTGGGGTGCTTGCGTGCCTGTCAGAAAGAGCACAAATCATGGAAGAGGGAAACATGGGTTCTTCCGTTCTCGCAACGTTTCCTTCCCTTCTCTCAAGAATTCCTCCTTTCCTGGGAGTACCAAGTCGTGTCTTCTTGTCCTGTCCTGAAAAGAAATAGAGAAAAGGGCTGTTGGGAAATGATAAGAGAGGGAGGGAGGGAGGGAGGGGAGGGGAGGTTGTGTGCTGCGCTGGGTTACAAGAAGCCGAGGACGTGAGATTGCCTTGGCTTCGTGCGTGCACGGGAAGAGACCATTTCTGCAACTGTACTCTCCCCCTTCTTCTCACACCATAATGATGAGGCTTAAAAGTGACCTGAGCGAGAGTGAAAACGAAATGGGTCTTGTGTGTTTTTCCTGAGGGAAGAGGGAAGGGGGGTTGTGTTTTCCTTTGATATGGATTTTGATTTGATGTTTGGCTTTAAGCTCGGGCGATTTCTGCTTGTCCCAGGAGGCCCAAGATTAGCTAGATTTGCGCAAGCAACCTCTGCTGCTGTCCTGTTTTCCTTGCCTGCCCTCAAACGTTCTCCTGAATTACATCCGTGTCCCTCCCCCTTCTCTATTTCCCCCCCTCCTGAAGAAAGAGAAACAGCAGTTTCAACAGAGAAACATCACCACCACCGAAGAGAAAAGCGACGTCCAGGTCCTAAAACATATCGGTCAGTCAAAACGGGGTTCAGCTCTTTCTGAGGCTACTGTGAATATTTAAGTTTGAAAATGGGGGAGAGAGAGAGAGAGAGAGAGAGAGAGAGAGAGAGAGAGATGGAGACTGAGAGTTGCGACTAAACAGGGGCGCCACAGTCGAGGACCATCGAGACGGACACCCGAGAACCAAAAGGACCCCGACTAGACATTGAGTCCTTCCCCCTTTTCCCACGGCCTAACATTCGGTTTTGATTGGTTCTAGGCCTTCTTCCACTGCACACTCGTTCATGTCCAGGTCTATTCCTATTCTATGTTTGCCCCCCCGCTCCTCCTCCTCGTGAACTCGAACCGCTGTTTTACACTATCGCATGTATAGCTTCGCGCACTTCACTTCGTCAATCACGACCCACGACTTTCGAAAAAGGATGAGAAAAGAGGGAGAGCTAACCGCAAGCAAGCAAAAAGGTGGAACTCCAAGTGGTCTCCCTCTCTGTTCCTTTCCTTTGTAAGAACCCCAAAAAGCCTTTGGAGTTATCTCTATTCATATGCAATTACTATTCGGCAGAACATCGTAGGCTAGGGCATGGAAAATAATTCACTCGTGAATCGCTTATTATCAACGTCGATGACATGCTTCTTCTAATTGAATTGACTACATTATTTGAATCTGATACATTAAAATTGACTATAATACCACCTAATCACGGTGATCGAGAACACTTTTGAAAAGTGTTCGTGATATCATTTTTCCACGCCATTGATGTATGATTAGTTAAGATTAATCCAATTTGACCTTATGGTTAAGTGCAAGGAATGTGACCATAAGTAGGTAAGGTTACAACTACGAGCATGAGCTACTGAAGGTGGTGGGGTCTGGTCATTGCAAAATCCAAGCACGAGTTAATGAAGGCAAAAGAGAGGGAAAAGTAGTCCCGGATTTTTCGTATCCATGTTCGAAGGGAAGCGTCTTCCCCTATCCCACAACGCGTGAGAATGAGCATGAGATGGGCTGTGCAGTTTCCTTTCAAGGGTCCTGCAGCTTCCTTGCTTCCATGAGTGACCAAATTCTGCTTCTCACCCATTCCATTCTGTCAATATTTGGGCAAGTTAGTGCATTTATGTACTCTTTTTCCCCCTTTCTTCTTTTTACTCAGCTGGCCTAAGGGAGATGTTTGGGGGGGGGGGGGGGGGGGGACCCTAGTTCTACGAAGGGAAGATACATTTGAATTCGTGTTGAGCAATGCCTTGAATACAAAGATTTCGTAAAATCGACACGGTATATGAATTTTTTGAGGGATAAAGTGAAGAAATAACTTTTAGGGAGCAAAGTGATGCTCGAGGAATTAAAGTGTTGATTATCTTTTCAAAAAGCAAGAGTCTGGGAGCCCAGGGTATGATTACCAGCTTGCATGTGGCTAAGTTGCTGAGAGAGAGAGATTTCACATTGATGAGATCAATGATGCAAACGACAGAAATGGATGAAATGCAAAACTTGGATTAAACATGAAGTTAGCTATAATTATTATGAAACGTTTCTTAATATTTTCCCTCACGTGTAAACAGTCATACATGTGAAAACACGATATTAACATAATCGCTTGAAAACAAAAAGAAAGGTTTTCAGATGGAAGACTAATTGAAAAGCATAAACAATTGATGAGATAAAGATGATTGGAAGTGAGACGACTCGATTAAGTGACATACTATCATTTCAATAAGTATTATTCCATTGAAAAGTAAGAGAAGAAAATGCACAATAAAAAATGGGAGAAATTCTCCAAAATTATTACTATTATCATCAGATCCTGCATGTCATCATCTCTCCTAGCTGAGGGAAGAATTGAAAACTTTATGCATTTCTCCAAATTTTAGAGCTTAATTTAGGTTCAACTGATTTAAGTTTGACCATATGATAAGAGACAATAAGAAGAGAGAGAACAAGAGAAACGATGGAGAAGCTGAATAGGATAGGATCGGAGAAGATATCAATCGTTATCGACTCAGATCTCGAGTCCATTTATAGAAACTATTGAGGGGGCGTACTGGGCATTCATGCACATCCCTAGAACAGAAAAAGTTCAAAGGAGTCAACGTACGAAAATTCAAACCCAACACCCTCCTGCGCGCCGCGCCTTTTCAGGTTTAACTCTTCCTCAACACATGAACATCCAAGCTCAGACGCAGAAAACACGCACTGTACTGAGAGAGAGAGAGAGAGAGAGAGAGAGAACCTGTTACAGTGATTATATGTACTTGGAATCTCGCTTGTTTCACTGTTAAAGAAAGAACTTCGAGCCCTCAGGAGCTGCGAAGCGTTACGGAGGCTCTTCCTAGGGTTTGAACATTCATGTGTGAGAGAGAGAGAGAGAGAGAGAGAGAGAGAGAGAGTAGTTTTCAACTACATGTCCTATCCAATCACCATTTTATATGACGATAAGCATAGTCAGTTTCACAGCATTGGACATCGATTTTCTTTTTTTCTTTTCTTGCTCTCATGGAACCAAATCTCGAGCACAATAATCGAGAAGTGTGTGTGCCAAATTTCCATTGCCCATCCATACTTTTGATATTCAGCTTTTCATCTGATTCCAAATTGCAAAGACATCATTCTTTGCAAGTTATTAGATTTTGAACAAGTATAGGTCAAGATGATTGAGACAATGATATAAATGTCATAGATATGTATACTACACAGATGGATACATTTAACGATGTCATAATACAATAACAATAAGATAAGTCAATGTCTTTAAGTGTTAGAATTAGCTCAAATTACAACTAACATATTCGATGATACGATTCGATGAAATCATTTCATTTCAACCTTTAGATTTGATTCGAGTTGAAGAAGTAGTTTAATCTATATGGATGTAATTCAAGGTTGCAGTACTTTAAGCTGGCCCTGATGTAAGTCTCTCTGAAGTAGTCATTTGTTTAAATTTGTTTACTTTTCATGATTTTCCTCCCATACTTTATGGGCTACCCTAGGGCGCGGTTTATTTCAACGGGACCTACGATTTAGCAAAAAGAGAAAAAAATCAAGGGATCTACATGGTTATAATAATAATAAAAAAAAATAATGGTAGATTTCATCTTAATTTATCGCCTGGAAGGTAAAAGCGAAGTGAAGAAAAAAAATAAAAGGATAAGGGTTAAAAAAGAAAAGGAGAAAGATAGAGAGATGATTTAATCATGACGAGACCACGTTGTGTGAAAAGTTGGGGTCGCAAATGTTGACCCTTCTTCTCCCTTCTTTTCTTTTCTTTCTTTTTTTGTACTTTTGGCCCCCCACTCTTTTTATCAAATGTCAAAGATAGACCCCCTTCTCTTTTTCTCTCTACCGCCAAAAGCTCTTACGAGAATTTCGACAGAAAAAGGGCACTGGTGCCCTACGAGTGAGTGTGGTGCACATGAGAGAACCTGCATTGAGCCACGCCCAATGGTTAAAAGGACGACCCAACAATTTGCCCCACCCAATACATTATAACTTTATCACTATATATATATATATATATATATATATATAATATGTATACTGAAGTTGTCTTGTAATGACACGTGGAATAAAGCTATGCCATCGTCTGTGTCCACCACCATCACAAGTAGGGTTTGCATTGGACCCTATTGTCAAGTTTGATGGAAATGTTGTTGGCACTACACACATCATTGTAAGTAATGATGCCCCATACTTTGTGAATTGAATATGGAAAGGGGAAAAGTGTTAATCATGCATTTGATCCTGATTAGTGAGTGGTTAATGATAACGAGTCGTTAAGTTGCATAATTGCAAGAGAACCGCAAAGGGAAAAAAGCAAGCGACAATGACGCTCGATAGACGTAGAACTTAATAATGTTGTTGTTTGACGTTTGGAAAATCATTGATTAGTATTAGTAAATGATGCATTTGTTTCGTTGAAAGCTTCATGGTAAAGAGAAATATTTTTCACAAAAATCATTTTTAAAGAGAATGGATAGTTTTCATTTATTTGGTAGTTTAGGGAAAGTAATTTTCTTCTTACCAGAAGACAGGGAAGTTGTTTTCTCCAAATCTCAATTTATTGTTTTTAGTTGATAAAAAAAGGCCTTCCTTACATCACTTCGTTTTCGTCATCTAAACATTGGAAGTTGAAAAATAATTTCTAAAAAATGATTTTTTCTTTCAAACAGACAGACCTTAATTTTGTTTGTTAACAATGTTTATTGAGACATTTACATTGTTTAATTTCCTTTTAATTGATGTCATTTTTATGCCTCTCTGGGCCTAGCATTATATCGTAGCCTTAATAGATGAATCATGAATGTGAAGGCAGTCCTTATATGGGCCTAATAGTTCAGCCCACAAAATTTATATATCTGGATTCACTCTTTAAGCCTCGTTAGAAGCAGACCGGGCATAGGGACCATAATGCCAGTATATGGTCAGGTATAACCCCTAATTATGTTTAAAATGTTTTAAAATAGATTTGCTCCGTTTATTTCGTAAAAAATGAATCATTTGAAATTATTTTCCTAAAAAAGATCACTTATATTGCTTGGAATAATTAGTTAATGAAAAATATTTTCATTATCAATAACCATTTGTTTAAATATTTTCATAAAAGATGAAGATATTTCATTTTTGTACATGATAAAGGTGACCCTTTTTATATTTTCCAAATCATTCATTTTTTGCAAAATAAACACACCCTAAATTGGACAAGTATTAACACCCCGTTCGATGCTTATATGAAATTATTTCCAAATATTAATACATGAGTTATGTGAACAGGTAGATTGTTGTTAGGATTATCGCCAAAATCAGTGCAAAACGTTCATGTATTTCACTCATCATACGTTTTCTCTCGAAAAAAAATCGAAAAATGGAAATAAAAATCGTTTTTGTTTTCATTTCCTATTAAAACAAAAAAAAAAAGGGGGAAAAAAACACTAAAATTGAGGCGTCATAATAATAGCTACAGTATATATGTAGCATGAGCTAAATCCGGTCTAAATTAATTGAGAGTCCATCCAACCCTCTCTTTTTCCATTCTTCCGGAACCAAAAAATGCGTCTCACGATGCCCTTGGCTTCCACAAGACAAAAGGGTTTGTCTTTGAAACCTACAATTCTCCTTTAAACACCTCGAATCAAAGCACACGAATCCACGACCACCTTATTATTCTCATCTCATTTCGTGAGTTTCGCCTAAACACGGGGCCCCAAGATACGTCGGCCGAATTAGAATCCTTTCGTCATCGACTGCGAATTTCGGGCCACCTAGAATCTGCCATAACAAGTGGTGGAGCACTCTCCATTTCTCTTTCTTTTTCTCTTCTCTCCACCCCCCCCCCCCTCCCATTATCTCTGTCTTGCCAAAGATGTCAAACGTCGTTAGGCGGAAAACCAAGCTTGGAATCGGCTTCGTCCAACGTGGGAATGAAAGTTAGGAGACCCTGTCTCTTCCACATTACGTTGGGAAGCCCTAGGCGTAGACGGCTACCTCGTGGAAAATTCTTCCCATAGAAAAATGTGGTCTGCCAAGGAAGGCTTTGACTGACTTTATCGTGTTCCTGATCAGTTTCACGTCCGTGCCTTTCAACTCTGTTGTTGAGTCAGTCTATTTCTAGTCAAACCACGTATGCCTTCACCGGATCCGAAAGGGCTTCGGGAACCCAAGGGAACTTTCCAACTCGACGGCTGCCGTCGCCCAGCTTGTGATCTCGCACCGACCCCGCATGTGCGGCTTATGCATGCACAGCCGATGGCTGCGAAGAACTCGATTCGAATGAACGCCGATCCAAACAAGAATATATCCGATATGGATGTTTTGTCTAATGGGTAGTCTAGGGTTTGTATTAACCCAAGAATATATCCGATATCGATGTTTTGACTAATTGGTAGTCTAGGGTTTGTATTAACCCTAAGCTTTCCGAAAACGAAATAGAAGTAAGCATGCGAATTCCGATCCTCCACTCCCTACAGTATTCCTCTCGATGCCTAAATAAATTTGGACCATCGAGTCACGCGAATGGTGGTCTTATCGTTGGCTGTGATTTGTCGAGGCACCGGTAGAGCGTGGTGCGGCTATTCAATTGGTCAACACAACTTTCTATGTTTTGGTTTTTTTTTTTTTTTTTTTTGTCCCTCCTTTTACACGGGCTGTGATTCAAGATGCAAAATCCTAATCCAAGTGAATTTGAACGCCTGAAGTCTACACGCTTTGGTTAGACAAATGAAAGATGGATACTGCGACCTCCGGGAGTACGAAAGTTCGAGTCTCTTCCCTACGTGAAAAGTTCAAAACTTGCATGAGGCCATGCAATTCGCAGCCCAAGTAAAATTCAAGCTCGAAGGAAGTTTGAGTACATGAAAAAAAAAAATAAAAAAAAATCAGATGCACCACTTAAGAAGAAAGACATTTAAATGCCCATATTGGAAATCACTTAAAAAAAATTAACATCCTAAGAAAATAGGGTTTTTAATGAGAAAAATTGTCTAAAAAGTCATAAGCCTATTGTGTGAAGGCTAATTTAATCTTAAATCTTTCAATGCCAATTTAGTCTTAAATTTTTTAATGATTTGTCAATTTAGTCATAAAATTTTTGACAATTCGTCAAAATAGTCCTTCCAACTAAGTATCCAAATTAAACGTTTAAGGCTAAATTGACAAATTATCAAAAGGCTTAGGATTACATTAGCATGATTAATATGTTTAAAATTGAATTAATGGTCGTAGAGGAGGTTCATGACTATTTGGACAATTATTCTATTTTTAATGCTATTGCGATTGGAGAATCTCATTCGTGAATTGTTTTCACAGTTGCACTTATTAGAATATCTATCTGAATTAAAGCGAAAAGTGCAAATATTCATTTCTCATGCTCAATTCTTATTTATTGATTTCATTCAACTCTAGACACGGCTCATCATTCATTTTCAGGCTAACGTCAATAGACAATCGCAAGGAGGTTCCCGGTGGGGCGGCTGCCGTCACAGATTCGAACGAGTCACATCTTCTCTCATACAGACATAATTTTTCAGGTAAAACAGTAGACGATCGATGTGCAAAGCATCGGAAAAATATGGGAATTATTCTTCCATAAAGAAGATCACAGAACATTTGCCTTCTCATTTACTCGTGACAGTCGAGGTAAAAAAGAGGTGAATAAGCTGCCATGCAATTGGACGAGAGAATCGACTTTACGAGAAAGTTGGAAGTGCATGATTCTGAATCGCAGTACCATGCATCTAGCAGAAATTATGGCACTCGAAGGTTTGCATATTTTTATAATTTAGTCATAAGCTTTTTGACGGTTTACCAATTTGATCTTAAATTTTTTTGTAATTTGCCAATTTGATCATAAACCTTTTGATGGTTTGTTAATTTAATCATTCCAGCCACATATCCAAATAAGAGGTTTATGACTAAATCGGAAAATCTTCAAAATGTTTATAATTAAATTAATACGAAGAAAGGTTTAGGACTAAATTAATAATTTGTCAAAATAATTAAGATTAAATTGACATAATTAAAAGGTTTAAGATTGAATTGATTACCGTACAATAAGGTTATAAACTTTTTAGATAATTATCTCATTTTTAGTGCTATTGCGATTGGAGAATCTCATTCGTGAATTGCTTTCATAGATGCACTTATTAGAATATCTACCCGAAATAAAGTGAAATGTTCAAATATTCATTTCTAACGCTCGATTCTTATCTATTGATTTCATTCAACTTACACGCAGCTCTTCATTTATTTTCAGGCGAGAGGCAATGGACAATCGCAAGGAGGCACCCAACTGGGGCAGCTGCCGTCATCACAGATTCGAACGATTCACATCTTCTTCCACACAGACACAACTTTTCCAGAAAAAAAAAAAAAAAAAAAAACAGCAGATGATGGATGCGCGAAGCATCATCGGGCATACAGATATGGAAACTATTCCTCCATAAAGAACATCAGAACCTCTGCCCGCTCCTGTACTCGTGACGATTCAGGTTAAAAAGGGGGGGGGGGGTGAATAAGCAGCCATGCAATTGGATGAGAGAATCGACTTTTACGTGAAACTTGGACGTGCATGATTCTGAATCGCAGCGCCGTGCATATAGCCGCAATTCGGGCACTATAAGGCTTGCCTAGTCATTAAAGATAAGTTAGGTCAACATCCCACAACCCCAATACCAAGAATGCGATACCTTAGATCCTACACATGTCGTTTGGTTGCGCTCCACTGTGTTTCCAATTTGCATCTACACGTCACCCCATAGACCTTTGATGGGTTCTAGAATCAAGAATATAGATGCGTCACCGATGAAAAATTATAAAATAGCAACGACTTCTTGAGGTTTTCATCTAGATTCGATCCCGCGAGACTCTAAGTTGCAAAGGATTAATCGTATTCCCTGCGGGGAGGACTTTGCAAGGGATTGATCGTATTCCTCGTGGGGAGTACTTTTTCTACATTCTCCACTTGGTTATTTCTTTATTCTAATTGTAGCTCCTTTGCGTTAAAGAAATTTCCTACCTCAATATCATAATGTTTTAGATTTGTATAAATTTGCCACGATAATTTTTTTTTAAAAAAGAAGATAAAATAGGTTAATATATCATGGTAACTATTTTACTATGCGAGCTTGTCAAAATCAATAAATACGAGAATATAAATACGTAAATGTCAAGCTTTCTTTATGCTCATATGTTTATTTATCGTTTTCTACTACAATTCATACGATAGTCTGTACAAAGCGCGATTTCCGTCTTAAAGTATGTTAATCTTTGGATAGGAGAACATGTGATTATTCCATAACCGACAAATCTGGTTTCTTTCTTTTGGAGATAAAGGACAATGCTAAAACACTTTTTTTTTTATCGGATATATATATATATACAAGTGCATAAAAAGAAGGGACATCCAACGTTGTAGTGGGAAATTACGACCCAAAAAAAAAAAAAAAACGTTGTAGTGGGAAATACATTCCTTTTCCGGCCACTAGTACTGGCCAGGAAGTACTCATGTAGTGCGTATATTTCATAAAAGATTATCGTGCTTGCGAATAAAATTATTCAATTCCAATTAGCTCCACGCTACAACGAATAATGCTTTCAAAGACATCTCTCTGTCACTCCTTATCATTTATCGATTCCTTAAATTTTTAGAAAATGAAAAAAATCATTTGACAACAGCTACTGATTCTGAAAGTAATAGGCAGCGTCAAATTAACATCTGCCACTAATATTTGTGCAGAGCAACAAAATATATTTTCTTCAAGAGTAGCTTTTAGAGACAAATCTTTTGTTTCTATTTCGTTGTCATGAGTAACTCATAACCATCTTCAGCAAAAATTGTCGAAAATATCATAAGTGACTAATTTATTTATAAATCTTTCAATTATATCAACTTACTTTTAAACCTTTTAACGCTTTACCAATTTTAATCATTCTTGCTAATTTTTAAAAAAAATTGACAGCGTGAAGATCAATCGTCCTACGTGGTATGGCTAGCACATGGACAATTCTTACAATTTTTTTATTAATTTTTTGACTTTTTAATTTTCCTTTCTTTTTTTTCTTTATTATTAAGGGTCGGTGGGGTGCTGCAAGCCACCGGCCTAGACCTGCTGGCCCTTAAAAGTAAAAGAAAAAAGAGAAAATGAAAAAAGAGAAATAAAAGATTCAGAAAACTAAGAGGAAATAAAGAAATAACGACCAATGTATTTTGATTAAAATTAGGAGGAAATGAAATGGACAATCAATGAACATCAAACACCAAATCCGACATCAATTCAATCCCATATTAATAGGAGCACAATTAGATCACTCAAAATATTCTTAGATTATAGATGGTGACATCAACATACTCAGATGAATCATACTAAGTCGCAAACTTATGCGTATATTAAGCATAGTGCATTGTAAATTTGAGCACGATTAATTTAGTTATAAACATTTTAGTTTTATCAATCTATTTGTAAACATTTTAACGATTTGTCAATATAGTCATTCCGGTCAATTTCAATCGAAAGTCAATAACCCGAACACTGGTCATCCCATGTGGCATGGGCAACGTTGACATAAACAATTTTTACAATTTTTTTAATATTCTGATTTTTTTTTAATTTAAATTTTATTTTCTTTAGTCTTTTTTTTTTTTTTTTTTTTTTACTATTAAGGGCTGGTGAGGTGCTATGGGCCACTAGGCGAGACTCGGCAACCCCTTCCGGCCCTCAAAAGTTAAAAAAAAGAAGATAAAAGATAAGAAAAGAAAAGAAAAGAATAATTTTTTTTTATAAAAATTAGGAGAAAATGATGAAATGTGCACCTATGTATGTTAGTTAAAATTAGGAGGAAATCAAATGAACAATCAAGAAATATCAAACACCGAACATGACAATACTTCAATCCCTTATTAATAGGTGTACAATCAGATCATTTAAAATATTCTTAGATTATAAATGGAGACATCTTCCACATACTCAGATGAATCATCCTAAGTTGCAAATTTACATATATATTAAGTGTAGTGTAACACTTCTTACGTGTAATTTGACAAAAACGATGCAACACGGAATGTATATATAATGAAAGAAAACATAAATTTTGTACACATGGAAAATGATGGATTGAGGAGATACGCCAAGCCAATACGCAGATAACTAGCGAAGGCAGGATCGTTAATTACATAATCCCACATAAATTATAAAACGAATAAGTTTAGAGACTACCGTGGAGACGTTTAATAATCACCGATGTTGCTATCCCTTTCTTCTTGACACTGACAAATTACACGTGAGAAATGCCATTCACGGGGAGGAGCTTTCCTGTAATAAAATAAAATAAAAAATTCAAATATAGCTTTCATCTGTTCTATATTATAAAGATTTTTTTTTCCCTTCCCTCCTCAAAATAGTCTCACTTATTTGTTTTATAATATTCCTGTCGGTAGACAAATGGGTAGATTCCTAATCCTCATTTTCCCTCGCGTGCTTCGATTTTAATTCTATTTTACCTCTGTTTTTGCTTTCTAAGCAGACTTGCCAAATGAAGTCTCAAAATATTTTTCTCTTCTCCACGCATACTCGTACAGCTTGTTTGTACTACTACAATAATTTCTTTTCGTTTCGCCAAGACAAACTTCCGAATATTGATTTTATATAAATCTTCTAGATGTCAATTCCGTGCGTGAAAATAATGCGTTGCTTGGTTCCTTATGCTAGGTTTTTTCGAAGGATATAATAAGGAGAGATCTCAAAATGCAATAAACATGCATGTCGAATCTTACGTCTTTTCCAAACCTTTTTTTTGGAGAAATTGATGCCGTCCCGAGAAAACACACGCGTTGGAAGGGGTGTTCAACAGTTGATTTGCCGTGTTGCATTGGAAAATCACTAACGAAGGCCATTAAATTAAATATATCGATTGGATCACGTAAGATTCCATTAGTGCCAATCACCCATTCCCAAGACCGACGAGCCGTTTTGGTCCCCACGCGTACGTGGCCCTTGCGACGGTCCAGAACGATCATATAATTTATTAATATTCTCGACCGGCAAGGTCCAACATGCTAGCTTCCATGCGTGGCGGGGAAGAAACAAATTTGAAGATGTTCTGTTGACATCGCTAATTCATGATGACAATGGCTTGTATTCTCTAGGGTTTCACATTGTTCGAAATTATAAAGAGGTCCGGTTAATTAGGAAATTCAAGATGCTCTCTAAGGATCTTGTCATCGATCAATTTATATGGCTAATTATGAGAAATTTTGCTTTGTAGTTGATTGGACCGAATCATGTTCAACTCAAAGTTTTGCGTGTTGAATGGTACTCTAAGTGATGATTGAAAAAGGGTACTTCGAATAGTGAATATATCAAGTTTTGGAGTTTGTCAAGTTACATCCGCTGAATCATTTGCATTAGCGAATATATAGTGAACTTGGTTATTCAATTTGAACGGTACGCTTAACTAATTCTATAAGATTATACAAATGAACAGTCCTTTTGTTATATCCGCAGCATGAATATTTCACTCGAGCTGTGCCAACAAATAAGACGCAAAAACTCTCAACTATGTCATTCACTCCTACGCCAAGCACATAAAAAACGTTGTTCAGACCAAAATAACATCAAAACACATCATTTGCATCGTTCGACCCATAATCAGTGATCCTGCCAAGAAGCGAAAATGACGGGCTGACAGCACCACTATCCCCAAAAAATCATTGGTGTCGATCTAAAGCAAGCGGTGTTGTCTCTTCCTCATCCAGATGGGACGACAGTAGTGCACACATCAGTCCCCCTATCGGTACAATTATGGCTCTCAAACAGATATTTTCCTGTGCTTCCAGCTTGGACATTTCCCCTTTTATCTTATTGTTCAGTCGCATAAGTTGTGTCCAAATATTGTCCACTCCTTTCCAGCTGCATTGGGAGAGCGTGGATTATTTCCCTCATATTCTTTTTCAATCCTCTTTTTCCATGACTTCCTTCTCATCGATCAATTGACAAATCATTATTCTCTTGCCATGGGAATTTAGAGACAATCAGCAACTTGAAAACTGACGTTAGGAATCATAATTCCATAGTGAACATTGCCCTAACTAATCGATCCTTAAACTCCTGCGAAAAAAATCAACAACACATCACTGCCCATAAAGGACAACAATGGAGCCTCATTCTCAGAACTTTAAGTACCGTCTGCGCTAGCACGAGATGTGACAGGCTTCATTCTTGGAGCTATCAGGTGATGTGCCGTTTATGGTGCTACTCCCATTGAATCCACTGTAAACCCTAGTAAACCATCTAAGTTGAAGGTATTTCGGTTTTGCTTGCTCAAATTGTTCCAAAAAACCTAACCTAATGTTACACAGTTTTGCCCCAATTTAATTTTGAAAAAAAAAACATAATCGAGAAGAAATGACATCGTTATTTGCAATATTATTTTTAAACTGATTCTAGAGACGTGCAAGCCATGTTTAGATTCATTTATCTATCATTGTCCATGCATGTTGCCATATCAATTTTTAAAGGCGATTCTAAATGAAAATCTAATGGAAAATATTTTTGGATCACCGGTACTGGTTTGAGTCTATTGATGTCGCATGGTAAAAATCTTTTAGCGGGATTACCTTTAGAATTCACGACAAACTGAATTGGCACTTTTTACACTTAAAAAGATAAAGGTGTCATTAAACAAAGGAAACAAAGGAATTCACTGTGCCCACGTTTTCTTTTGGTCAGAAAAGGGCCAAAAGGTCAAACCGTGTCCCTCCACTCGCCGGGCTGCGGCTTTCCTGCCGTGTCGCCTTCTTACATAATGTAGCTTCCCTTTTCCTTCTCAAAGCACATAGTTCATACCAAAAAACATATATTAATTTCAAGATCCCAGCTCATAGAAGTTTCCATTTCCGCAGCAGCATCTGATAGCCACGATCTTCCGTCTCCTTCGTCCCTCTATAAAGGCCACCTCTCCTTCTCCGTTTCTCTTCACATCGAGTTCACACACGTACACACAAACACAGACGCACACTTCGGACATTCTTGTTGCGAGACTCAGGCACACCCAGATAGTCCCAGACAGGCTTCTTGGCTTGACGATGAAGGCTATGACAGAGAAAAGGTACGCCCTCTTGCTCGCGGCAAGAGACTCGGACTACGTGAAGAAAGTCTACGGCGGGTACTTCAACGTGTTCGTCGCGGCCTTCGGCGAGGACGGCGAGAGGTGGGACCTGTACAGGGTCGTGGATGGGGAGTTCCCGGACACGGACGAGCTTCACAAGTACGACGGGTTCGTCATCAGCGGGAGCCCTTTCGACGCCTACGGGAACGACCACTGGATCCTCAAGCTCTGCCTCCTCTTGCAAACTCTCGACGCCATGGACAAGAAGATGCTGGGGGTTTGCTTCGGCCACCAGGTAGACACGTGCGATGAATATTGAGCTAGAACCCGTTAGTCCCTATTGAGTCTTGATTGTGTTGAAGCCGAATATTCATGGGTAATCATCTGTTTAGTTGCTGAATTGGGCTTTTCTTGAAATGTGTGTTTGCTGCAGGTGTTGTGCAGAGCATTGGGGGGCAAGGTTAGGAAAGCTTACACAGGGTGGGACATTGGGCTGAGGAAGGTGAAGATTGTGAAGGACTTGTTCCCATGTGGGTATCTGAATGAGATGGACGATATCCCACCAGCTCTGTCCATTATTGAGTGTCATCAAGATGAGGTCTGGGAGGTCCCAACTGGTGCTGAAGTCATTGCATTCTCCGAGAAAACCGGCATCGAGATGTTCGCGGTCGGTGACCACATTCTCGGTATTCAGGGCCACCCCGAGTACACCAAAGACATTCTCTTCAATCTCATCGACCGCCTTCTGAACAACGACTGCATCGAGGTACTAACGAAGACCCTTTTTCCTTCATCTCGATGCATTAGCGACGAATTCCATGCTTTGCTCACTAGCCCGGTGTTGCCGTGACTTTTGCAGAAAGGATTCGCTGAAGATGCCAAGTTTGCGTTAGAGATGGCCGAGCCAGATCGGAAATGCTGGGAAAGGATCTGCAGAAACTTTCTCAAGGGAAGATAGAAGGATTGCTTACGTTCTTGTTCTTGTTCTTCTTCTTCTTTTTTTTCGGTTCGATTTTCGTTTCCTTTTATGACTCCATTACTGACCAAAAATGGTTAGAAGAAACAATGTACGATCCTCAGTTCGTATAGTAAATATATGTACGTATACAAACGACCGTCTTTTACATCCTTGCCCGAACAAATGTCAACTACTGACACAACTTATTGTTTGTGTCTACATTCAAATGTTCATCCCTAAAAGTAATTCCCCATGGCTACAGTCGGCCATTTATTTATGATCTAAAGTATGACGACTTTGTAAATTACTGTGTTCTTTATTTTAAAGAAAATAAAGATATCCACTTCACGCACAGTGACAAATGAACACGACGGAATCTTTATGGCCGTATTATGGAAGTGATTCATGTATATCATCCTTTTTAGCATCCCACGTGATTTGTTGGATTGATTTAATATGTTTTTCTCTTGTCCAACCTTGCAATTCTGATTCTGAGATGATATGAGCAAATCATTATGCCTTCATGTGGATGTAAGGATATGAATATATTAAATCTGAAAAAAGCTAACCCTGGAATCCTATTCCTAAAAATAATGGCAGGAATTTGATAGAAGAGTGTAGGTTAGAAAGCAAAGGGCATTATGCCTTCTACATCATTTTTCTTATGAGGCTTTTCTATGCAAATATGGAAGGCTCAATCACAAGAACCTGCTGTTCAAGATCAATTAAATTGAAATACTCAATCCAACTACACGTCTCAAACACAATCTACAGATTTCATACTATATATATTTATCATACAGTACGGAAAATGATTCAGCATTGTCTATGAAGCTAAGGATTTATTTTCTCTGTCTTGTGAGCTAAAAGGAGCCAGAGGACAGTGATCAACTCTCCACCTCGCCGAAGTTGGTCGGCTTGGTGTGACAATCGACAATTCATGGCAGCGGAACGGAGCATCTCCACCCAGAAACTGTATATTACCTCCCATTCGTCTTCCCTGTTCCTCAACCACCCAAAAAGTCTTTTTGAATAGGATATCACGTCCCATTGCGATGTTCCTGTTGCATCATGATCTCGTGTCGAGCTTGATGAAGCAGTACCTTGTTCAGTAGTCAAAATGCTCCGGGCTAAATCCTGTCCTGTTTTTACTGAAGTTTTTCCTTTCAGGATCGACTTGATCTCAGAGCAAGCATGTGCAAAGACGATATCCCCTGTGATGACCGATAACATGTAAGGATGAATAGCTAGAAGGTCCACCATATAATCGGAAATCAATTTGCTTCCACAGCAAAAATTGGACGAGCCTCGGCTGCACCGGTAGCATAAATTTGTTGCGATGTGCCACACCACAATGCACTTATCAAACCCCCCATCCACACTCCATTTGAGTTCTTGTGCTCGAGTAAATCTTCGGAAAGTCCACTCTGCTCTTTCGCTAAACCGATGCGAGGCTCCTACTTCTTCAAACCTTAGCAGTTGCGAGGCTCCTACTTCCTCAAACCTTTGCAGTTCTTCCATCAATTTCATCTTGTCGTCTGTGGTGAAGCAGACGGGCCCCATTCCCGCTCTATTAAGAAACCAACTCCTTTTGATGTATTCTTGAAGGCCGAAAACACTTCGAGAAACTGATGTACCTCGTCCAGTCATCTTGAAGACAGTAGCCAAGCAGATCGAACTGATCCACCTTGTTCGACCAACGTCTCCACCTATCCGCAGATCTAAGTGCTAGGCTTCGTAAGAAATGCAGCACGAGTGGCCATTTATGACGTTCAGCCATCTTTACAATCGCCCAATCAGAATGGGGTAATAGCAGGATCTGATACATTTCTATAAGAAAAGTGACCACAAGAACAGCAAAGGTGAAGTTGGTATATGCGGATACATCTTGAGGCAGACTCCTTGCTAAAATTCTGAATGCACCTAGCGTAACGAATAGCCCAAAGAAACTCACGAACCTAACGAATAAACCCAGCTTTGTGTAAATTATCGGTGCCTTGGTATAGAGTGCGTCATACATGAAGCCAAGCTCCATCTCCGTTACCCTAAATGCATCTAATGAGCAATATTTGATCCAGAGCAGGGGATGAGATATAAATTCAGGACGATAGATCCAGTTTTCCCAGTGCGGCTTCAAGCAATGGAAGCGATAATAGGCCTTGACAAGCAAATCGAGACCGTGGATTTCCTCGGGCAAGTCTCTCAAGGAATGAGGAACGCTCACCGGTTTGCTTTCTTTCCCGATAATGCCGATGTTCCAGCCAAGAGCAGATTTGAGAGTCCATACTCCTTCCCCGTACTTGACCATGCCGGCCACAAACATTGGGATGTACGAGAATGCAAGGCTGGAGTAACTCAAGCATCTGATGAGAACTCCAGAGACAACAGCCACAACAACGAACATATTCAGAACCCGTCTCCAACCCAGTCGGTTGTCCTCCATCGAGTAGGCCGTCATATTGTCCGGATACCCGAGTTGTAGCAGAAGCAACGGGGCCAACAATGCCTTGAGTTCGGTCCTTGGCTCGGGTTGAGTAGGATCCCTGACTCGGAGTCCAGTGAGCTTGCCGAGAGAGTAAGGCACAACTTCTGTGGCAAACAAGTATGTGACCCAGAGAATCATTCTCATCAATATGCCCCCACCGTCCGGTTAAATGCCTCCGGCGGTTCCCGAAGAGGAGGACCGCTTGGAAGGAAATGCTTCCGATCACGAGCATTTGGATCCCCCATTCATCCCATAAGTCCATCAGATCCTCCCACGCCACTAATGCCAGCGTTGCAATCCATTCGAAAAAAGCCATTATATCTTCAGATTGTCCTAGAAATGAGGAAACAGAGCATTTCTTTCTTGAGATCTATTACCGAATCAAGATCATCATTCCTTTGTATCGCCAGATTCAAATCGGTATCATTAGGAGTTGTTCTAAAAAATTAGCAAACTCGCTTATATGACTGCAATCACTTTGCGCTCACGTGGCAAAAACTTTGCCTAACATGATAATTTTGCTGATTTTTTTTTTTTTTTACAGCAATAGGCAAATTATTGTAGTTAGTCAATACGAATTAAATTAGTCAATTTGGATCAAACCCAGTTGGATCCACCCAAAAACCGACCCGGACCACTAGCTACTAGAACACATCTCATGTCATACTAGAACACATCTCATGACATTTCTCCCAATATTAGAAAAATGTTTTACTTTAGTAGATGAGATCATGCACTAAAAGATCTATAGAAACATCATGATTCGTAACATTAAGAGGGACAATAAGGAAATGTACCAAGTGCCAACAATGAAAGAACAAGTTTTTTTTTTTTTTTTTTTTTTTTTTTTTTTTTTTGGCGAAGAACAATGAAAGAACAAGTTCATCTATAAACTCTATGTCAATTGCACATAGAAAAAAAATACAGGAGATGCTACTACCATTTGTGTACAAATCTTTTTAATTATTATCTCCCATGATTCAACCATAGGTTTGAGCATTCTCAGGTGTACAAATCTAACCCCCCCCTTTTTTTGTGGTTAATTTCTGCTTGGCTGAAATCTTTCATCTATATCATAAATATAATCATGAATTTCTCCAAATCTCCATAATTCCGTCATTTCTTGTTTTAATTATTCTTTCCGATTTTTGTATTTACTTCTTTTCCTTGTTAGATTGAAGTCCCCATGGAAAAGGCCCATAGTAACCAGACAAAAAAGAAAACCATCTCACAAAGATTATATTCACCTTTTGGATTGTCATTCATACGTGTCCAAGACTTTGAGACATAAAGTTATAAGAAGGGGAAAATGAAACAAATAGTTCATGAATTTTGGCCTAATATACAATGTGGTTCTTGGACTTTTAATTTGTTCAATATGATCTCTAAATTTTAACTCAATGCGCAATGTTGTTCATGGACTTTCAATTTAATCAATATGGTCCCTAAATTTTTTATATATGTTCAATTTAATCCTTGAACTATATGAAAATGTTCAATATTGTCCCCGGACTTGAATTAATGGAAATATAACATTATAAATTTTTTTAATAGTTCAGGGAGTAATTTGAGCATGTACTAAAAATTTAGAGACAATATTGAACAAATCAAAAAGTTCAAAAAAGCATTGCACATCATAGTAAAGTTTAAGGACCACATTGCATATTGAGTTAAAGTTCATGAACTAGTTGTATCACTATCCTATAAGAAATAACTAAAGAAGAAGGGGTCCCAAAGTATATTTGTTAATCTACTTTGTATTTAAATGGACCAAACCCATCAAGACCGATTAGATTACACTTTAATCTTTTAAAACCCATTTTGACCTGACTTTTAAATATTTTAAACAACTCAGACACGATGTAGTTCTAAAAATACGATTTAAAAAATGGGTTTGCGGCTCATGTTGACATGTCTAGTCCAGCTAAGTCTGAGCCTCATGAAAAGAGTACCAAGCAAGAAGGGGAAAATAATCAGAGCTGAAACCTGAGAACATCATCCGTTTGGCTCGACTCCAATGATTGGAGTTTATAACTCTAACAAATCCTCTTCTCAATGCTCACGACTCCGAAAATGTATGGAGGAACATGTAAGATCAAATGTCGTTCATAGTCCCCAACGACATTGTGGCTTATTTGTAGAGAGTAAAGATAAGACTACAGTCAGGAAGCTTTTTGCATTCTTTCCTCTTCTGGAATGCAATCCAAATTGGTTGTTCTTCCCCGTGATTCATGAAAAGGAAAACACGGTTAACGTCCGGATGAGACAAAGTGATGGAATAATACTTGACTTGATCTTGGAGTTTGGTATAAACTTTTTATTTTTTATTTTTATTTATTTATGGTGTTTGTAATTAGGCTTGCTAATATATGACGCAACACAATGACATCACTCGAGCAACTCAATGCTGATTCAACATTCTATCATATTTTGAATGAAATGTGATAAAATCACTTGTCGTGGAATTATAGCACATCGAATAGAAAGCAAATTACAGCGACCAAAATTGACCAATATCTAAAAGTTTGTGGATTGAACTTGTAATTTTTGCTCTTAAACTTGGACGTGTAGGCTTTGTGTTCTTAAATATTGTTGGCTCCCAAAAATAATTAAAGACCTTTGTTTTTTTTTTTCAAAAGAAAGATACCATTCATATGTCAAAATAATACTGAAGAAGTACATAGAAGGCTTTAAGTCTAGCAAATCTCAAATAACTACAGAACAAATCAAAAGCTAAAAAGTAAATAACAAAGCACACTTTGCAGCTAAAAGCACATTCTCATCCCTCAAGAACAGATTTGTAAACAATTTAGCCAGTGATGAGCACATTTTGAAATCTCCTACTCCATTTGCAACGACTTGCGGTTCACATCTAGGCTCAACGTCTTCATCACCATCGCTATGTAGAGACACCAATGTCAAAATGTTGAAAGGCCACATATCAAATACTTGTAACGAGCTCCTAGATCTATATTTAGATCTAGTTCGAAAGTATAAAACTCCCGAAGCTTGACTTAAATCTAAATTATCATGGGAGAACGACCGAATCCTGAAGAGATTGTGGAGCAACTTCACGAACATCCTCCTTGGTGGCCGTCGACTAGATGAATAGCCAAATTGATCTCCACGTTCACCCAACATCAGCTGCAGAAATTTATTCACACACAAACTCCCAAAATAGATTGGGAGAGAAAAGAAAGACAGAAAGCTTCAAAAGAGGGAAGAAGGGGAACACAGGAGTTCGAAAGACAGAAAATTAAAGCATACAGCCCCACATGTTCCGGTTTTAAACACAATGATAAACCGGTACGTCTCACTAAGTTTTCAGCGAATTTAGGCCCCAGTCACGGGTTGCAAGGTGTCTGTCTTGTGACCTAAAAGCAACCAAACCAGAGTGATCAACTCTCCGCCTCGCCGGACCTGCTCGGCGTGGTAAGACGACCGACTGTTCGCCCCTGCATAGCAAAGCATCTCCATCCACACGCTGTTCATGAGCTCCCACCTATCCGGCCTAGCCAGCAAACTCCTCGCGAGACCCTGTGCATCCGATATTACGTCCCATCCCGACGTCACCAATGTCTCCTGTTCATGCCCCGGACGTGATGACCTGGAACTTTGCACATGGTTGAAAATGCTATCAGCTAACTGAGATTCCGTTATTTCTGCAGATCTTCGGATCTTCTTGACCCGACGGCATGCATGCCTAAACACAATGCTCCCCGTGGTGGTCGACAGCATCTTTGGACGGATGACGAGCAAGTACATCATGTAGTCTGATATCAGCTTGCTTCCGGAGCGGCAATCGGGTGTTTCATCATTGTTCGAATGGCGTTGTCGCTCGGAAGATTCGTTCTCGTCCGAATGACGATGGTAGCATATATCTGTCGCGATGTGCCATACGAGAATGCTCTTATCAAACGCGGTCTTGATGCTCTGCCGGATCTCGTCGTTGGCGCTGACCCCGTATCTCTCAAAACTCCACTCCCCTCTTTTGCTAAATGGGCGTGTGCGTCGAGCCCTTTCAAAAACCTTTAACTCCTCCCACACGCTCTTCTTCAAGTTCTCAGGGAGGCTCACAGGTCCCATCCTATAGAGTCTCCAGTTCCATTTGATGTACTCATAAATGCCCCAAAAGTTTAGGAACTTGATGTACCTCGTCCAGTCGCGTCGCAGGCAATAGCGAAGCAGGTTGAACTGGTACAGCGAATCCGACCACTGCCTCCACTTGTAAGCGGACCTGGGAGCTATAATTCGCAAGAATGTGGGGACAAGCGGCCAATTGTAATGCTTCGACATCTTCGCAATAGCCCACTCGGAGAAGGGTAACAGCAGGATCTGGTAAGCCTCCAAAAGGAAAGCCAGCACCAGCACAGAGAAAGTGAATTTCTTGTACTGGTAAGTATACACGAACGAGCTGAAGCTCTTCGTGCGGCTGTACGTGATCTTGGCTAGAGGATTGATCGACCTTTCCAAAGCACGGAACGCGCATAGGGTGACGCCTAGCCAGAAGAAGCTGGCAAACCGGACAAACAAGCCCAGCTTGGTATAAATTACGGGCGCCTTGGTATAAAGCATGTCGTACATGAGTCCTAGCTCGATTTCGGTGATCCTAAAGGCCTCTTGGTGCGAACAATTATCTATTGAGAGTTGGTCATTAGATATATAGCGGGGATGATAGATCCAGTCCTCCAGGTGAGGCTTTAAGCAATGGAAACGGTAATAAGCCTTGACAACCAAACCAAGACCGTCAATTTTTCGCAAACCATCGGGGAACGGAGGATCCATTTTCTCCTTGGCAATTTCTTTGACAGTGATGCCGGTGTTCAAGCTAAGCGAGAACTTGAGAGCCCATATCCCTTCTGCATACTTGATGACACCTGCAAGAAACATCGGGAAGTACAATATTGCGAAATCAGTGTAGTTCCAACATCTGATGAGAATGATGAGAACCACCATCACGATGATGCTCATGTTCAAGGCCTGTCTCAGACCCAACTGATTGTCTTCCATTGAATAAGCAGTGAGATTATCTGGGTAACCAAGTTGTAGCAGGAGCAATGGCGCTAGGAACGCCTTGAGCTCGACACCTGGGTCGGGATGTTCAGGATTGTCGATCCTCAGTCCAGTGAGCTTTCCTAGAGAGTAAGGCACAACTTCGGTGGCCACCAGGTAGGTGCCCCAGAGGAAGCAGCGCATGCCGAGCCCAATCAGCCCGGTCACGTTCTTTCGGCGACTCCCGAAGAGAGTGAGGATGACTTGGCAGGAGAGGCTTACGATCACAAGCGTTTGGGTTCCCCACGCATCCCAAAAGTTCATCAGGATCTCTCTTGTGTGGAACACCCATTGCGGAATCAATTTGCTCGCCATTATAGTAACAATCTTGAGCTTCTCCACACAATGTCCTGAACCTATTTCGAGAAATCTGGTTAAATTTTTTATATAAACTTCACAAAATAACGGCCTAAATATAATTTTCTTGAAGATCACTGTCTATTTAATTCGTGCAAGTTCTATGATTTTGTGTAGCCTATTTGCATATCCTGTCGTGCCAAGAAGCATCATAACCATTTAAATGAATAAATGAATAGTACTTGGAGGTTTTACTTGCTGATAAACATTGATTAGAGCCAATTTCCACAGAAAGTACGTTTAAGCTTCAGGCCTCCCGCTTGAGGGGCCTTAGCAAAGTGCTTTTGGGACTGAATGGCCGTTGCCCATCAAAAGTTTCTGAGGACGGGCAGCGGCCCCGTCGCGAGCAGTTGGCTGGAGTGGACTCTTAGTAGTTTAACGGGAAACCTACAGCCGATGGAGCACGACGTGACATAAGCCAGCGTTAATAAGATTTGGCAATGCGATCAGAGGCTTCTAGGATTAGGGGCATAACGGCATCCTTGTCACTTTAAATAAAGACGAGCGGTTCCACGCAAAATGGAGGTGGAAATAGCTAGTCTCGGAAGAAAATAGTGAAAGCAACTGAAGATGATGATAAAGAAGGTCGAAGGTCCAAAGTAAATGCACAAACCTGAGCCGAAATCTACTCGCTCTCGCGCGACTCCAGCAAGAACATCGATTGATCCTCACTGCGGCTTCCGGGTTGCGAGGGTTGAGAAATCATCTGTGGAGCTTCTGGTTGGGAATGTGCTGTGGCTCAGGAATTGGCATAGAGTGTTTCTTATGTTCCAAATCCTCAGGCGCGACGTCGTATACATATGCCTCGTATCAATGTGTACCACGAGGAGTGGAAAAGTGTCGCAGAAGAGAGCGATTACAATATAGTCAGAATATATTACTTGCTTGTTACTTTTCTTTTTTCGCTTTGGAAAATCAATTACTTTAATTTAGCTTAAGTTTCGGCTGAGGAACTTTTGCTAGCTCCTCATATTAATTTATTGTTCCTTTTTCCTAGGAGTCTGAAGGAACATCTTTATTCCCAATCGTCTTGAAAGTGATTAGTAATTTTTTTTAAGACTCCGTTCGTTTCGCGGAAAATAATTTCTGGGAAAACGTTTTCCGGATTTTTCTACGTTTGTTTCATTGAAAATGAATTCCTTAGGGAAAATGTTTTCCATCAAAGGAAAAAAGTCTTCTAAATTAGGATAAAATGTTTTCTATTTTTGAAAAGTGGAAAACATTTTCCTATCTTGATCTCTCTTATCTCACACCTCTACAGATCCTCACTTCCTCCTCCCCTTTCTTATTCTTCTTTTCTTTTTTTATTCGAATTATTTTTTAATTTTCTTTTTCTTTTTTAATTCGAATTATTTTTAATTTCCTTTTTCTTTTCTTTGTTTCCCATCTTCTTCTTTCTTGGCTAGTTGTTAGTCATTGCCAAGCGAATCTCGAGCTCGCGCACTGCACTCTTGCTTATCATTTTCTTTATTTATTTTACCCTGCAGTTGTACATTGCTCAAGCAAAGGGTTTTACATGTTTTGCTTCTTTTTTCTTTTGTTTATTGGAACACAAAAAACACAGGAGGAGAATAGGCCACTCAACTAAAATATTCTTATTAAAGCTGTACATGTTTTGCTTCTTTTTAAACTTCATACGAACATTTCTTTAGAATAGATGAGCGTTTGATGATAATAAATGAACAAAGATATGAAGCAACTTTACCCAAATTTAAAGGTAAGTTCATATTCGATGGATTTAGAGGTCGGTAAGTGATGCATGCCTAAGTGGTGAAGTCTTAGAAAATATTTTCCTTACCAAACATCTGAAAATATTTTCCAAAACATTTTCAGGTTTTAGATAAATATTAGAAAATATTATCATTTTCCTAGAAAATGATTTATGGGAAAATATTTTCCGGAAATGGGCCATTTCCGCGAAACGAACATATCCTAAGATATGTATCCTTTTGTTACCTTCGCTATCTTATAAGTGAGGCGAACCTTGCCCTATCTTTTTCAAGCATTTTATAAGTATTTCCAAGAGTGCATTTAGTTATTTAAAAAATAAATAAAGTAGTAAAAACGACATTATATATAATTCTTGTCCCTCCATTCTGTGCAAGTTAATAGAATGGTGAGAACCTAAAAGGAGTGACAACTTACAATACCATATGTTTCTAGCTGTCTCTTATGAAATGTCTTGGAGATCATGAAGCTGTTTTTCATATAAGCTTAGATTGTTAAGCTTCATGGAACATGATCAATGAGAAAAAAAAGTCTTATATGGGATGCTCAATTACAATATAAACATTACACAAAAGTGGCTCTAAGGCCATCTCAAGGGATCGAGCCAAAACTCTAACATTGTATCAGAAATGTGATTTGGTTGGAAGCCCATCGCTTGCAGTTCCTCTCTGCTTTGCCGTTTGATTATACAAATAGGACGATTGCTGGATATTGGGCAATAATTTCTTGTAACATTATTTGGGTTATCCATATTTTCCATTCGACTAATTTCCACCGATGCATGGATAGAAGATATACCTTTTCCGATCTAAGCATTTTACTATTTAGCCAATGCCTTGGGGGGTTTTTGTAATAAGTTCATTAATCATGGTAGTCCAATTCAAAATATGTTATGCAGTTGATGACGAAACTAATCATATACTAAATCGGGTCACTAAATGCAAAACAACAATATTAGATATAGTACAAAATCTAGCTGAAACTCTTATGCTAATGTGGGTCTCAATTAGTTTCAACATCCAACAAAAGGTCATCACATCACTTAGTAAAAGAGTTTTAGTAAGATTTCTTAGTGTTGGAGAAATCTTTCCAGAATATTTTGAAGCTGACAAAACGTTTCTATCAGTCTAAGTCTGGATGTTCGGAGACCGTCAGTTTAAAGTCTGAAGACTTTGTATTCTCGAGACTCAAGATCCAAGACTCAAGACCCAAGACTCAAGACTCAAGACTCAAGACTTAAGACTCAAGACTCAAGACTCAAGACTTAAGACTCAAGACTCAAGACTTAAGTCTGTTCTCACTGACAGTCTTTCCAATCCAGTGACGAAGGAAATCCAAAGCCGAGGTCTATGGTTGAGGATTCGATCCTATCCTCTGGAAAAGATTCTTTGGTTGGATAATTATTTCGGATTCTTTAATTCTTATCTAAGATCGATTGAAGATCCGATGGTCGACGAAATAATCTTGGAATGTTCTATTCTTGGAAACCGAGATCCCGATTGTATGGGCGAACGGGATTGATGGGCTATCATCGATTCCTTAAATAGCTCGGATGATCTTCTTGATTGATTCCGTCCAACGGGTAGATTGGAGGAATTCCTTTGGTAAGTGCCAACGGCTATGATGGCATGAAGGAGTATAAAAGGAAGTCGTTCTAGTTGTTTTAAGTGTGTGATTGATAGAAAAATTCCGAGTACGAAGACCCTTGATTATTAGTCGAGACCATTCGAGCGAAATTGTATACACAGAGAGTGTTTATATTTGGTGACACCTTGAGAGAGTGTGGTAGATCATCTACACCTAGAATTCAAGGAAGATCAACACCGTAACAGCTCTTTGATTATAGTGGAATCCAGCCAATGTTTGTCGCGTCGAAAGAGTGGACGTAGGCTTGAATCAAGCCGAACCACTATAAACCGAGTGTTCAATTCTCTCTTTCCCTTACTCGGTCTCACGATTGATATTTAATTATTGCAAATTCTTTAACTGTCAAAGTATTGTGCAATCTTCAAGAAAATTCGTTGTATACCTATTCACCCCCTCTAGGTACTCATACTAGCAATATCACTTAGAATATAAAAAAGTTCTCATTGCAAAATTTGCTAAGAGTTATATATCTGTGCGTGCGTCCGTGTGCGTGTGTGATGGAGCTGGGTCTAAGTTTTTAAATTTAAGAGTCCAAAGCACAATTAAAGCGAGAAACCAAAAGTTTTTAGTGATATTTTCATGTTATTTGTCATCTTCTAAATCAATTTTTATTCTTAAGTATAAATTTTTTTGGTTCATTCTTAATACGAGTTTTGAGGTTAAATTGCAGGGAACGATTATAACCCCTTAATATGTATGATCGCGTTAAAATAAAACTATTAGAATCATCGAGAAGAACAAGGAGGGTTTGTATTTTATGGATCATCCAGGCAAAGAACTAATAAAAAAATAGGAAATGGATTAGGTACCCCTGACCCCAATTTACATGTCTTACTTAAAGTAAAATTTTGGAACTTAGTCAACTAATGTAATCAAGTCTTAAAACTTGTCAAATTAACGCAATAAAGTCTTTATGTTAATTTCTTCCAATTTTGCTAATAGAAAATGTTAATGTAACTTTTTTTTTAAAATTTTTTCTCTCCTATGTGGTGCTAACATAGCTAAAGCATGAAGGTCAAGGCCAAAATGACAACATTTTGATCCAAATCTGATTTTTTTTTTATCTAAATATTATTTTAACTAGATTTAAAAGATAAAACAAATTAAAAAAAGAAAGAAGGAAAGCAAAATTGGGCAAGGGCCTGGCTACCGCCCCACCATAGCCTAAATAGGCTGGAGATGGTGGGGCTAGGCTCGACAACCCCAACCTAACACTTGCAAGGACCTATTAGCCCTCAACTAGGTCTAGGTGAGGGCTGACAACCCTGCCCAATCTCAGTGAGGGTTGTGACCCTCACTTATAGTCAATCAAGATGGTTGACCACTAGCTAGGGCCAGCCTTGCAAGCCCTTGCTCTCTTTTGCCTTCCAATTTCTAATTATAAAGATATATTTTATTTTGTTATCTAATTTAAATGATATTTATATTAAAATAAAATTTGAATCAAAACAACTTCACGTTTAGCTATATCAGCTTTCTCTATTAGTTAAGTTGGATAGAGTTAACAAAAGGACTTGATTGCATTAGTTTGACAAGTTTCAAAATATACCTTGTTTTTTTAAAAAAAAATTTAGAACTCAATTATACTTTTTTGACAAGTTTTAGAATTTTTAATGTACTTACCCCTTTTTTTCGCAAAAAATAAGCTAAAGAACTGTAACAAATGAATCAAAGTAGAGACTAAGACTCTGTGTCAAGGCATATTCCTATTGTTAGAAATGTTTAGGAGATTTTCTATATATCTTCTGATTGTGCATATATCCGATAGATTCCCATTATCTCAATCGTGCATATATAGGACTGAATGTACTTGATTTGATTACCTTAGGTAGTCATATAATAAAACTATTAATAGGCTAATGTACTCTGCATTAGGTACATCCAATACACAAAGGTTCCATTATTTCTATGCCACATATTTCTTATCTTGATATTAGAGCTAGACTATATTGAGGTGCACCGGGTGCAATGTGCACCCAGTGCACAACAGTGCACCTTCGAGTGCACATCCGGAGCTAATCTCACATCTCCTCATTTGTTTTTATAGAGAATGGAAATGAATATTCTAATTATTTCAAATAAAGAAAAATATCTTAGAGAAATATCTCTAATATCCCCTCAAAATCAAGGTGCATGAAATAGAGTTTATAAAATAAATATCTGAATGGAAAATTGTAGAAATGCTATATATTGGATATACCTAATTAAGAGTATTATTAGCTATGGCTATATTGATAATGAAATCAAGTATGATCAATCAAGATATACACAATCAAGGATTAGAGAATTTCATAAATTATACACAATCACAAGAATTATGTAATATATCATAAATATGTCTGGAAAATATCATAAATATCTCTAACATCCTTCAAATTTAAGGTAACTAAGTTCAGATGAAAAAAAAAATCCAAAAATGCTCGAGTGGATTGCTAACTAGAAAGCTGGCTCTTGAAAGCTAAAGTGCTCAATGTGCAAGATTCGGGTCACAATTTGTATTGATTAAACAAATGAGGTATTTATTCTTTTCTTAGTAGAAGACTTTGTTTTGACTGTATTGCATTATGTATCATTTGATAGCCAAGGCATCGCCGCTTCCTTTAGCAGCATCCACTAATTCAGAACTATAAAATATGCTCATATTTTATCTTTGTTACCTTTTCTTATTAATGAGAAGCGGTTTGGTGTGCTGAAAAAAGAATCGTATGAAGTTGACGTGGTTGTCAAGTAGGCTATGCAACAAAAGGCCACCATTGCGTAGGATGCTATCGTCGACGAAATTTTAGGTTCGATCTAAGGGCGGCGAGTCTGGTGATGTCTATTTTCCAAACGAGTAGCGAAAGAGTCTCAAACAACAACTAAAGCTGCAAACTTGGTGGAGAAATAAGAGTGGTACAGCTTATGTGGCTAGCATCATGATGACCATTGCGTAAAAAAACTGCCCATGCGACCGGCACTGCTACAATATAGACTCGATGACACTTCCTCAGATAACAGGTTCCGCAGACTATGCAAAAACTAAACGGGCAATGTTTGCTATCGGATGAGATGTTGACTAGAGGATATTTTAGGACTTGTTGACATCTTGGCATCCTTTCTTGTTCTGCGATAGAGTCACAGGAATTCTTGTCCCACGAACGCGCTTATCTTTGCGTCCACCGATGCCTAAAACAAGCACATAACGTGCGCCCAACAGGCATGAATGAAATCCACGCTGTTTCAAGATAGATGCCGAAGAGACAATAAAAATGAAGTGAGAGAGGAAAGTTCAAGGGGGGAAACGCGTAGAGGGGTTTTGCTTCCCTAGCGACTCCACGATTGATCAAGCTACGTTGAGGAGGAGAGTCTCTGCGAACACTCTTCCTTGTTCTTCTCGAGCCATACATTATTTTGTCCGGGATCAACATAGAACCCATTCGATACAACACCAAAATTAGGGGTGTGCAATGGTAACCGTCCGAACCAGGAATTGACCGGACCGGACCGAACCAACCGGTTTTGGGTGGTTCCCACGGTTGGCGCTCGCATGGGATGTGACAAGCTTCATTTCTTGGAGCTATCAGGCGATGTGCCGTTTATGGTGCAACTCCCATTGAATCCACTGTAAACCCTAGTAAACCATCTTAGTTGAAGGAATTTCGGTTTTGCTTGCTCAAATTGTTCCAAAAAACCTAACCTAATGTTACACAGTTTTGCCCCAATTTAATTTTGAAAAGAAAAAACATAATCGAGAAGAAATGACATCGTTATTTACAATATTATTTTTAAGCTGATTCTAGAGACGTGCAAGCCATGTTAGATTCATTTATCTATCATTGTCCATGCATGTTGCCATATCAATTTTTTAAAGGCGATTTCTAAATGAAAATCTAATGGAAAATATTTTTGGATCACCGGTACTGGTTTGAGTCTATTGATGTCGCATGGTAAAAAACTTTTAGCGGGATTACCTTTGTTTCAAGCAAATAGAATTCACGACAAACTGAATTGGCACTTTTTACACTTAAAAAGATAAAGGTGTCATTAAACAAAGGAAACAAAGGAATTCACTGTGCCCACGTTTTCTTTTGGTCAGAAAAGGGCCAAAAGGTCAAACCGTGTCCCTCCACTCGCCAGGCTGCGGCTTTCCTACCGTGTCGCCTTCTTACATAATGTAGCTTCCCTTTTCCTTCTCAAAGCACATAGTTCATACCAAAAAACATATATTAATTTCAAGATCCCAGCTCATAGAAGTTTCCATTTCCGCAGCAGCATCTGATATCCACGATCTTCCGTCTCCTTCGTCCCTCTATAAAGGCCACCTCTCCTTCTCCGTTTCTCTGCACATCGAGTTCACACACGTACGCACAAACACAGACGCCCACTTCGGACATTCTTATTGCAAGACTCAGGCACACCCAGATAGTCCCAGACAGGCTTCTTGGCTTGACGATGAAGGCCATGACAGAGAAAAGGTACGCCCTCTTGCTCGCGGCGAGAGACTCGGACTACGTGAAGAAAGTCTACGGCGGGTACTTCAACGTGTTCGTCGCGGCCTTCGGCGAGGACGGCGAGAGGTGGGACCTGTACAGGGTCGTGGATGGGGAGTTCCCGGACACGGACGAGCTCCACAAGTACGATGGGTTCGTCATCAGCGGGAGCCCTTTCGACGCCTACGGCAACGACTACTGGATCCTCAAGCTCTGCCTCCTCTTGCGAACTCTCGACGCCATGGACAAGAAGATGCTGGGGGTTTGCTTCGGCCACCAGGTAGACACGTGCGATGAATATTGAGCTAGAACCTTTTTTGTCCCAATTGAGTCTTGATGGTGTTGAAGCCGAATATTCATGGCTAATCATCTGTTTAGTTTCTGAATTGGGCTTTTCTTGAAATGTGTGTTTGCTGCAGGTGTTGTGCAGAGCATTGGGGGGCAAGGTTAGGAAAGCGTACACAGGGTGGGACATTGGGCTGAGGAAGGTGAAGATTGTGAAGGACTTGTTCCCATGTGGGTATCTGAATGAGATGGATGATATCCCACCAGCTCTGTCCATTATTGAGTGCCATCAAGATGAGGTCTGGGAGGTCCCAACTGGTGCTGAAGTCATTGCATTCTCCGAGAAAACCGGCATCGAGATGTTCGCGGTCGGTGACCACATTCTCGGTATTCAGGGCCACCCCGAGTACACCAAAGACATTCTCTTCAATCTCATCGACCGCCTTCTGAACAACGACTGCATCGAGGTACTAACGAACACCCTTTTTCCTTCATCTCGATGCATTAGCGACGAATTCCATGCTTTGCTCACTAGCCCGGTGTTGCCGTGACTTTTGCAGAAAGGATTCGCTGAAGATGCCAAGTTTGCGTTAGAGATGGCCGAGCCAGATCGGAAATGCTGGGAAAGGATCTGCAGAAACTTTCTCAAGGGAAGATAGAAGGATTGCTTACGTTCTTGTTCTTTCTTCTTGTTCTTTTTTTTTTTTTGGTTCGATTTTCGTTTCCTTTTACGACTCCATTACTGACCAAAAATGGTTAGAAGAAACAATGTACGATCCTCAGTTCGTATAGTAAATATATGTACGTATACAAACGACCGTCTTTTACATCCTTGCCCGAACAAATGTCAACTACTGACACAACTTATTGTTTGTGTCTACATTCAAATGTTCATCCCTAAAAGTAATTCCCCATGGCTACAGTCGGCCATTTATTTATGATCTAAAGTATGACGACTTTGTAAATTACTGTGTTCTTTATTTTAAAGAAAATAAAGATATCCACTTCACGCACAGTGACAAATGAACACGACGGAATCTTTATGGCCGTATTATGGAAGTGATTCATGTATATCATCCTTTTTAGCATCCCACGTGATTTGTTGGATTGATTTAATATGTTTTTCTCTTGTCCAACCTTGCAATTCTGATTCTGAGATGATATGAGCAAATCATTATGCCTTCATGTGGATGTAAGGATATGAATATATTAAATCTGAAAAAAGCTAACCCTGGAATCCTATTCCTAAAAATAATGGCAGGAATTTGATAGAAGAGTGTAGGTTGGAAAGCAAAGGGCATTACGCCTTCTACATCATTTTTCTTATGAGGCTTTTCTATGCAAATATGGAAGGCTCAATCACAAGAACCTGCTGTTCAAGATCATTTAAATTGAAAGACTCAATCCAACTACATTTCTCAAACACGATCTAAAGATTTCACACTATACATATTTATCATACAGTACGGAAAATGATTCAGCGTTGTCTATGAAGCTAAGGATTTATTTTGTCTGTCTTGTGAGCTAAAAGGAGCCAGAGGACAGTGATCAACTCTCCACCTCGCCGAAGTTGGTCGGCGTGGTGTGACAATCGACAATTCATGGCAGCAGAAAGGAGCATCTCCACCCAGAAACTGTATATTACCTCCCATTTGTCTTCCCTGTTCCTCAACCACCCAAAAAGTCTTTTTGAATAGGATATCACGTCCCATTGCGATGTTCCTGTTGCATCATGATCTCGTGTCGAGCTTGATGAAGCAGTACCTTGTTCAGTAGTCAAAATGCTCCGGGCTAAATCCTCTACTGTTTTTACTGAAGTTTTTCCTTTCAGGATTGACTTGACCATGTGCAAAGACGATATCCCCTGTGATGACCAATAACATGTAAGGATGAATAGCTAGAAGGTCCACCATATAATCGGAAATCAATTTGCTTCCACAGCAAAAATTGGACGAGCCTCGGCTGCACCGGTAGCATAAATTTGTTGCGATGTGCCACACCACAATGCACTTATCAAACCCCCCATCCACACTCCATTTGAGTTCTTGTGCTCGAGTAAATCTTCGGAAAGTCCACTATGCTCTTTCGCTAAACCGATGCGAGGCTCCTACTTCTTCAAACCTTAGCAGTTGCGAGGCTCCTACTTCCTCAAACCTTTGCAGTTCTTCCATCAATTTCATCTTGTCGTCTGTGGTGAAGCAGACGGGCCCCATTCCCGCTCTATTAAGAAACCAACTCCTTTTGATGTATTCTTGAAGGCCGAAACACTTCAAGAAACTGATGTACCTCGTCCAGTCATCTTGAAGACAGTAGCCAAGCAGATCGAACTGATCCACCTTGTTCGACCAACGTCTCCACCTATCCGCAGATCTAAGTGCTAGGCTTCGTAAGAAATGCAGCACGAGTGGCCATTTATGACGTTCAGCCATCTTTACAATCGCCCAATCAGAATGGGGTAATAGCAGGATCTGATACATTTCTATAAGAAAAGTGACCACAAGAACAGCAAAGGTGAAGTTGGTATATGCGGATACATCTTGAGGGAGACTCCTTGCTAAAATTCTGAATGCACCTAGCGTAACGAATAGCCCAGAGAAACTCACGAACCTAACGAATAAACCCAGCTTGGTGTAAATTATCGGTGCCTTGGTATAGAGTGCGTCATACAAGAAGCCAAGCTCCATCTCCGTTACCCTAAATGCATCTAATGAGCAATCTTTGATCGAGAGCAGGGGATGAGATATAAATTCAGGACGATAGATCCAGTTTTCCCGGTGCGGTTTCAAGCAATGGAAGCGATAATAAGCCTTGACAAGCAAATCGAGACCGTGGATTTTCCTCAGGCAAGTCTCTCAAGGAATGAGGAATGCTCACCGGTTTGCTTTCTTTCCCGATAATGCCGATGTTCCAGCCAAGAGCAGATTTGAGAGTCCATACTCCTTCCCCGTACTTGACCATGCCGGCCACAGACATTGGGATGTACAAGAATGCAAGGCTGGAGTAACTCAAGCATCTGATGAGAACTCCAGAGACAACAGCCACAACAACGAACATATTCAGAACCCGTCTCCAACCCAGTCGGTTGTCCTCCATCGAGTAGGCCGTCATGTTGTCCGGATACCCGAGCTGTAGCAGAAGCAACGGGGCCAACAATGCCTTGAGTAGGATCCCTGGCTCGGAGTCCAATGAGCTTGCCGAGAGAGTAAGGCACAACTTCTGTGGCAAACAAGTATGTGACCCAGAGAATCATTCTCATCAATATGCCTCCACCGTCCGGTTAAATGCCTCCGGCGGTTCCAGAAGAGGGGGACCGCTTGGAAGGAAATGCTTCCGATCACTAGCATTTGGATCCCCCATTCATCCCATAAGTCCATCAGATCCTCCCACGCCACTAATGCCAGCGTTGCAATCCATTCGAAAAAAGCCATCATATCCCCAGATTGTCCTAGAAATGAGGAAACAGAGCAGTTCTTTCTTGAGATCTATTACCGAATCAAGATCATCACTCCTTTGTATCGCCAGATTCAAATCGATATCATTGGGAGGAGTTCTAAAAAATTAGCGAATTCTCTTATATGCCTGCAATCACTTTGCGCTCACTTGGCAAAAACTTTGCCTAACATGATAACTATGCTGAGTTTTTTTACAGCAACCGGCAAATTATTGTAGTTGGTCGATATGAATTAAATGAGTCAAATTGGATCAAACCAGTTGGATCCACCCAAAAACTGACCCGGACTACTAGCTACTAGAACACATCTCATGTCATTTCTCCCAATGTTAGAAATTTGTTTTAATTTAGTAGATGAGATCTTGCACTAAAAGATCTATAGACCCGTCATGATTCGTAACATTAAGAGGGAAAATAAGGAAATGTACCAACTGCCAACAGTGAAAGAACAAGTTCATCTACAAACTCTATGTCAATTGCACATAGAAAAAAATACAGGAGATGCTACTACCATTTGTGTACAATTTTTTTTAATTATTATCTCCCATGTTTTAACCATAGGTTTGAGCATTCTCAGATGTACAAATCTAACCTTTTTTTTTTTTTTTTTTTTTTGGTGGTTAATTTCTGCTTGGCTGAAATCTTTCATCTATATTATAAATTTACTCATGAATTTCTCCAAATCTTCATAATTCCGTCATTTCGTGTTTTAATTATTCTGTCCAATTTTTGTATTTACTTCTTTTCCTTGTTAGATTGACATCGCCATGGAAAAGGCCCATAGTAACCAGACAAAAAAGAAAATCATCTCACAAAGATTATATTCACCTTTTGGATTGTCATTCATACGTGTCCAAGACTTTGAGGCATAAAGTTATAAGAAAGGGAAAATGAAACAAATAGTTCATGAACTGTGGCTTAATATATAATGCGGTTCTTGAACTTTTAATTTATTTAATATGATATCTAAATTTTAACTAAATGCGCAATGCCATTATGAACTTTCAATTTATTCAATATGGTCCCTAAATTTTTTATATATGTTCAATTTAGTCCTTGAACTATATGAAAATGTTCAATATTATTCCCAGACTTGAATTAATGGAAGGATAACATTGTAATTTTTTTAATAGTTTAAGGACTAATTTGAGCACGTACTAAAAATTTAGAGACAATAATGAACAAACCAAAAATTCAAAAGCAATATTGCACATCATGGTAAAGTTCAAGGACCACATTGCATATTAAGCCAAAGTTCATGAACTAGTTGTGTCACTATCCTATAATAAATAACCAAAGAAGAAGGGGTCCCAAAGTATATTTGTTAATCTTCTTTTTATTTAAACGGACCAAACCCATCAAGACAGATTAGATTACGCTTTAATCTTTTAAAACCCACTTTTGACCTGACTTTTAAATATTTTAAACAACTCAGACACAATGTAGTCTAAAAATACGATGAAAAAAAATGGGTTTGCGGCTCATTTTGACATCTCTAGTCCAGCTAAGTCTGAGCCTCATGAAAAGAGTACCGGGCAAGAATCACAACTCTTAGATAATCAAGGAAAATAACGTAAGGTAATCAATTAACAAGAAGGGGAAAATAATCAGAGCTGAAACCTGAGAACATCATCTGGGTTGGCTCGACTCCAATGATTGGAGTTTATAACTCTTAACAAATCCTCTTCTCAATGCTCACGACTCCGAAAATGTATGGAGGAACATGTAAGATCAAATGTCGTTCATAGTCCCCAACGACATTGTGGCTTATTTGTAGAAAGTAAAGATAAGACTACAGTCAGGAAGCTTTTTGCATTCTTTCTCTTCTGGAATGCAATCCAAATTGGTTGTTCTTCCACGTGATTCATGAAAAGGAAAACACGGTTAACGTCCGGATGAGAGAAAGTGATGGAATAATACTTGACTTGATCTTGGAGTTTGGTATAAACTTTTTTTTTTGATGGTGTTTGTAATTAGGCTTGCTAATATATGACGCAACACAATGACATCACTCGAGCAACTCAATGCTGATTCAACATTCTATCATATTTTGAATGAAATGTGATAAAATCACTTGTCGTGGAATTATAGCACATCGAATAGAAAGCAAATTACAGCGACCAAAATTGACCAATATCTAAAAGTTTGTAGATTGAACGTGTAATTTTTGCTCTTAAACTTGGACGTGTAGGCTTTGTGTTTGTTCTTAAATATTGTTGGCTCCCAAAAATAATTGAAGACCTTTGTTTTTGTTTTTTTTTTTTTTGAAAGAAAGATACCATTCATATATCAAAATAATACTGGAGAAGTACATAGAAGGCTTTAAGTCTAGCAAATCTTAAATAACTACGGAACAAATCAAAAGCTAAAAAGTAAATAACAAAGCACACTTTGCAGCTAAAAGCACATTCTCATCCCTCAAGAACAGATTTGTAAACAATTTAGCAGCCGATTACTAGATTCGGTGATGAGCACATTTTGAAATCTCCTACTCCATTTGCAACGACTTGCGGTTCACATCTAGGCTCAACATCTTCATCACCATCGCCGTGTAGAGACACCAATGTCAAAATGTTGAAAAGCCACATATCAAATACTTGTAAGGAGCTCCTTGATCTATATTTAGATCTAGTTCGAAAGTATAAAACTCCCGAAACTTGACCTAAATCTAAATTATCATGGGAGAATGACCGAATCCTGAAGAGATTGTGGAGCAACTTCACGAACATCCTCCTTGGTGGCCGTCGACTAGATGAATAGCCAAATTGATCTCCACGTTCACCCAACATCAGCTGCAGAAATTTATTCACACACAAACTCCCAAAATAGATTGGGAGAGAAGAGAAAGACAGAAAGCTTCAAAAGAGGGAAGAAGGGGAACACAGAAGTTCGAAAGACAGAAAATTAAAGCATACAGCCCCACATGTTCCGGTTTTAAACACAATGATAAACCGGTACGTCTCACTAAGATTTCAGCGAATTTAGGCCCCAGTCACGGGTTGCAAGGTGTCTGTCTTGTGACCTAAAAGCAACCAAACCAGAGTGATCAACTCTCCGCCTCGCCGGACCTGCTCGGCGTGGTAAGACGACCGACTGTTCGCCCCTGCATAGCAAAGCATCTCCATCCACACGCTGTTCATGAGCTCCCACCTATCCGGCCTAGCCAGCAAACTCCTCGCGAGACCCTGTGCATCCGATATTACGTCCCATCCCGACGTCACCAATGTCTCCTGTTCATGCCCCGGACGTGATGACCTGGAACTTTGCACATGGTTGAAAATGCTATCAGCTAACTGAGATTCCGTTATTTCTGCAGATCTTCGGATCTTCTTGACCCGACGGCATGCATGCCTAAACACAATGCTCCCCGTGGTGGTCGACAGCATCTTTGGACGGATGACGAGCAAGTACATCATGTAGTCTGATATCAGCTTACTTCCGGAGCGGCAATCGGGTGTTTCATCATTGTTCGAATGGCGTTGTCGCTCGGAAGATTCGTTCTCGTCCGAATGACGATGGTAGCATATATCTGTCGCGATGTGCCATACGAGAATGCTCTTATCAAACGCGGTCTTGATGCTCTGCCGGATCTCGTCGTTGGCGCTGACCCCGTATCTCTCAAAACTCCACTCCCCTCTTTTGCTAAATGGGCGTGTGCGTCGAGCCCTTTCAAAAACCTTTAACTCCTCCCACACGCTCTTCTTCAAGTTCTCAGGGAGGCTCACAGGTCCCATCCTATAGAGTCTCCAGTTCCATTTGATGTACTCATAAATGCCCCAAAAGTTTAGGAACTTGATGTACCTCGTCCAGTCGCGTCGCAGGCAATAGCGAAGCAGGTTGAACTGGTACAGCGAATCCGACCACTGCCTCCACTTGTAAGCGGACCTGGGAGCTATAATTCGCAAGAATGTGGGGACAAGCGGCCAATTGTAATGCTTCGACATCTTCGCAATAGCCCACTCGGAGAAGGGTAACAGCAGGATCTGGTAAGCCTCCAAAAGGAAAGCCAGCACCAGCACAGAGAAAGTGAATTTCTTGTACTGGTAAGTATACACGAACGAGCTGAAGCTCTTCGTGCGGCTGTACGTGATCTTGGCTAGAGGATTGATCGACCTTTCCAAAGCACGGAACGCGCATAGGGTGACGCCTAGCCAGAAGAAGCTGGCAAACCGGACAAACAAGCCCAGCTTGGTATAAATTACGGGCGCCTTGGTATAAAGCATGTCGTACATGAGTCCTAGCTCGATTTCGGTGATCCTAAAGGCCTCTCGGTGCGAACAATTATCTATTGAGAGTTGGTCATTAGATATATAGCGGGGATGATAGATCCAGTCCTCCAGGTGAGGCTTTAAGCAATGGAAACGGTAATAAGCCTTGACAACCAAACCAAGACCGTCAATTTTTCGCAAACCATCGGGGAACGGAGGATCCATTTTCTCCTTGGCAATTTCTTTGACAGTGATGCCGGTGTTCAAGCTAAGCGAGAACTTGAGAGCCCATATCCCTTCTGCATACTTGATGACACCTGCAAGAAACATCGGGAAGTACAATATTGCGAAATCAGTGTAGTTCCAACATCTGATGAGAATGATGAGAACCACCATCACGATGATGCTCATGTTCAAGGCCTGTCTCAGACCCAACTGATTGTCTTCCATTGAATAAGCAGTGAGATTATCTGGGTAACCAAGTTGTAGCAGGAGCAATGGCGCTAGGAACGCCTTGAGCTCGACACCTGGGTCGGGATGTTCAGGATTGTCGATCCTCAGTCCAGTGAGCTTTCCTAGAGAGTAAGGCACAACTTCGGTGGCCACCAGGTAGGTGCCCCAGAGGAAGCAGCGCATGCCGAGCCCAATCAGCCCGGTCACGTTCTTTCGGCGACTCCCGAAGAGAGTGAGGATGACTTGGCAGGAGAGGCTTACGATCACAAGCGCTTGGGTTCCCCACGCATCCCAAAAGTTCATCAGGATCTCTCTTGTGTGGAACACCCATTGCGGAATCAATTTGCTCGCCATTATAGTAAAAATCTTGAGCTTCTCCACACAATGTCCTGAACCTATTTCGAGAAATCTGGTTAAATTTTTTATATAAACTTCACAAAATAACGGCCTAAATATAATTTTCTTGAAGATCACTGTCTATTTAATTCGTGCAAGTTCTATGATTTTGTGTAGCCTATTTGCATATCCTGTCGTGCCAAGAAGCATCGTAACCATTTAAATGAACAAATGAATAGTACTTGGAGGTTTTACTTGCTGATAAACATTGATTCGAGCCAATTTCCACAGAAAGTACGTTTAAGCTTCAGGCCTCCCGCTTGAGGGGCCTTAGCAAAGTGCTTTTGGGACTGAATTGCCCTCAAAAGTTTGAGGACGGGTAGCGGCCCCGTCGCGAGCAGTTGGCTGGAGTGGACTCTTAGTAGTTTAACGGGAAACCTACAGCCGATGGAGCACGACGTGACATAAGCCAGCGTTAATAAGATTTGGCAATGCGATCAGAGACTTCTAGGATTAGGGGCATAACGGCATCCTTGTCACTTTAAATAAAGACGGGCGGTTCCACGCAAAATGGGGGTGGAAATAGCCAGTCTCGGAAGAAAATACTGAAAGCAACTGAAGATGATGATAAAGAAGGTCGAAGGTCCAAAGTAAATGCACAAACCTGAGCAGAAATCTACTTGCTCTCGCGCGACTCCAGCAAGAACATCGATTGATCCTCACTGCGGCTTCCGGGTTGCCAGGATTGAGAAATCATCTGTGGAGCTTCTGGTTGGGAGTGTGCTGTCGCTCAGGAGTTGGCATAGAGTGTTTCTTATGTTCCAAATCCTCAGGCGCGACCTCGTATACATATGCCTCGTATCAATGTGTATCACGAGGAGTAGAAAAGTGTCGCAGAAGAGAGCGATTACAATATAGTCAGAATATATTACTTGCTTGTAACTTTTCTTTTTTCGCTTTGGAAAATTTATTACTTTAATTTAGCTTAAGTTTCGGCTGAGGAACTTTTGCTAACTCATATTAATTTATTGGTCCTTCTTCCTGGGATCCGAAGGAACATCTTTATTCCAGCAATCGTCTTGAAAGTGATCAATAAACTCTCTAAGATATGTATCCTTTTGTTACCTTCGCTATCTTATAAGTGAAGCGAACCTCGCCCTATCTTTTTCAAGCATTTTATAAGCATTTCCAAGAGTGCGATTAGTTATTAAAAAAAAATTAAACTAGTAAAAACGACATTATATATAATTCTTGTCCCTTCTGTGCAAGTTAATAGAATGGTGAGAACCTAAAAGAAGCGACAACTTATGAGACCATATGTTTCTAGCTGTCTCTTATGCAATGTTTGGGAAATCATGAAGCCGTTTTTCATATAAGCTTAGATTGTTAGGCTTCATGGAACATGATCAATGAGAAAAAAAATATTATATGGGATGCTCAATTACAATATAATGTAAGAGTTTTCCTAATGTGGACTACATTAATTGATATTGTAATTTACCGTTTTGCGGGATTGGTCTACAGTGAGATAGAATGTTTCTTAATTAGTCTAATATCGGGCTGACTAGTGTGGGCCGAGTTGAGCCTAGTCTGTAATGAGAGGGCCTGGTTAGAAACCTTATAAATAATGCTCAAGTCTCTCCTCTAACCCTAATTCACACAAGTATCCTCACAAAATGAGTGTTTACCTAACGCTAAAAATGTAAGGGGGCAATTTCATTGAGCCAGTGATACAGAGGGTAATAGAGGAAAATGACTTGTGCGTAAATCATCGCTTTTCGCACGTATCAAGAACGATGGATTCAAAACAGGTGTGTTAATCTTTCTACTCAATTATCTATGCTCTTCTTCTAATTATGAAGATCATGAGATTGCGCGTTTTGCATCTTACATGTGGTATTAGAGAAACCATAACCTAGAACTCGAATGCATAAAATTTTCGCCCTATTTTTAGTGATTTTTGTTCAATTAAAATCAAATTTAATTATAAATTTAGTCTAAGCTCGGCGAGACGAGCAAAACCGTGGGCGATGTGCCGCCAGGAAAGGCCCCACGCGCTGTCAGGGCATTGAGCACGTGCCCCACGCGTGGTCACGCGCTCCCACGTGCAAGGGCTGATGTCACGATGACGTCAGCCACTAGGGCCCAACCCGACCCGATACCAAACTCGACTTGACCCGACCTGGTCAACCGTGGATCGGATCAGTCAACCGGTCAGACTAGATGGTTGGACGGGACGGTCGAGCCAGGTATCGTTTAGACCGTTGCCAGTTTAACCAGTTTTGAGGGGTTAGAATGTTGGCGCATGAGCTTCACACGCCGCACACTCAGGCGGTGTGTGCGGGCGCGTGGAGCGTCGATTTGGTGTGTGGTTGGCGGCTACAGGTTCGTATGATCATTCTCTATGTAGTGATGTATTTATTTTAAATGTTTGATGATTTTATGGATGTGAAAATACATATTAAACCCTAAATAAATGTATTTTCAATATATTTTTCACGTATTTTTCTTGTATTTTTTTTGTGATTTTGGAAATACATTTATTGGTTTGTAGATATGTTATCACATAAATATTATAAAAGTGTGATTTATTGATGATATATATATAATGTTTAACTTTTTATTAATGAATAAAGCAGTGTAATTAGCATGATATATGATTTTAGTGATAATTGCCACTATTACTAAAGTTAAAATCATATGTATATGGTATATGTGAGAAATAAAATTTATATCCCTAGTATGAGAGAGTTTCAATGATTCAATTGAGTAGTGATTGCCAAATTGGCACATTCAATTGGGTTTAAGAAATTTCGGTCTCATATAATGATTGGAATGTCTCCAGGTCTAATGTGCAGTCATACTCCCAAAGGAGGTAATTGTGTATTAGTTCATGGAGGAATACATGATAATGTGGTGGAGAGTGACTGATCTTAGTAGTTCATATGTCCAAAGGTGATGAATTCACAAAGGTTAGAATATATTCTCATAACCGTTATCATGTGGAGAGTGTACACAGTGTTCACATGAATACATTGCTTGTTTTTCAGTTACATTTTCTGTAATTAATAACTTCACTATTATTAAGGTTTTTACTTTGGTACAAATTTTAAGTAGTGAAAATAGGATTTTCTATTTGGTAAAAGAGCAATTGGATTTGCTTATTATTCACGAAGCATTTCATTTAGGAACATTTGAAAAGTGTTTTACCAAGCGGACTGCTTTGCTAAAAGATGATGGAAGCCTTAGTGGCTTGAAATTATGTCTTGTCTAATACTAAATTTAGGACACATCGTAAGGATTTTTAACATATTGATATATACGTCTCGTATACAGTTGAAAATGTTGTTTCCAAAATTTCTTTTGTCTAAGGAATAATCTCACACATGTCTAAAGAAAGAGTAGAAAAATTAATAATGTTGATATTCTATCTACTCTTAACGATTATTTAAAGACTTCTATAGATTATTGTGGAAGTAAAATACCCGAGATAAAGAATAGAATAACAGTCTATAGTTCTAACATGTTAGAGGTCATTTAAGTTAATCTTAGTGAATCCGATACAGAAATTTTATTTCAATAAAGTCATTGATGACTATTCTTTTGTACTTAATTAAAGAAAAGTTAGAATTAGTCTTAAAAGTTATCAGGCCTAATAGTGGCGGTGAGTATTTTGATAAGTATGACAATGCTGAATAGCTTAAAGAGTCATTTGTCAAATACTTGGTAAATTCTGGAGTGGTAACTTAATTTACTATGTCTAAAAATCCTAATAAAATGATTTGGCCGAAAGGCATAATTGCACCATAATGAACATGGTGATAAGTATGATTAGTAAAACTAATTTATGCGATCTTTTGTGAGCTAATATTTTGAAAGTAACATTTTCACATACAAAACGTGTTTCTTACTAAAGTTGTTCCCTAAACTTCTTTTGAGTTATGAATTTGATGTAAATTTAACTTGATCATATCAAAATTTAGAGGTGTCATACAGAAGTGAGATTATATAATCCAATACTAAGTGTGTTGCAATTTAGATTCACTCAAAATTATTTTTTATTTTATCCAAATTGTTAAAGGGGTATCGATTTGATGACCTTAATGAAGGTACAAGAATTATGGAATTACAAACAGTAAAGTTTCTAGAATTCGACGTATTTGTAGAGGATAATTGCTCTCAGATTATTAAGGATAATAGTACGATCGAGGTTACTATGTCTTTGTTTTTGCCTATATAGACAATTGTGAAATCTCCTATACCATAGACTAAACTTATTGAGGTTCAATGTACTATTCTTAATATAATTTATGATGAAATTTCTCAAACCTCTCTGTTCAGAATGAAGTGGTTGTAACTCAGGAGATTTATTAGGGAAAAATGATCAGTTATCATTAAACTATATTGTCTATCTGTGAGAGCATGATTGCAATATTTATTGCATGGTTAATGACTTATATGAAAATTGTTTATTGTCCTCAATCAAGCATATGATTATATGCCATAAAGAACGATATGTAATCTACGAAATATTATAGTGTTTGGAAACTTACTGATTTGCCTAAAGATCACAAGCTCATTAGTTGCAAATAGGTGTACAAAACTTAAAGTTTTTTAAAGAAAGATTGTGGAGTTTAAAGCTAAACTAGTAGCCAAAGTTTTCATTTTGAAAGAGGGATGGACAATGAAGAAATATATATTTCTAGTATCTTTTAAACATTTTTTCAAAGTGAACATGTCATTAATAGCTTATTTTTTTTTATATAAAGTTACACCAAATAGATACCATCTTTTCAAATGGACACGTTGATAACAAAATCTATATAGTGCAACCAGAGGATTTTACCGCAGATTATTCAAGTAAATTTGTGTGTAGATTAAAAAGTCTTATTCATGGTCTTAAGTAAGTTTGCAGACAATATTATTAAAGTTTCATAATGTTATCATTTCGTTCAGTTGGGAACAAAGTAATTCAGTGTATATATACTACAAGGTTAGTGGGAGGAAATTTATTTTTCTCATACTCTATGTACATGATATTTTGCTTACAAGTAGTAACCTTGAGGCATTTTTGTCCATTGCACTGAGGTCCGTAAGGATTGTTCTCGCTATATATATATGATTTATTTCAGATAATAGGTCCATTCATGCTCTGATACCATGAATGGACCTAGACTTAGAACCAGGGAATGAGAGTAAATTTCCTGTAGGTATGCATCCCACATTGGGCGAACAACTCTCGTTCAAGCCCTTCAGGGACAGCCTTTTAGTAGAAAACCACTCAGCCCTTTAGTTCAGAGCCTAGAGACACCCAGAAGATGCCAGGATGGAAACGCTTTTAATCTACCTAAGCTGCATTTCTCGAGGATCATACCAGGCTAGAGAAGAGGAGGAATTTAGAAAGCCATGGAGATTTTTTCACAAAGCACACACTTTTACTTCAGAGGACTCTGCTCCAAAACAATACACCCTCCTTACCTTATATAGGCAATAAGAGGTCACAAGGTCACAAGGACGAACACAGGGACCAACACATGGGTCCAAATATAAACAGAGGCACCGGAAATTTCCGGGAGGGAATTATTCGCACACTATGAACAGTAACTGTACTGTGAACAATACATTCCCTAGCCTAGTGTTACAGTAAAAGTGAACAGTGGCTTACTACAGTGAAATTGTACGGACTTAACGGTCTCGTCCGTCTCGGGCGTTGTAGCTGCATACTGAGTCATCATCTGAGCTTTCTTCTAGGAGATGTGCCTCGTATTTTTCTTGAAGGGCTTCAAGATCTTCAGGTGAAAGGATTTGATTCGGCCTTCTTGATGAGGATGCTTGTTCATGGGCCCAATGGGATGCTTCTTCTGCTGCCCAATCTGTATTTTCATTGGTAGTATTGGCAGGAAAACTCGGTTGAGGCCAGTTGGATGGCTGTGCATAGTAAGATGTGTCCATGTCTTGAAATGAGGACGAAGGTCCTTGCTCGTAGGGATTCTGGGACAAAGGACCTCCAAAGCGTGCATAGGGGTCTTGAGTGGACTGGACAATGTCATCTTCACTTGTCATTTCATGCTCTTGGGACGATGCAGCTTGTCTGTACTGCCTGAATGCTTCCTTAGCTTCTGGTGCTAGGTCATAATGATCCCACGTAGTGGGTACATTATTCCAAATGTCTTTAGGAATGGTTTTGTTTTCTTGGCATAGGATTCTCTGGAGTTCTCGATATTCGTTTTCACAACATCGAACAGATCTTGGATAAGATTTGTGAATCCGGGCTTCTCGGCTGTTCAAGTGAGGTTTATAGGATGTGGTTCCTATTTTGAGTGGTGCATTAAGAATACAACCATTATTTCTACAAAAATTCCATGGACGTCGGAAAAACAGTATGGTGTGGACTTCAGGATTTGGTGTCATGGTTCTCAGTTCTTTTTCTAGGTCTTGTTTCCAGCATGTAGGATGATAGAACCAATTAAGAAAGTCTAAGAGATTTTTATCACTTTCTTTTTTCGATGTTTCTCCCGAGCATGAATATCCTGGTGTGCGGTGGGAATTTCAATGGCTATCAAGTACTTATTGGTTAAGTACCATAATAGCGTTTTTGAGGCGATCGGGGAAATCATCTTCCTTTTAGATAAGAGGATGAATAAAAGGATAGTTCAAATTTAACTTGAAAGAATAAAGAATCGAACCTCCATTGTATCACGAAAGGTCCCGTGTGGCATTGCCACATGAGGTTCTCCATGTTCTCGCAAGACCTGTCGTTCTGGATTTGCTTTTGAATAATTTCCTCGGGGATATTTCCCGCTTTGGCGAGTCTTTGATTTTCGCAATCTTGTATTTGACGCCATGATTGAGCATATGAAAAGGCCCCTTGATGTACATGTTGATTTCAGCTGGTGCTTTGGGTCTTGACAAAAAGTCAGCAAGGACATTCTTTCCCAGAATATGTTTGGTTTCAAAGAGTATTTTGAGAACCATTCAGCCCATCGAATTTGCAATAATTAAAAACCAATCGTGAGACCGAGTAAGGGAAAGAGAGAATTGAACGCTCGGTTTATCGGTTCGGCTTGATTCAAGCCTACGTCCACTCTTACGCGCGGCCAATTGGCTGGATTCCACTATGAACAAAGAGATGTTACGGTGTTGATCTTCCTTGATTTCTCGGTGTAGATGATCTACCACACTCACTCAAGGTATCACCAAGTACAAACACTCTCGGTGTATACAATTTCGCTCGAACAAGTCTCGACTAACAATCAAGGGTCTTCGGACTCGGAATTTTTCTATCGATCACACACTTAAAACAACTAGAACGTCTTCCTTTTATACTCCTTCATGCCATCATAGCCGTTGGCACTTACCAAAGGAATTCCTCCAATCTACCCGTTGGACAGAATCAATCAAGAAGATCATCCGAGCTATTTAAGGAATCTGATGATAGCCCATCAATCCTGTTCGCCCAGACAATCAGGATCTCGGTTTCCAAGAATAGAACTTTCCAAGATTATTTCGTCGACCATCGGATCTTCAATCGATTAAAGAATCCGAAATGATTATCCAACCAAAGAATCTATTCCAGACGATAGGATCGAATCTTCAACCATATACCTCGGCTTTGGATTTCCTTCGTCACTGGATTAGAAAGACTGTTAGTGAGAATAGACTTAAGTCTTGAGTCTTGAGTCTTAAGTCTTGAGTCTTGAGTCTTGAGTCTTGGGTCTCGAGAGTACAAAGTCTTCAGACTTTAAACTGACGGTCTCCAAACATCCAGACTTAGACTGAAAGAAACGTTTTGTCAGCTTCAAAATATTCTGGAAAGATTTCTCCAACAATATAGAATATCACAGTCATAATCCTTCAACAATTCCATCCATCGGCACTATCTCATGTTCAACATTTCTGAGAGAATAGATACTTGAGACTTTGATGGTCCGTGAAGATTTGAAATTTTTCACCACACAAATAATGTCTCCAAATCTTTAGAGCAAAGATAATGGCTACGAGCTCTAAGTCATGAGTCGGATAATTCAATTCATGAGGTCTCAAACTGGCGATAAGCGTATGCAACAACTCTGCCATGTTGCATCAGCACGCAACTCAATCCCTTGAATGATGCATCACTATAGATCTCGAATCCTCCAGGACCAGATGAAATCGTCAATACAGGTGCAATAGTTAGCTTTTCCTTCAACTCTTAGAAACTACGCTCGCACTTGTCTGTCCATATGAACTTCTCGTTTTTCTTCGTAAGCTTTGTTAAAGGCAATGTTAACGCTGAGAAACCTTCTACAAACCGTCTATAATAACCTGCTAATCCCAAAAAACTTTTGATCTCCGTCACTGATGTCGGTCTCTGCCAATTGATCACGGCTTCTATCTTGCTTGGGTCGACGGAGATTCCTTCTCCGGAAATCACGTGACCTAAGAACGCAACACGAGTCAACCAAAACTCACATTTGCTAAACTTAGCATACAATTAATGCGTCCTTAAAATCTGGAGCATTAATCTCAAGTGATTCTCATGCTCTTCATTACTCCTCGAATAGACCAAGATATCATATATGAACACGATCACAAACTGATCTAAGTATTCCTTGAACACTCTGTTCATTATATCCATGAAAGCAACTGGAGCATTCGTCAACCCGAATGGCATCACTGTGAACTCATAGTGGCCATACCGAGTACGAAATGCTAACTTATGAATATCCTCTTTCTTAATTCTCAGCTGATGATATCCCGTCCTCAAATCAATCTTCAAGAATATTAACACTCCTTGTAGCTGATCGAACAGATCATCAATCCTTGGGAGGGGATATTTGTTCTTAATGGTTACTTGGTTGAGCTGTCAGTAGTCGATGCACAGGCGCAATGATCCATCTTTCTTCTTAATAGATAAAACTGGTGCTCCCCAAGGTGATGCACTAAGACAAATAAATCATTTATCCAGTAATTCTTGCATATGTACCTTCAATTCCTTCAACTTAGATAACGACATTCGATAAGGTGCCTTTGAGATCGATTCTATCCCTGGTGCTAGCTCAATTACAAATTCAATCTCTCTTTCTGGCAGTAACCCTGACAATTCTTTTGGAAAAACATCTGGAAACTCTTGTACCACTGCAATATCTTCCATTTTCAGCTCTTCAACTGTCGTATCCACAACAGTTGCTAAGTACCCTCGGCAACCCTCATCTAACATATGAGCTACTTCCGACGACGAGATTAAGGAAATCGAAGGTCCTCCTCGATTCCCAACAAACTTAAAACTCTTACCCCCTAACGGGTCAAACTGGATCGCCTTGCGATAGCAGTCCATTTTAGCTCGTTGATTGGTGAGCCAGTCCATGCCAATTATCAAATCAAAATCATACATGGCTAGGACTAACAAGTCAATTTTCCCCACTCGCTCACCAATCTCTAACTTGCACCCCGAACATCCCAAAGCAGCAATAACTTTATCTTTTAAGGGTGTAGATATGCAAATTGTCGACTCCAACAATACAAGACTCAACCTTAGCATCCTAACATATTGCTTGGCAATGAAAGAATGGGTTGCTCTCGAATCAAACAAAGCATAAGCAGGTTGTTTGTTGAGCAAGACCGTACCTGTGATCACGCCAGGCGCAGCTTCTGCCTGACCTTGGGTAATCGCATACACAGTGCTCTGAACTGGAGGTCTCTGTTGTCCTCCTTGCAGTGCATTCTGAGGGGCATACCCTCCTATCTGTCTCATTGGTGGCAGCGGCGGCAACTGAAGTTGTCCTCTTTGCTTCTTTGGACAAAATCTGGCTATGTGGCCCTATTGGCCACATTCGAAGCATGCACCCGTCCTAGCTGGGCATGGTGCTATCCCGTGTCTTCTCCCACAAAAGCGACATACACCAACACTATTGGGTACTGGCCTATTAAATCCACTTTTCTTGCTGGGCAGGCCTTGGAATTTATTTCCAAAAATCGGCCTCTTTCCTTGGCGGATGTTGTCTCTATGAGAGTTAAACCTCGATCCAAATGAGGCAGCTCTATCATTATGATCTCTCTTGATCATCTGAGCCCTCTCATAAAGGTTATTATAATTTCTCCGATTCAAAAAATCAATGGGCTTTTCAACTCTGACTTGAGTCCATCTCTTAATCTTCTCACTCAGTTTACTGGATTCTCGACTAATTCAGGGGCATATTGTGACAATTCAGCAAATTTCGCCTCATATTGATCCACAGTCATAGAGCCTTGGCAAAGGCGCTGGAACTCAGCCATCTTCATCTCTCTAGCAGTCTCTGAAAAGTATTTCCCGTTGAAGGCTTCAACAAAGGCATTCCGTTCTGGGGCTACACCTTTAGGAAATATCGCTCCTTGAGTGGTTCTCCACCAAATACTCGCAATTCCTTCTAATTGGTGAACTACGAGGACCACTTTCTCAATCTCAGAGCACATCAATAGTGCAAATGCTTTCTCCAGTCCTTTGATCCATAAAACAGCAGCTTCAGGGTCTCCTGCCCCAGTAAACTTCGGTGGCTTTAATTTCAAAAACCGTTCCACTAAACTAGGCATCGGCCTCACAGGCAGGACTTCAGCAAGTACAGCGGCAGGTGCGGCTGCAGCAACAGCATTGGCAGTAGCAGTAGTAGCGGCTGCAACGGCGGCCGTAAAGGCAACTATTTAGTCCCGGGCCTGTTGCCCCATCACCTCACGCATAGCATCCAACGCTTGCATGATCCCAACTATTCACCCCGACACCAATGGGATGTGGTGCTGCTCCACTCGCGCTAGCCTCAGCTTACGCTCTACCTCGACCACCTCGGGCACCAACTTTTGTCGGTGTCCTAGTCCGAGTTACGGAGGAAAAAGTCCTCTGCCTAGGAGTTCTCGGCTCCTAATCGCTCATGGTGTCACTTTAATCTACTAACACCTGCTTCCAATTCAACACCGAATCAAAAACAAAGCGATTCAAACAACAAACAATTTTAGCATTTGGCTAACACAAACATGCACCGGCATGAATTTAAAGGCCATCCTACTACTATCTCATGAACCATCGCTCCTTATCACTCCAATCTTGAACTTAGCTCTGATACCACGAAAAGGGGATGTCACGCCCCGATCCTCGGGCACGCACACATCCTTCTAATTGGTCGATTTTAAAAATGCGATATCCCGAGACTATGTATCGTCGACCCTTTCAATTATTAAGCACATGCGGAAGCAGTTATAAATCCCCAGACAATAAAACAATGGGATAAAAAAGTAGGCCATATCTTTCATATTGAAATCCCCAACCAAACATTTATAAATGACATAAACCAGAGTACTTCACAACTATTTACAACTTTTTACTTTACTCTATTCACATCAAAACGGAGTTCATAAAAGAAGATGAAATTTCAATCCATCTAGATCGTACTCAAGATCCCTCTCGGAATTATCTTCTTCTTCCAAAAATACTTCTCCTCAAGTTTCACCTCTGAGTTCTCCTTCTCAGACTCCTCCTCCTCAGCTCCTCAGGTCCTGAAATGTTTTCCCAAAACCGGGATGAGACTACGTCTCAGCGAGTTCTACCTCACTAAGGCCTGATTAGTAAACCATTATATTACTGGGTTGCCTAAGCACAGCACGAGTCAGAGGACTTACCTTGGCCTTAGTCTCAACCTGCAATTCATGGTTATATACGAACACTTCACAAATCATAACGAACAATCAATCAAATCACGACAATCTGATCAAATCATTGATCAATCAAACTAGTTGATTGCATGTCAGACGGACCATTCTAGGTCAATGCTCTCGGGCCTCAAGTTCGCCAAAGTGACTTATCCACTAGACAATTGCGTGCATTCTTTAAGGCGTCGTTTTCGCCAGTAACATCTTTAGTCACCGAACCATGCATACCTATAACCATGTACTCAATAGATAATTGTATGCGTTCTTTAAGGCGTTGTTTCCGCCAGTGAGGTCCATAATCACCGAACCACACATGCCTATAACAATGTGAGTACTAGACCAATACGTGCGTTCTTTAAGGCGCCATTTTTGTCAGTGATATCTCAATCACCGAACCACGTAGGTCCGCAATAATTTATGTACTAGATCGATACATGCGTTCTTTAAGGCGTCGTTTTCGCTAGTGATATCCCAATCACCGAACCACATAGGTCCATACACCGTGTCTGATCGGTTCAATCCCAGAGTATTTCTAATTCACTCTCATGATTCCATCCATTTTACAATTCAATAAAGCATTATAAATGCTAAATAAACATACTCGGCCATCTACCAGTCAATCATTCAATTTCACTCAATTTCAAACAATTTAGGGTAGATCCCTAAAATATCACAATTTATTTAATTTCATGCAACGTAGAACTAAAATAAATAAATGGACTGTACCACGACAATCAGCACGAGATTTCAGTCGTCGGCCATCTCAATCCTAATTTCCGAAAAATAATCAATTAATAAATATTAAAAATTCAATTTAACTCAAACTAAACCCCGATTAAATAAACGGACTTCACCACAGTCATCAACATAATATTCCAGTCACTAGCCATCTCAATTGAATTTTTGGAAAATAAATAATTAATTAATAAATTTTGAAAATTAAATAATTAATATTAAAAATTTGATTTAGCTCAAAATAAAGCCCGATTAAATAAACAGACTTCACCACGGTCATCAGCATAATATTCTGGTCACTAGCCATCTCAATTGAATTTTTCGGAAAATAATTAATTAATTAATTTAATTCCGAAAATTAATATTTAAATACCAAAAATTCTACTTAGGCTCAAAAAGCCTAATTGGAGCCCACTAAGGGTCGGGAAAAATCCCGAGATGCTTTCAATAAATAGTAGACTATGTCTACTTGCAAATTGCACAATCAATTTGTCTAATTTACATCACAATTAACTAATAATCGCTAATCTATTCTAATCTAACCACATAAACCTAATTAATTAAAACTAAACAACCCTTAAGCATAATTAGCCAACTAATCAGGGATTAGTGAGATTACTCACCGGAATCGCGCACAAATCGAATCAATCTGACAGGGGCGACATGAGGAACAACAAACTCCAAAGCAGGCCTCGAGTTCGGGGCCCGGAAACGGCCCAAAAGCGGGCCCAAAGTTGCTGGATACCCACTCGGCCACTTGCTGGATTGGGCTGGCCGAAGCTGGTCCGGCGGCTAGGGCGGCGAGGGGAGGCCAGCGGAGGGTGAGGGGACACCGGGGAGGTTGGGTGGTGGCCGGACGAAGCTGGGCAGCAGCTGGAGGCAACTGATCGGGGCAGAACCAAGCTGAGCAGGGGCCGAACGGGGCTAGACGGCGCACGGAGAGGACAGCAGGCGTGAGCAGGAGGAAGCGGGGTGCGCAACGTCGCGCGGGCATTTGGAACGGCGGCGACGGCGAGCTGCAGCGTCTGCTCTTCTTCGACTTCTGGTTCGCTTGCACGAAGAAGAAAGAAGAAGAGAGAGAGAGAGAGAGAGAGAGAGAGAGAGAAGATGAGGATTGACCGGTCAAAAGAAAAAGAGAGAGGGAGAGGTCAGGCGGTGGGGCTGTCCGCACGAAGGGGGGAAAGAGGAGAGAAAAAGAGAGAGAAAGAAAAAGAAAAGAAAAAGATAAATACTATTCTAAATTTTCTTTTCTCTTTCCATTTCCCTTTCTATTTTCTTCCGGTCTTCGATTTTTCCTCCGATAATTTCTTTCTTGAAATTTCAGACTCAGCAATAAATTGATAGACGATAAGACGGTCCTAAAAATGAATTGTGACACGCTCAAATATTCGATTCCCAAAACCGAATTAAATTTCATAATTAAAATCAACCGAATGTGATTTTAGTCCAATCCAACAAATTAAGTAGCTTTTAAGGATTTTACCACAGATATATCCATTAACAGCTTCACCCACTAGGTTAGTTAACTCATGAGTGATTAGCTCAGTGAAAAAGGACCATAGGCGCGTCGACGATATGCACATTTCATTTTATCGAAACAGGATCGAATTTCAGGATATCACACTAATTATCTTGTGAGTGGTCAACTCAAAGAAAAGAACTATAGATGTAAATCGATGAAAAGCCCAACTCATTCTATCGAAAACAAGGCTTGAAACTCAGGATGTCACAATCTTAATTCATTTGTCCTTAGTATAGTTGTGTATAGTTCTATTTAAGGGGTAAGTGAGTCACATATCTTAGGCGGATTTTCATTCGTGTGAGAGAATGGATCATATGGTATAGTGCTTTGAATATTTCATTGTTGGGCATTAGCTCACTCTTGTTATTGTTCACTTTTTTTTAGATCCTTAGACATGGCTACAATTCCTACCACCCCTATTGCACGCTACGGTGCCCCAATAGATTTTCGGAGTATGAGTTCACCGATCCGCACTTTCCTTTTATCTCTTTTGTACACTACACAACCACTCTTTATATAGATGCAAGTCCACTAACCGGTCGTATCACCTATCCCTTTGTGGTGCTCTATGCCAACATTGGAGGTTATTTGAGTGGTCCTCTGCCTTTCTCAGAGGACAGCAACAGTACTGATGAGTGCTAACGAGGAGCCGTAGGCAAGGGTGACTGAGATGGTAGGGATCCATTTTTGAGACATTGTTTTGACATTTTTATGAGATTGAGCTGTTTGAATGGATGGTAGGTTGTAGATAGTTAAAGGCACGGATGATGGCTGAGTGGATAGCCTGTGGGTGTAATATATCCTTTTGACCTCCCAGTGCAGTCCAGTATCACTCATGTTTATAAATAATACATGAAATGAAAGTGTTGTTGTTTTTCTCATACATTCGTCCATTTATGGTGATGGTTGCTTGATGTTTTAATTTTGACTTCCGCTCATGTTAAGAAGTGAAAGATTAATATTTTGCATTAGTAAGGTGGTGGACTAGGACATCACAGGTGATGTGACTAGCACTTCTAATTTGGTGATCTAATCTGATCAACGACGCCTCGAGATTCCTATTGTTCACGCCTCACACCATTTCACGACACACACCCAACCACAACGACGAGCCTCGTTCTACCCTTGGCCGAGCCGCCAGCCGATGCTACTCACCTCTGTCTCGCAAAGCCATAACCTAATAACTCCAAGAGTTGCTTCAATCACATCTCCAACTCCCTACTAGTGAACACGATTACCCCTTATGTCAAGTTGTCCTCACCATCATCGTTCCCCCTGCTAATCTAGCTTCACGGGCACTATCACGTGAAATAACCATTTTCGGCTAAACACGCCAAGCTCCATTATTGGCGAGATGTCACATCCTGGATTTTTTGATCCTATAATTATAGACAGATTATTATGGACTTAGAATATTTAAAGCGGGCCAGATAGATGCCGTAGGCCTCTGGAATTTAATATAGGCAATCATGTGTTCGTAAAGGTGTCACCTATGAAACATGTGTCAAGGTTTGGAAAGAAAGGAAAAACTAAGTCCAAGATTCATAGGACCTTTTGAAGTTTTGGAAATGGTTGGAAAATTGGCATATCGGATAGCCATACCACTGAAGCTGTCCAGCATACATGATGTCTTTCACGTGTCTATGTTAATAAATATGAGCCAGATCCTGCACATGTGTTGGACTTTGAAGTGCTCGAAATAGACGAAATGATAAGGTATGTGGAAGAGCCTGTATAAATTCTAGATCGAAGAGAATAGGTGCTAAGGAATAGGACCATACCTTTGGTTAAAGTTTTATGGTGATACCACGACTCAAAGGAGGCAACCTGGGACAACGAAGAAGAAATTAGACACAAGTATCCTCAGCTCTTTCAATGAGTCCGGTAAGATTCCAAATTTCGAGGATAAAATTTTCTAAGTAAGGGAGAGCCATGACATCTTGGATTTTCTGACCCTATAATTATAGATGGACTATTATGGACTTAGACTATTTAAAGCGGGCCAGATGACAAGCCCAATGGGTTGTAAGGAAGGTGTGGGCTTAAAGAGTTAACGAGCTATGTTAAGATAATGAGTATAGGCTCGATGGGCCAAAAGATGAGTTATGGATGAGCACGGGCTTGATGGGCCAAAAGATGAGCCATGGACTTGGATCTAGCTTGGGATAGGCCAAGAATTGGGTTCATTAGATTATAAATTAGGCCCAAGGAACCGTGGGATGAGCTTGGTGAGCCAAAGACATGCATTTAGGCCTGAGAACTTTGATTTTCGATTAAGATTATAGATTAATCATACGCGAGATTTGATTAGGATCATTTTAAAATTTATAAGCGACTATAATTTTCTAATCGAACACTAACTTTAATATTTTTTTCGTGATTATTCTTTGTTTGCGATCGTAGACTAATGTCGAGACATTACGCGTTGATTTGACTCATGTAAATTCATAGACCTTTATTGTTATGAAAGGATCAAAAATTTGCAAATTCGGAATGAAATTAAGAGAAAGACATAAGTAGACTAATTACAAGGATTAGGACTTAATCCTATCCCCTCCTCAAGTGCCAAATGTTGATCATGAAGGAGAATACAGGCAAGGACTGTGTGTTTCACTTCCTCGATAATTCCTTCAGTACCGAAATCTCCATGGGGATCATCACTATGCTTTCTATCATCATTACTTTCCTGGGGATTCAAAACAAATCTTGCACATAAACTTCATACTTCTCAGCATTCATGCCCTCTCCCAGAAACCGACCCATCTCTCTCTATTTCCTCTCCCCCTCTTCCTCTTTTCGTCACTTGATCAAAACCAAAGCTTAGCAAATCCAACGACTTTTTCTTCTTCAAGCGTGAGCTTGAGAGTGGATTCTTGAAGAGGATCGAACCACGACCAGCACCGGACGACTAGGTAAGGAAATGATGGGGTACTAAAATCGAATTAATCCGCTGTTTATCGACAGAATTTGTGGAGCATACTGGATAGTGGCGATTTGGGTCTTGATGCTTCTGTTTTGGGCTTGGATGGACTAGATGAGAGTTCAAATGAAGTCTTGAGCCTTTGCTGTGAAGATCGGGGTCGGATGGGCAATGACCAGAGCACGAGGAAGCCGTGGGTGTCAAGACGGTTGAGTAGGAGACTATTTTGGCATAGACGTGTGCTGCATGTGGATCTTGGGTGGTCGTGAGGTGAGTTTGGGTTCGGGTTTGGACTGTAGGTCCGTTACACGAATTTCGCTGGTAGTCAAGATCGTTTTGGGTTCTGTGGGTGCGGTGTCGAGTCCTAAAGGAGACCGTAGATCAAATAAAAGGCTTGTGGTGATGGTAGATAGAATCTAGAACTCGTAGATGGCCTGTTCGAAGAGAAAGACGCAATGGAAGCTGGTTTAGGTGTCGTTTGGATTACAATGAGTTGTCGTAGGAAAAAACTAGCTTTCCTAAGTCTGCGCTAAAGAATTCAAGCTTCGACGGATCATTTAAGAGTGTTTTATTGTGTAAACTAGCTGGTGTGTACGTGGTTCCCACAGAATAGCAGGCCGACCAGTGAGAAACCGAAGTACCTAGGGACAATCCAAGAATTTTCTACACTTATCAGGACTTAGTTGGAACTTATACCCTTTATGAAAGTTGTAGAACACATTCTTAGGGACAAGATATCAAAATATGAGAACAAACGGTCGAGATTTGGATAGTGAAACGATCTTTCTTCAGTAGGCACTTAATCTGGAAAATTGTTGCAGAATCTAGGGGTTAATACAGTAGGTTGCTGCTCTTTATACAGCAAGGATCAGGCTTAGGTTCCTTCATGAAAAATGTTAATCTATGTTTCTTCTATAACCTGTTAAAAATTTTGTAATTTTTTGACAAGATTCGATGCATTTGCACTTGATGTCCCTTTTGTTTACTGTTCTAGTGGCTTTTGGGGAGTGTAATGGTCTCTCAATCTTGGTTAGTTGATGCATAAATATGTCTCTTCCATATTCGAAGTATGATCATTTGAGTGGTTGCAATTTGTGTCTTATGAGTACAATGAGTGCAGCATGTTCGAGACGATGTGTGTGAGCATTGAATTTGTGTGCACTTGAATAGATATGCATGTCGTTGAGATGATGTATTTTTGAAGGTTTGATGCGTGAAATATGTGAATAAAATGAGCTAAGAGATTTCCATCGGTATTGAGATACCGGTGATGACCTAGGAAGTGGGATACCCATGCTTTGTGATCTTGGATGCCTCAGTTGAGTGAGATACCGGGATGCCTCAGAGTGAGATGTGTCTGTGTGATCAGGGATGCATTGGTTATGAGATACTCAGATGCCTTGGAGTGAGATATCTCCCTTGCTGTGTGATCATGGGATGTCTTAGTTGTGTGATACTGAGATGCCTCAGAGTGAGATGCCCACAATAGTGATATCGTGGAGGTTCGGATGTGAGATTCCAAAAGTGACTCAACCAGCCCAACTTGTGATCCGATGAATAAACTCATCAAGGGTGGATTTGATATACACAAGATAAAATAATTCCACTTGGCGTGTGAGTTCATCTATTGTTGTTGCATCTCATCTCAATTTTGGTTGGTAGCATAAAGCATTATGCATATTTAGCGTGATTAGTATGAGGCGATTAATCATGCGACATCATAATATCTATTTAGTCATACATGTAATGATTTTGTCTTATTACGTATGAGCTATTTAGTTATATCTCTTGCATTCTTTGGTGACTGTGGATTGTCTAGTTTAGGACCTTATTATTTCTTTTTTGGGCATTGCTCATTCCTTTCTCTTTTTGAGATCGTTAGTATGGATGTACCGTCCTTTTCATGACGTGTATGACCTCGATATTGAGCTGACCTATACGCGCTACGAAGCCACACTCTGGATGGATGACAGAAGGGTAAATTGGATTCCTATAAGATTTATGGCATGGTTTATAAACCATGAAGGAGAGCTATTTGGCCCTCTTCAATTTGACGCTGATGGACCTAGAGCTGAGGCAGGTGGCACTTAGGCGCCCAGTTCGTGACGAAGCCAGAGAAGATGTCTTTTGTTTTTTTAATGGATGTGGACTAGAATTTAGGGGTAATGAAGTTAGGAACCCCTTTTACCATTTTCCCTGGTTTAACACTTACACTTTTGAGCGTAAACTCGTAAATACATATGTACATAGGTGCAATACTTGTAATTATTGCAGGTCAATGCATGTAAAGCCCGAAACGTTTCAACAGAAAGTGAAATGAAGCCCTCCATAATCCCTGTATGTGTTCTCAGTTGGAATGACTAATGTTAAGTGATATGACTGATATGATCATGACTTATAATTGTTCTAGACCATATAATATCCATATTATACATGCTAACCAATTAGGTCGGAATACTTGGTAAGATAATTAATTTAAATAGGTCCTATCATGACATTATATTATATAGTTTCTGCTTACACTTAGTATGTGACACTGCCGAGATGTCCCATGAGACACTGTGAACCATCGCAAGTTCGTCCCTGAACCATTGTTGATCATTTCAAATTTAGCAATGTGATCTTCAAATTAGGTAAAAATCTTATCTTTATTTTATTCGAATATTTTACTGCCTAATTCTAATATGTCGCGATCAAAATTAAATATTTGGAATTATATCCCACATCCATAAGGTTTTCAAGCATTCTTTAAATTAGGAAAATTTCCTAATTTCAAAACATGCTATGGTCGACAATCCGATGTCATGCCTATGATATGATTTGCGATTGCACGGAAAATCAACCAATCCAATCCTCATGCTGTAGGATACGATTCATTAATTTTATGTCATTCCAAACTTGAATGGATATGGGTAATATCTTGGATGATTGAATATTGTCTTTGATTTTCATTTGATTCTTTGTTTTGATTTGATTTGATTAGATTTGATTATTTCCTTATAAAAAAATCCAAAAAATCGCATAGGATTAAGGTAAATATTAATAGATAACACCGCATGTTTAAAGTATATTGCATGTGTAGATAATTTTTTTAAAATCAATCAGAATGGAATTTAGAATCTTTTCTTTTCTAGATAGATTGCATGCTAGGATAGAGTTTATATAGTTAGGATATGATTCCAACTTAATTTAAGATTTGGCTTATTTTAATTCCTAAAATGAATTGGATAATATTTCAAATCTAGATAATTTATTTTCATTATTCATCCAACATCGTGCCTTAAGTTTAAGGATTTCACGCAAGACCAAAGCATGAATGATTAGTCATTGACCTTGCTAAAAACTTTTATATTGATAATCGTTCAATGCATGTCATGTTCAATGAACTTTTTCGAGACAAGCACTTGGGTTTTAGCTCAAATATCATAATGCCCAATAACTTATGACTCACCATCCCCTAAGATATCCAATACTTAATGCCAAAGCTTAAGAATACACTGGTTTCAACATGATCATAAATATTCTCTCGATGATCCATCGACCAGTAGAATTTTAAGGATTCAGTTTTTGTAAATATGTCATACATATTCTTAACACCTTAAGAATATTTTTCTATCGCAACTGATTTTACAGACTCATTCATATAAATGGGACATTGAATGAATATTTCTTTTCCATTAAATAAAGAATGCAACTTAAATCCCTAACGCATAACTATTACATGGTTACTTTAGAGCATATAGCTAAGAAGCGTGCCATGTGTGCTTGTTTATTTAGAAACACAAATGCTTGTATGATAGATAAATGTAGTGCATTGTTTATATTGGGTAAGGATGTAGCATGTGATGGCATCTCACGTGACATCATGTTGTGTAGTGACATGTTATGTCATATGATAGCGTGTCGTGTTTTGATGTGTCATGTGATGATTTGTTGTATGACAACCTATCATATGATGACGTGTCGTGTCATATTTCAAAATATTATGTGATGATTTGTTGTGCGACAATGTGTCGTGTAATTTAAGTGACTATATGCTCTGATTTTTTATGTTATGATGCATGTATATACAAGCTTTGAAATGACAAAGTATTATCCGGCTTAGTTGGGTATGTTAGTCATCTTGAAGGATGTTGTTAAAATATTTAATTATTAAATCATACATTCATCTCATAATTTAAATTTTTATAACAGTCCGCTGAAATTTCAAAAAATCTCATATGGCATCGAAGTAGGGGATCCTGATTTTAAATCTTTTTAGACCACATTTGTTCCTCTAATAAAATACTTACATGTTTGGTAATAGGCAAATAAACTTGACTAAGCATGGAAGGAGTAAAAATATTTAAATATTAAACCACACATTTCTCTAACAATTTAAGCTTTAAAACGGTTGACACTAATCCACACAAAATCTCACAGATGTAGTGGTCTATTCCAATTTTATAAAATACTGGAATTCAAAGAGTTGAAAATAGTCTTCGTGAAAACTATAACTATGAAGTATTTTTTTATGGAAAATATGAGCACATGCGAGGCTGCTCGACCATTTTTATTCAAGATTTTCTACTTTAAGTGTAGCAAAAATTATGACCTAATTAGATATATAACACCTCTTATTCTTAATTCAACATAATAACAACGTATTTTGATTTTCAAGTATATATATAAGCATGATAACTGTCATGTCCCAAACCTTACCCTTGCCATGGGAACGCGACATCCTCCACGATGGGATTAATTTACGATGTCTCAGGAAATGTCATCATCCCATTGATTTTATCTTTTATATTAAGCACATGTGGAAGCATGCAATCTCCAACACCCAATCATCAACATGGATAGTAAGGAAAAACAGATACATATCACATAACTTACATGCTTTATTTATGTACTTGGAACATTTTAAATTTGCAAGCCCAGCATTTGAGGCATTCCGAACTAGTCATCCTTACATAAAAATATATAAGGAGGTTAGTCCTAACTCCTTCTATAAGGACAGCTACCAAAAATGGTTCCCATCAAAAGCTGATGTCCTCACGGCTATGGCTCGGGCTCTGGGTTGTAGTTGGGGTCGGACTTGGGGTCATCACAATGCCATCGGGAGAGGGCAGCATTGACTCATCGGCATCACCGGGCGGTCCGTTGAACCCACGCAGAGAACTGTAGAAGTCCTCGTTGGCCCAGGCAAAGCAAGCTATAGACAGATGGAGAACTAAAACACCCCACCTCGTCCACCCATACAATCGTGTTATGCTGCTAGAAGAGTATGTCGGTGGTAGCATCCTCAAAGTCAAGCACCATGACTTCCATATATGCAGGGAGCCTGAAACATGAGGTTGGTAGGGAGACCGAAACATGAGGGTGGTAGACTCATATCTAGGTTCTGAAAAAGGTTAAACAACAAATGAGTTGAAAACTTAATCAATAAATAAAAATCCTAAATCTCGTATAGGCAAATGCCTCGCATTGGAGCCTTATGATTACCCAACCCAAAGATGTCAATGGTAGATCAATAACAAAGCCTATGCTTTGATTTAAGTATATATGTGATGGAGCTTATTCTCTACCTAAATCTCTCAAGTCCTAAACAAAGTCATGTAAATCCACATGTGTCATAAATAGTGCAATTTAATAGCCAATAATATTCACACATATTGAATATTAGTATATAAAACATCATCAAAGCCATGGAGACTCACACAACGGCTTTTAGAATCTCCACATGCCTTTCACTTCATAAATAACAACAATCATAGCATGTACGTGCCTTCCAAGTCACTAAAAATGACAATTAAAGTATACACGTGTCTCATGCATCTCATATAAGGCCATGTCAAAAATGCACGAGCCATAAAACAACTTCCAAAGTATGCACATAACAATCAAATACTTCACACATATTTAGCGCCTCAAGAATCACATGATATCCCATATTATCATGCTATTTCGAGTCCAATTATTAATCACACATCACCAAAATCCTCTAGCTCTGTTAGAAACCTCCAGAATAATCGCCTCGCTTGAGTATGGCATCCGAACCTCGTCGGGCATCATTCCGATATAACACTCCTACGAACGGCATCCGGAACCCTCTAGGCATTACTCTCCGACATCTCTTGATGGTGGCATCGTCCCCTAATACCTTGGTGACGAAATTCCTGACAAGACCATGCGAATCAAGCACACAAGTACCAGTTTTATATTTCATATTAGTCCAAGTATGAATACCCCAAGGGCGTTCTAAGCGATGTGAAACTCATCACCTATCATAAATGCATCAATAAAGTATGTTGAGTACAAAACCAGAGTCGAGGCTTGACCCGTGACATTTGAGTACCAGTCTAAGTCAAACCTGGATTGAATGATATGCCTCAATATCGTCGAACCAAAAGAGTGACCTAACCCGGCACACTTCCATGTATGTCTAAGAACTAACACCATTATAGATTTGGAGGCTCAATTTGAACTCAAGCATCGACTGTGACCTATGGTCTTCTATATGCGAAGATCACATCCATATTGCAACTATAATACTTAAATATCAAATCTCATAACAACATAAATGGACAATTCAACCACAATGGTTATAACATACAATAAACCACATTACATAACCTTATACAACTAACCAAGGCAATCAAACATGAAGATTAAGCCTAGGTAACATTAATAAACGATTCACAAGCAATAATTATGGTAAACCTCCAACTTAAGCAATAACCTAAACCTAAACGAACTATTTCCACAAACCACGCCAACCCGAACCACCTCGACAAACACATCTTCACTCCTCACTCATCCCCAAGCCTAATAGTCCAAGCATATAATGAGCAAACCATACAAAATTAATCATGTGAGCTCCTTAACCTAGGATAGTCCTACGATACTAGAAATGGACTTAAATCCAAGTTACATAACATAATGCCTTAGCCAACATTTATGAAATCCACTTACTAACAATTGAACAAGATGAAGGACCATCGATGGTCGCTAGAGGATAGCAACACAGTAGTTGCATAGTGTGGCACGGGGACAGTAGCAATTGGCGGATGGCGGCGACACAACGACAGACAATGGACAAGCGACCAAGTGAACGGCAGGTGACTAGGCGGACGGCAAGCAACTAGGCGGACGACAACGACGCAACAATGGATGGTGGACAGGTGACTAGGCAAATAGTGAGCAACCAGGCGAACAACGGTGACTAAGCTGGGAACGCCAGCAACTTGCACGAGAGAGAGAGAGAGAGAGAGAGAGAGAGAGAGGGAGAAAGGAAGAGGGAAGAGAGAAGAGAGAGAGAGAGAGCTTAAGGAAGAATGACAGCTTGAAGAGAAAGGGGTTAATCACCATTAATGCACCATGCATTATTGTCCTCTCTTCATGATGGCTTGAAACTTGGAGGACAAGATGCAAATTTAGCCCTCCATCTTGCCAAGATCATCACCTAAGATCAAGGGCTAAGTTTTCTTCTTGACTTCTCAATTATTGGCTAGGTTCAAAAAGTGAAATGGTCCATTCCCCCTTATCTACGCCAAAGTGGCGCCTACACCCTTTTAATGGCCTCTCAAAATTTGTCTCATCTCAATTTAAATCTTAATAGGTTAAATTGGCCTCACCTCTAGGTCCACAAAAATCTATGTCCACAAATTAGCACATTTCTCCAATTAATGCACTAACGGTTCACTAAAAAATTTTCAATTGGAAAATAATGCCTTGATAACATCAATAGTTGATACTCATAATTGGACTGGGGTTTATGGCTAAGTTTCGATCGGAAACAATTTTAACGCGATCCACATGAATTTAGGCGGCATTAGCAGAACTCGTGCAACCAAACTCAAATTGAGTTTAACTCTTGTTTAGGGTTTTATGCATGACTTTTAGTTGAGTTTGGTTGGTCGATGAATGACCCTCAATTATAATGTAATCGAGTAGGATTGATCAGCTTGTCTTGACTCACGGTTGTTCGGGATCGAATTAGGATTACATTGACCATGCGGCGTCACTTGTAATAGGCATATCCTCAAGCTAAATCGATCTATACATGTCCATTGACTGACTCATCACAGCACTTGATCGCCTACAGCGACCCTTATGGTCAAACAATCATTTCACAATCGACTACTTCAGTCTATCGCAGCCTTAATCCTGAGTTGCCTTGCCCCTAATCAGCTAATTAACTCATGAACAATCCCTAGAATCGAGTCACAGCCTATCTTCATACCGACGTACTAATCCTTAGTCCATTCCTTACAATCTAGATAGGGATTTGAATTAAAAATGTTACAATGACAACGCATGACATTATTTAGAGAGGAATTTAGACTTACGAGGTGTTTTGAGTATTTTTTCCCACACTTGAGAAGAATCCTACCACCAATGATCGTCAAGAATTGCACCAGAATCTTCAAAGACAACCAATACAAGTGAGAATCTTCAAACATTCGGAATTTAAAATAGTTCTTATTTATGCTTTAAAACGGCCCTCTTTTGATCCCCTTATTCGTTTAATTCCTACGTCTATTTGTTTCTTGATAAAGTTTGATACAAAATTTGACTCTTACTTTTCGTTTGTTTTAGATTTTATTGATCGGATTCTTGATGGATCAAAAAAGTCATGATTTGATTTTTTTTTAATGAAAATGATTTTGAATCATGAAAGTTTCAAGGATTTTGCTAACGTCATCTAGATCCGACAGCACGAATAAAAAAAATGCAACATCTCATGATATGGGGATATTAGATTGGGGCAAACTAAGTTTCATCCTAAAGCTTTCGACCAATGCTATCTAATTAAATCATCTGATTGAGTTTTCAACGAGGTTCAACTTTGAGCAAAGTTGAACAATCCTAAGCCACAATTGGAATGTCTACACTGGGATAGCATTCATGCAAAATGTGAACAGATAATTTGAATAGTAATATTCTTCGTCTTTCTCGGTCAAGACCAGGATTAAATCGCCAGCTTGCGCGTTCAATGAGGGAATGTTACGATCATTGGCGGTTAACCGGGTCATCGATGAGCCACGAATTGAACCAAAAAGTACCAAACATCATCCAATCAATTTTTAAGCCGGGTTTTTTTTTTTTTGGGTCGAAAAATTTTTAAGCCGGGTTTTTTTTTTTTTTTTTTGAGCAAAATTTTTAAGCCGGGTTGGCCAAGGTATAAAATGTCCAAAAGCCCACCACCCCCAAGTAACGCGCTCATCGCGCAGCCCCAGGAGAGACGAAAGAGCATTGATCGACCGATTCAGCAGAATCACCCTCCGTGGAATCAGCAAAACCCTAGTTTTTCTCTCTGAAATCCTAGTCTCACCTTCTCTCCAAGCAACAACCGGTCTCATTCATGCTCTGCGAATATAGATAGGTATATAATTTATCTCCCTTTGTTCCCCATGTCAGGAAAATTACACTCTTCTTTTCTTCGTTCCGTTTCCAGTCCCTGAAGCTCTTGAGGTTTCTCCTCCGGAATTTTGGAACGAGGGTCTTTTCCTTTTTTTGGAATTTCTATCGAAGTTGTAGTTTCTCGTTGAGTGAGGCTCCAAGGGCGTGATCGCATCTGCTGAGTTACGTGCCTGGACGTTTTGGGTCGCAGCAACTTTTTTGTTAGGAATTTGTTTAAGGTTTGTTATTCTGGGTATCTGGAATTTGATTGTTTCCGCGCTGTTAAAGGTTTCGGGTTTGGTTTCTTCCTTCGGGTTTGGTTTTCTTGAAATCCGGTTCGGATATTTGGGATGGAGGTGTTCTTGCTTTATGTATCCCGCATTTTGGAGGTAGGAGTTTTGGCCGTGGAAGAGAAATTTCCCATATTGTATTTGTCCTTCTGTATGGTGTGGCTTGAATAGACTGGGCAATCCATTTCGGACATCTTTTAAGTGGAGGCAAGGCAACAGAGTAAGAGCTAGCTTAGAGTCTTGAGTGACGTCATTTGCAGCTTGAATTCAACTCAAATTCAACTCGCAAAGCAATGGCTTAACATTGGGCTCAAGTCACGTTGAGCTTGAACTGTGTTTCTCAAGCTCCACCTCAAGCTTGAGCTTGTTTTATGTGAATGGGAAGATTGGGCAATACGGCTATTAAGGCTTTTTCATGTCAGTGGGAGCAATTTTCAGCTATATAGCTGGCTCTAGGAATCTATTTTGGTAATTGGTGGTATTAAAATGTTTGTTTGGCATGAATTAATAATGCTAATCGATAGGAAAGTCCCGCATCTGCCTTGCCAGCTCAGGTTCTCTTGTCAGACTAAGAGCTTTCAAGAAGCTGGCTGTTGTCATGCTGTTTAGAGGGATTAAAGCACTTTTTTCTTCTGATACACTGGGGTGTGAATTTAATAGCGATGAGATGATGAATGGGTGCTGATGATTTAGTTTAGTTGTATGGACGCAGTTGAGTGAGAAAGAAACCCTTACTGGTCTTTGCTGGATCCATGCATCAATTTATTGCCTGTCTGATTAGCTTCAGTTTAAGTGTGTAGTCTGCCTTTGCCTTTCATGTCTGATGCTTAGAGCAACTTCCTGGCAGGATTGGTAGTTCACTTTCAATCCTGCGCCTTCATTTCTAACTTAGATGCGATATGATTGAGTTCATCTGATATTTGTTTTTGTGCCTAACAGACTGCCTTTGCTTTTCATGTCAGACTTGCTTAGATCAACTTCTTAGCAGAATCGATAATCCACTTTCCTCTGCAAATCTAAGTCACATGCAATATGGTCGATAGTAATTCACTTTCCTCTGATGTGTTCTTGTGCCTAACAGATCTCTGCCTATGGAGGCACAGCATCTTTCTGTTGATTCAGAGTTGGTTACTAGTAAGAAATTGGTGAATAAACTGGGAACTTCTTTTGATGGGGTACGCATTCAAAATGCTCATGAATTTGAAAGTTCTTGTGATGGGGTTGATCATAGCAATGATGAGGATGCTGATGAGCTCAAGGAATGTACAAAATCTCATCAAAAGATGCTGGACAATGCAATCCGGCCTTCTCCAAGCAAGCTTATGTCTCCACATATATCTTCTGATGAAGAGGATGAGGAAGAGCAACCAAACTTAGAATTGCAGGAACTCTTTTATGAAGAAATTGTGGATAATCCGACCCTTGGATGCTCAGTATTCTCGCCTGTAAGTACCGTTTTGTCCCATGGCGCTGTTTGTGTTTACTTCAAGCTTTCTCTTTTTTGGCTGGGTACACATGAGGCTGTAAGATAATTTGCTTGTGTATAGGAACTTGTGCAGGTATTGTGCCTTTTTCTGTCTCTCTGACTGATGATTACCCAGCTTCGACTCTGTAGACTGGCTTGTGATGATTCATAAGAGATGGATTGGAGACAAATACTTAGTTCTTTGACTATTCTGTTGCTGTCAGCATATTAAGATTGGATCTTTTAGTATGTCATTTGATGCACATGCATGTCTATCTGCAATACTTGGCATATAGCTGTTTCTTTGACCTGGTTATGGTGAAATTGGAGGGATACTACTGCAGCAAAATTAAATGAGCTTTATACCAGGAACTGTGGTAAATCTTATGATGGGTTTTTTTTTTTTTTTTTTTGGTCCAACTTATAATGGGTTGGATGGTATAAAATTGCAGCCAGACTTTTATCCAGTCCCCCAAATATCTTCTCTGATAAATCATTAATTTTTCATGCTCAGATGTTTCTCATCTTAATCCCCGTGTATCACTTTTTTCAGGCTCCTCTAGAGCTAATATCTGCCTTTAAAGGTAGCCGTGAGAAACAAGGGGAGCTCCAAGGAAGCTCACAGTGACATGGGCTCCTGATGTTTATGATCCGACTCCGACACAACTATTAGAGATAATTACCAGAGGGACAAAGCAGAAAAAGCTTCCCAAGAAAGAAAAGATAGGTGGAAAGGAAGGCCAAAGGGCAAAGAAACCACACGAGGAGGTGGTGGAGGTAGAGACTCCTCACGAGGGGGTGGTGGCAGCAAGGATAAGAAAAAGAAACAGAATCATAGAACCGGGAAATCTGGTAAGTCATATAGTTTTGTGGATGACGATAGATCAGATAACTATTCGTACTGATGATGTCAAATTTTTCATGAAGCTGAGATGAGAGTATGGTTATATAGGGATCTTCACCATCTTTTCGATTAGTAAGGAGGTTGAGGAACAGGAAGATATATCTCATAGTTGAATTTTTTGGGGCATAATTTTATGAACTTTTAGTTTGATATGCTGGGAAATATTTTCCTGATTGGACAGGCTCTAGTTGAGTAAATATTATAGTTCTTCAAAATTTAGCCGAGCCCCTCCTGTCCTGGGGAGCTGCTCTTGTACATATTTTTGCTTCTCTTCACTTTCTTGGTGCCGGCTAATGAAAATATGAAGGAAAGGTGCTTCTTGGTGTTGCATTTCTCATGTCTATTATAAGGAGTATGCGATTCAAGTTAATATTGCATCTTGATCTATTGTGGAAAAACATTGTCATGATGTTATGTCATACCCCCTGGATGAGCTACAACTTCCGGGAAGCTTCAGGCATCTTGATTTTCTTCGTATTCTTGTCTCAAATTTCGAAAATGTTATAAGTCTTGTATGTGAAAAATCTTTTGAGTTTAATCTGTATAAAGATTCAGCTCCCTAGTAGAAAGCATTCTCGATTGACATCGAGAAAACTGCCTATGCCATCGTACTCTCATTCAACAGTGCTTCGAAAGCCCTGGAAATAAGAAGGTACACGTATGGTCCCTAAAGTTGAACTTGTAATTCATGCAGTCGAAGTCCTTAACATGTAGAATTATTGTCAATCAAGTTACAAATTCCAATATGTTGAAGCTCCGCGAACTAAAAGTCTGGTTAAAATATTTGCCACTGTTAAGTACGTCAATTTGATCAGATTGGTTGAAATTGATTGCGGATGTCATCCATTTTTCCCCCATGCTTTTGGTTGGCACCAACGGTCACATCAATTTCGAGTAAGAATCAAAGAACAAGGGAGCTACATAAAAGAATTCTGTAAGCACAAGCGCTTGGAACAAATCATGAATTCGAGGATCATGGTGAAAAAACAGTGCGAATGCGGGAATCAAATATGCACTTTTTCCTAAATGAGCAAACTACACAAGAATCCAGATGCGTTGATAGCTGGGTTGGGGGAGGGAGGGAGGGAGGGAGACCGCAAGAAGCTAGAATTCAGGCATGGCAAAAGCAAAATATCAGAAGCAAAAAGGAACATGAAAAGTTGAATAGCACGTGATTTATACATATCAACTTAATATATGAAGACTTGACAATCCTCATCCCAAACAATGGTTTTGATCCACTTCTCAATTAATCCAAGAGTATCAGGCACCAAATAAATTAGAGCGTAGAACCACAATCAAGAATGGGAACAATGGACACAACAAGCATTAACCACACCATCCAACGGTCTTATTGGTCCTGAAACCAGTTTGCGAAGGTTGGGACTCTTGTTGAGGTGGAGGCCTCAGCTCCCTTGGTTTCGCAGGGTCAACAAAAATAACCCATCCATCTAGAAATTTAGCATTCATTCCTTCTCTGGCTTTCTCTGCTTCTTCAATTGTTTCGTATGTGACAAAGCCAAACCCTTTGATCTGCCAGACATCCTATCTGTAATAACCTTTGCTGCAAGATTGCAAGATGACATACCAGAACAAGCAATTTAGGATCTGATCTTATCAGACAGATGCTGCAAAAGAACAAAAGATCAATAAGTCAAGGGGCGTACCTTCAACAAGATTTCCAAAAGCTGCAAATGCCTCCTGAAGCTTTTCATCTGTCGTCATTCTAGAAAGGCCTGTTGAGCACAGCAGAAAAGGGCATCCACTCAATCATACAGTATGACTTATTTAAGCAAATCTCATTACAGCTCTTACATAAAACAAGGGAAAGTTCCAGGCATAAGACTATGAAACAGTATGATATGCTAGTGAGAATAACTTGAGATGACAAAGCCAAAGTTACACCTTTCAAAATTAACTCTTGGATATATACAACAGAAAAGATTCCAAGCCATATATACATCAAATAGTAACCATTGTTTGGGCATACTTGGTAACGTCAAAATAACAGAGTAGTAGATAAACTAAGGTGGGAAAGTTGATTCTTCCCTTTCCTTGTTTGGAAGAGGGAACCCCCATTAAATAACTTTTCTTTGGAAAAACAAGGGTGATTTTCAATAAGAACACATATCTAAATTTAACATAGCAGGCCCTAATTACAAGACTATTAGAGTTGAAGCACGCAGCATCATGAACCGGAAGCAGCAGGACAAGCGCATAAAACAAAAGGAAACAACTTTAACCTTGTCTCCAACCGATACATAGCAGCTTTCCTCTCAGGATAACCGAACTAAAAGCTCCAGAACTTCATGACTGCTTCTCTATGCAAAAACTTGTCAACATCAGATGCTAAAGTGGCCAAGCTACTCCCACATTTTCTCAAATTTGGTCCAAAGTCCAACCATCACCTTCTCCTCTTTTAGGAGTGATGCCATTGTCCTTTCTCAGACTTACATTCAGGAACTGAAGTATCTCTAATTAACAGATTCTGATACAGTATATAATTCATTGTGCCCATACTTGTCAATAGATTTACATCAGGACAGTGTCCAAAATGGTCGATCATGTCAATTAAGCAACACCACAGAACTAAAAAAACAGGTGCTTAGGCTAGTACTATAAAGGCATTCCAGTGCACAAGGCTCCACTGTCCAAATTGTGGGGTAATATAGTAAAAATCAGACAGGCCGCTCCTGCTTGTCTTGAATCCCTTCCTAGAGTCCTAGACATACAGTCAAGTACTGACTTGCATTCTCCAATATTACCCTTTTCTCCAGGGAAAGTACAGGATCAGGTAAATGACACAGTAAAAGCTCTAACTGAAGAGCTATTCACGGATAGGAGAAGAAAAAACAAAATAATAACAACAGAATCGAGGAATACCATCTAAAGAAAACAATAAAAAACCAAGCAGCCTTAAAATTTTGGAGTATTGCAAAGGTATATACACTCATCTTTGATGAAATGCAGATCCAATTCTATGCAACATATAAGCAGTTGTTTTATTGCAGTTCAGTTAAGTTAGTGAAATCATTGCCATTGTGAATGTCGGATGTCTTGGTACTAAGGGGATCTTGACAACACCAAACATCCTCCAATTAAAAAAAAAAAAAAAAAAAAAAAAAAAAAAGAGGAAAAAAGGAGCTATTATACCCAATCATTAAGAATTTCACCGCAAAGAAAATGACATGGCGAAGCAACCAACTACTAGGATCATCCCAACTGCTTGTAAATATTGAATTGGCCATTCAACCAAATGATAAGCGTGGATATTCCATTTCCATGTTAAACCCTTTTCTAAAATTTCCTACCTACTCTCCATTTCCTGGGACCATTAGCCATGAACCTACACATGACCGAAGCTCTCATCAAACTTCAATTCAGCTAGCTAACAGAGCTATGGATCTTCAATATCACATCTTTTTAACCAATTCCAAAACGTGCTTCCACGCCATCAAACCGACACAAGACAAAACTAATTCGGGCGACAAAAATCCGCCCACGAAAACTGAACATGAAGCAATGATTTCGGTTCTTCTCGTGCGCTATGTTAAAATCAGCACTAAAAACTCCCATTTTAGTTTGCAGACAAAATCAGACGAAAGCAAATCAGATGAAAAAGGGATGGAAAACACACAAAACACAAGAATCACGCAGACACGAAACACGTACCGCTGACAAATAACTTGGGCGCCGTGAGCGTTGAATAAAAGCTGCTCAAAGAGGGCTGAGATTGGAAAACCGATGGAGACACGGAGGACTTCGCGAGCGCATTGCGAATGCTCGAGAAGAACGCCATTGAAAGGGTTGGAAAATTCTGGAGAGAATCCGTGGGGGATAGAGGGTTTAACTAGGGTTTAGGGACGGAATACCGGCACGTAAGCGCTGGAGAGAGATCTTTTAAATTTATCTTTTAGTCCCTTATGGTTTCTAACTTTGCAGATTGACCCCTCAGAGTCTTCTAGAAATTCCAAATTGACAAATAAACCCTGGTTACTGCGAGATTGCCCCCTTCCCCCAAAATTGAGAAAAAGTAACGGGGATGGCTATTGCGATGGGGGTTTGAAATTATAAACGCCTGATTCATTCAATTCCGCAATTTCCAATTTTTCGGAAGCGCTTTACTGGAAATTGTCTAGCAAACGTGGGGCAACGAGCATTCTTTTTTGCACTAAATAAAGCAAATGATCATAGCGAATTCGATGATTTGAATGGAGAACAATACACGATTCGAATGGTAAATGCTTCTTTGAAAGAAGATAAAATTCTCATTCTAAAAAGATAATTTTGACGTGGTGGGAGTAAGTTGCAATACATTGTGTCAATTTTCCAAAATTGCAGGAGTTTACGTCTCACCGTGAAACTTCAACACCCTCCATTGTTTAATCTATTTGAGTTGAGGTGGTTGTGCTTACTTAAGTGAAATGAAAGTAGTCACAAAGTGACATGTTATGAAGCACCGACACTTTTTAGGAATCTTCATGTTACTTCGAATAGACACATATGACACTCTTTGACACTCGATCAACACATGTTGAAAAATTCAACACCTGGTCAATTCTCTTGAAACTTAAGTCCGGAATTCTAACACATAATTTTGATGCGCATAGGGTCAATTTTAAAAAATTTCAATAAATAAAAAGCCAAAATGCAATTATGTAAAATAAAATAAAATGATAAAGTAATAAATTGGAGAACAAGAAAAACCTAAAATTCTCCTCCCTTCACAATCTGGCACAAGAGTTCAGAATATAGATCATTTGTTCTTTTTTCTCCAAATTTTATGAAATTAAATTTGTTAAATTAAAATAATAAATGATATTAATAAATGATGAATTAATATTTTTAGTATAAATTCATTCTGCTCCCTTTTTTTATTCCTTTTTTTATTCATAAATTTGAATCAAATTAATTTAATTAAAATAATTATAAAAATGATAATTTATCATGTATTTAAAAATATACATGTAATATATATCATATCCCAACACTTTGTAATTTTTTATTTTTTTGAAAAATGACGTGCCGATAATGTGACATGTCATGCCATGTGTTGACATGCACTCCATATTTGTCCAAACAAGCATTTTTAGCTTGACGCCATTGTTCCGATGAACCAACCTATCAGAAGAACGAACAAGGAACCATTCAAGGTCTACCTTGAACCGAACGGAACCAAAAAATTTTGAATTTCTCGTGTGATGATCACTAAGCATTATTTTCCTACAAAAATAATGACCAGAGATTTTTTTTCGCTGCATATTTCCATATTGTGTGTATATGATTAAGTATGCTTTAATCATATTGAGACACCATTAAGGTCGAATCACATTCATAAACGTGCAGAGAGAGCACGACTTCACTTGACATTATATCAGAATCATGTCCATATTTTGAAGCTTCGCGGACATCGACAAAACCATAAACAACAAGAGCCGAGGCGAATTAGATAATCAGACGGTAAATCCAAAATGAAACCAGCAAAACTCGGTGGGTGATCTAGGCCGCTGTCCACTTGAAAAAAAAAAGTCTTATTAGTCTTTTTGCAAGAGAAGCAAAACATACCAGAAACACTTGAGATATGCATGCGTAATAAAAATGTGAGCACGCATCGATTTTCCTTTTTACAAGACACCTCTCTAACCTCAAAACATTGCTTTATCTCGCTATCTAATTCTAATGTAATGTCAACACAAGCAAACATCCTACAGTGTGGATTTCGGCACCAATGAAGACCCCAGAGAAACAAGAATGTAAAAGCAGGACTAGATTCTACATGAGGGAATTGAAGAAAGAACTAACAAAATATATCAACTTCGATGAATCTTCCACCAAAAGGGAAAAAGCAGTTAATCTCTCTTTGCCAGCACCTCCTTCTCCAGCATTGATGTCCCCTTGAAAATAGTAAGCTGATGATCCCCCATGTGCTTCTTGAACTGGGTAGGGAAAAAACGAATATTTTTTGTCAGCAAGGCTCTACAGCATTCTATTAGAAAAAGATAAAGATGGCACATGAAACTGCTCGCCTCAGGTTAATCACAAAGAAACATGTATTTATTCAATTTCTTATTATTCAAAAGATTAATTAAATACACAGCAAAGACATGAGGAACAGGGAATTTGACAGTTTAATACGAAATCCTTCAAGTCAGATTCAGAAGATCATATCAACAAAGATCGAGTTGTGGAAAATTAAGCAGAGGCAGGGAGAGGGACAAGAGAACCATGCACAGAGTGAATCCAACTAGAAAACAAAAGTCACCAATGAAAATCCAAGTGAAAAACAAAAGTCGAGATGAGAGGGAGAAAAGTCATCACCAACTTACTGCAATGTAAATAAAATCGTAGCTCATTAAAAACCCTCTTAACCTAATCTTTGGATTAGACAAGAACTGAGTTGCATATATTTTGTTAGACAAGATTGCAGAAACTATGAAAACAATCCATGTACATGCTGCTAAGGTCAATCGATCCACACTACTTACGCTACTTTTTCACCCAGAAGCCTAGCTCTAACTGCTGACAACACAACCAAAGATCTAAGTCCAAGCTAGACTCCATGTGCTATGCAACATATCAAAAGAACAGGAATCAAACACTCCACCAATCCATCGTTATCCTTATAATGCACACATGATGCCATTACCCCACAAATTCTGACCATTCTTTTTCTTTGGTTCATCTCACTTTCTTTGATGCAGCTACAGTTTTGTTCCCTTCGCTAAAAAGGGGTCATTAAAAAGAAAAAGAAAAAGAAATGGCTTACATGTTCATCACTCATCTTTCTGAAACAAAATCTTTTTGTCCAAATTGACTCAGCTTCTTCAGCTGCTGGAAGCACCAGCTTCTCCACATTCAATGAACAAAGTAACCCCTCAATACAAGAGAATAGTGCTTGGAAGTAACCCTGGAAAAAATATGTATAAATAAGTCAAAATACTCCAAGAAACAGGACCTTAGGGACTAGCAGCCAGAGACTAAAAAGAAAAGCGAATTTCTCACTTTTCCCTGATGCTCTCTACTTGTAGCAACCAAAGGAAGCTCAGCAACCTCCCTCCCAAAAATCCTAAGAAGACCAGCTGACACAACAACAGACCTGCACATGAACCCAACCTTTTCCATGAGGAATTACTCGCGATATCATAGTCAGGAAACGATTACATGTAAGACTGCATGAAAAGAAGAACTTTAACACACTAACATACTTCACTGTTAAAACTACGCAGTACATTCCACCAAATTCTTGTCCGGAGATATTCCTCCTACAAAAAAATAAAAATAAATAAAGAACATTTAGATTACTTGTAAAGCATGAGAAGAAGCAGACAACCCAAATGAAGAATCATAATAGTGTATTATTGTTTCCAAGAATGCGACCCAAAGCACACTCAAATCCAGAGAAGTGTATGCAACGCACAAGAGGCATAAAACAACCATCAATCCCAATAGCAATCTTCTTGAAACTAATCCGGTGGCTGCTTTTCATTTACTAGTATAAATTCAGGGAGGGAGAAGAGTTCTCATTCCTTCTCCAGAAATTTCAACTCTTTCGAACGGGATATTGGATAATACTTGATTTCCACATTACCAACAAGAAATTCCAATAAAGAAAACTATTGAGATATACCTATTGTTGAAGTTAATTGCCAAACTTTCAAAAGCAACCAAAAAAAAAAGGCTGCAGTGAAAATGGACCTCCTGTTCTACCATAATATAGTAGATGAAATTGAAACAGAACACGAATCATAACCAAACATTTAATAGCTATTCCAAGACCCAAATCAATTTGGGAGAACGTGCATTAAGAGAAATTACCAACTATTGAGATGCGGAGCTCTATTTGACAAGTAAAGGTCCAAACCACTGGGAGCTAAATCAAAGCATGTAGTAAGAGCCTAAATTGTAAGTGCAGATCAATGGCACAACGACCAAATGCTTTTCATGTTAGTCAATATTTAGAAGAGCAAAATGCGGAAGCAATAGAATACATAAATGTCACATTACAGATTCCAAACAGAATAAAAATGAAAATAATGAAACTAATGGAAATGATAGTTTCAGAACATTTACATAGAGGTATTAAGAGCATAAAGCATCAGCAAAAGAACTTACCCATAAACCATGACAGGTATGAGATCGCGACCTGATGCTACGACAATAGGATCAAAACACTCCTGCCACATGGGGGTCAAATTCATAATGCGTAAGAAAAGCCCAGTTATTATCCAAGATTAATATCATCCACGTGCATAGTTTTGCAAATTTCAGTTGATGCCCCCAATACTCAATGTAGATAGTATGTATTCTAAGTCACTCAGAAAATCAGATGCAGAACAACATGTAATAATTTGTTTCTCGATTGGGAAAGAAAATAACTTTTTATACAAAAACAAATCACCCAAAGACAAAAGAAAATCATTCAGCTGAATGGCAACCCTAATATGGGCCTTATCGATGTTCAAATGGACAGAATATAACATGTTCTATATAAGGACTTTCAGTCCAGACACAAAATATAAGCACATCTAGTAGTGGAAATTGCAATGCCGACTAAGCATCACAAGCTCTCGTCTAAACGATTTCACAGCACATTCTTCCCAATTAATCTAATTCCTCAAATAGTAACTTTTCTGTTGTTTTTATATGGGCGCATCTATGGACTAATACAGGGAAAAGAAGTGATAGGCATACTTCCAAATTTAGCAACACAACACAAACAAAAAAGAAACGCTAGTAAGACAATAGGCCCCTAATAGGATAGAAAAGAAGGAAAAAGAACAGACATTGCCATCATGACTTACTCGAAAAATTGCAGTGGCCCTTGAAAGCAGAGGTAGATCCTCAGGGAACCGACTTTTCCCACTCAAAATTCGCCATTGGACATCATCCATTAATCCATCAATGAGAAGCCCTTTTTCAATATGCTTCCTGTTTATTGTACTTAAAGAAGATGCCAGGATGGTCTGAAATCCAGCGGAGACAGATTTTTGTAAAGCGATGTGAATCTTGTTGCAGTCATCACAACAAAACCATTTATCTTTAGGCAATTCCTGCAGAATGATAACTGGAACTTAGATCCCATACTTTTACCACAGTTCACAATAATTTCACTTTCCAAACCTACCTTCAGATCACAAAGTCCAATCTCCCGCAAGCAGCCAACGTGGTATTCCTTCTCACACTAAATAAAAGAAACAAAATTCCAATATTTGAGCAGCAATAAGACAAAAAATGGAGAAGCATGACAATAGAACTCAGCTTACTTGATCACACAGCATAACTGTTTGTTCGTCAAATTTACCAACACTGAAGTCATGGCTCCTGAAGTAAAAGATGCAAAATTTTTGAAATTCTAAGAAGAGGGTAAAAAAGAAAAAAAGATATAGGGAAGGGGAGAGGGGAGGAGACGCGTTGAACCTTAATAGGAATAGAATCAAACAATTAAACACGACAAAGATAAATTAAATCAACTTCAAAGGAAACAGAACTACACGCGTTTGTCAATATATGAATCCTGACTACTGACTACAATGTCAAATTGAATGTAGCTCCCTGTTCTGAATCTTCTTTAAAACAAGAAACTTAGACTTCATTTTTACTACAATCACTAGAGAGATGAATTACTGTAACTTCCACTAACTGCATGTATAAAATAATCAAAATTGGGAAGATCAAACTCTAAAGAAAATTAAAAAAAATCATAGACATACATATCAAGGAGGATTGAAAAAGTGATGCTGGGTATGATATTCCCGTCCTCTATAGAAATTACATGGCAGGATTGCCAAGAAGTGTCAATATATGCACTTTAAAGAAAAGAATGGACATCAGAGTACCTTCCCTAAACCTAAATTATCTTTTATAAGCCACAAACAACAAGAGGAAAAAAAAGTAAAAGTTCTAAAAGAGGGAAGAATGGAACAAACTGATGAATATATGCCTCCATTAAACTTATCTGGCTGCTTATTTTGCTGTCAAACAAAACTTTCTGGAAGCAGTAATTAGAGATTATAAAATTAGTCACAAGGCAGTTCAGAAGACGAATATATAGAGAGAGAGATGTGTTGCAACAAACCCTGATCTGTCTAGAAAGGAGATAGATTTAAAATAGAAGCGTGAAGGCATGAACACCAGCCATCCAGGAAAAAAAAAAAAAAAAAAAACTTCAAATGAGGACTATTAGCATCATCTCCCATGATAGTTTTATGTTCCCTTTGACCATCATCTGAACTCTAAAATCTATATACCTTTGGGAAATTGATGCCTATCTCAGAAGAAACAGATATCTTTATTTCAGGTTTCACATTTTCATTTAGCACAAACCTAACAGTAATAATAATGATAAAAAAAGAATAAGAAAAGATGAAAGTAAGAGGTTAAAACACAAGCATAAGTGGCTGGTGCCTTGTTTTTTCCAATAAATATAGCAAAAAAACTAAAGAATTAAATGTGCTCTTATGCCTGCTTATCTATACCGGTCCTCTCTGCTTTCTATTGCTTTCTATCTTGCAGAGTTTTCAAACCCCCCACCTCCCCCCCCCCCCCCCCCCCAAGCCCTTTCTTTTTCTCCCCCTTTTCTCTCTCTCTCTCTCTCTCCCAAACTCACAATTGAGAAATGGCACCTAACTGGAGCTTCCTCTTCTACTCATTATTGTTGTTCTGCTGTGACTGATTTCAGATTTTACAATTTATTCCTTATCAATTTCATAGAAGATTTGAAGAGGATTTATTCACTTCGCAGATAGGTTGTTGGTTATTAGTTTACTCCTTTTTTAAAAATTTTAACGTGTGGTTATCCATCCAGTTTGTGTGGCGTCTCTCCAGTTTAGTCGACTTCCCTGTGTCACTATATAAGACAACTTCTGATGATCTCAAATTTGTGCAACTCCACTGATTTCTTATTTGCATGATCGATTCAGAAGTAATGTCAAACACGGACCACTTACGTAGGAAAAACAAGGGTGTTATATATTTTTAAAAATATTTAAGTCAGCCCTAAGTATTAATATCACTATCAAAACAAAATGTGAGCTTAATCAATATTGCCATTCAGTTAAGCTTAAGTTGACATATCAAGTCCAGTTCAACACCTTGTAGATCTTGATAGCTCAATCACACCATTACAATTCATCTACTGCTAGTGTAGTCTCACACTATAACCTCACGACCGCTTAATAGTAAAGGAAAGAGGTATAGATAAGGCTGCCACTGCTCCAGCCATGCACAAGATATAAAGTATCAAATTATAACAATCGCCTGACCTGCAGACACAGCAACCACCAATGTCAACTTCAGGTTCTCTGACAACACGTGTCAGCCGTATCATAATTGGTCTCGAAGCATTTGACTCTCCAGGACATATTTTTCTACAAGAGACTGATTTATCTTTACAACTTGAGCAGCACCAATCACCCTGTGGGGTAGAAAGCAAACCCAAACAAGCTGCACAAAAAAAAAGAAAAAAAGAATTTAGCCCGCACATTAAAAATGATGGAAAAAGGCCTACATCTCAGCACCTGAAGCCTTCCTAATTAATTAAACTACTTCCCATATAGAAAAGCAAATAACTATGACCACCAGAATAGAATCAAGACGCTAGGAAAAACCAGAAATTTATACAATGGCCTGATTTGCGAACCGCTAGAGAGATGATGACATTTAAAGCAACAAACAAACTATCACATGAAAGAGTCTAACAAGACAGATGGAGCAACCATAAATTATGGTAGCTCATTTGGCAAATAAATCATACTGAAAAAGCTTATTTTGAATGCTTCAGATGCTCGACTATGCATGTTGGAATTTCCACCCTTTTAAGCACCAAACTGTCGGGACAGCTTGAGGTGATATGATCATATAGTATAGCTTTCTCGCTGGTAGCATCAGGGACCAGAACACATTTGGCCAGAAACATTTCATCATGAGGACTCAGCGACTTAATGGTCCAGCAACACTGGGCATGGAAGTTATCATAAAAAATATATATATATATATATAATAATCGCCCAAGGAATATTACCCATCAAAATAGTTGAACTTGAGGCACAATATTATTAGAAACATCAGAAAAGATGTCAAATACATGGTTGATGTATTATTTATTGCAGTAATTCCTCTCAGTCAAAAAGAGAATTGGATAAATATTCATTAACGTAACAAAGTAGTACAAGACAGTGATGGTTGATGCAAAATGAACTCGGATCATTAATTGATTCATGAGATCTCATGTTCTACTAACACCATCCTTCTAAGCTACACAAAGAACTACAAGAAGCTTCCAAGCATTCATCACTGAGGACCTCGTTGTTAGATGAGAGTAGCAACACCATGGTGTTAGGTGTCCACACTCTAATACCACAAAATATGAACCTCCAACAAAATAGAGAGAGAGAGAGAGAGAGAGAGAGCCAAAGTCCAACTATATCGCATTAACAACTCGGTACTTGAGGAAATTACAAGAGATTGATCTTTTTATAGGCTAAAATCTATTATTCCACACTCCAAAGCAAATAAGGAGGCAAGATCATCTCTGAATACTAGCTAAAATTACTTAGAATCTGAAAATGGAATAACACATTGAAAATAACTTATCGAGATCAGTATTAGGGAGATACTATAACACTTTTAGAATGTAAAAGTTAACAGCTTGCTTTTATAAAACGGAACTATAAAGAAATTGTATAAGCATCTGTATACTCATATGGGTTGACTTCTATTTTCTTTATGCAATAAGAAAGTTTATGGAATAAGAAAGTAGAGTGCATTATGTGATCCCAGACAGTTTGATTGTACAGTTGTTCTCTTCCAACTAATTTTCTACACCACCGACAATTCCCCCACTATGAGAAAAAAAATAACACTGGCGAATACCTGCATGAAAAGCTCGTGGACATCCAACACAGAGAATCAAATCTCTTCCCTCTCCACATACTGTACACATATCATCGCTAGTACCAGCAAGATTTTGTCCATTTGCAAGTGATAGAGCTATATCATGCAGCGTGAGTCCATTTGAAGTATAGATGTGTCGATAGCTGCCAAAAAAGAACAAAATTAGCTCGAACCAACACAATTGAACAACTATTTTAAGAATGTCAACAAGAAAATTTAGAATACTCACGGTTGGCGTCTGACAGCCATCCCAGCATGGGCTTCAAATTGTGATGGACTAATCTGTTTATATGAAAAATAGCAAAGGTGAGCCACAAAAAGGGGCTCCTAAAATATTTAGTGTAAATTGCTTAAAACAACCATGCTATGTAGATGATAGAAAACACATAAAAGAACACCCTTCTGTGAAAGTTGAAAATGCAGAATTGTATATTTTCATCACATGACAAAGGATGCAGACGAATATTTATCAGATTGTAGGGGGTTGGAAGCTTTTCTATAATGATAGTGAGATTGATTTTGAGCTGTTTTCCCAAAAGAATGGAGCAACCCTGTACTTTCACAAGATTTTGTGTACTTAGAGTTTGACTCTATATGTTAAAAGATCCTTCAGCCAGATTACCTCTCTGTCACAACAACTGCAGACAATTCCATTTGCCTGTTTGTATCCCCTTAATAATCTCTGCATAATGATAACATGAAGTTAGTATAATTGCCATTCATTCATATATTATGATTCGAATCCCAAAATGCAACAACCTGTCCTTTAACAAAATAAGCCAACTCAGCTCCTTCTGGAAGTCCATTTGGCATAAAAAGTAGCTTATGTAGATCATTATCCCTGTTTCAAAAATTAGCACACATACAGCAATAATAATCAAGTAAAGAAGACAAATAAAGCATATAAGTAAGAGAGAGATGATCTCAACTCAGGAATCTCCTGGCCAGCAAACAAAAACAATGTGATCTTTTTTTCTTTCCCCCTTTTTTTTTTTTGGGGGGGGGGGGGGAGGGATAAACATACCTTCTCCTACAAGATCCTTCAATGGCTTTCTTATGCTTCACAAATTCGCTATAAATGTACGAACCTGGTCTGGAAATCAAAAAAAGTGAAATATAAATAATCTAAGTCCAAAGGACATACCATAACATATCTTATTTATATAGAGGATGCGAGTACACATTGCGCATGCACACATGCGAACATGCAAGTGCACACAAGCACAAAGGTAGATAGTCAAAGAGAGTACTTTTTCATTGCACGTTTGTGATCATCCAATCTCCCCTCACATTGAATAGCATTGTTGTCCAACGGAGAAGACCAACCAGGGCCTCCATTACCTTCTACATCTTGACTGCTGTAAAATGGTATAAAATCACAGTGATTTAAGCCCAAAGTAATCTTGGTATACAATCTAAATGTCAATAATTATCTGCTTAAAAGAACAATTCTCAGCCACAGATAGACATCACATCAGCTTAAGTAGTGGCATCCCCTCAGTGCATTGATCTACTTTAAGTCACAACATCCCCTCAGGGATTTTGAAACCCTGTCCATCCTTTCCATCACCCCATTCCCATACCACTAGGCCATTTACCCCATGGCAGCCAAACATGAGTAATTAGCATCTGGCAATATGCACAGTGGAAGCATGAGGAGATGAATGCCATTTGCTTTCATTCTATTGGGAAAAGGAACAAATTTAAGAATTATTGAAACTGATTAAGGACCTGTTTGTGTTGACTTCTGAAAAGTACCTACCAATTTATCTACATTTCATGCCTCCGCAGGTCTTTTTACACATCAAAGGAAATACTCAAACAATCCTTCTTTTCATCAACTAGCTAATGCTGTGCTACATTTCCTCTCTTCTCTAAAGCACCTTGCTTTTGGGCTTTCCAGGGGTCTCAAAACCCTCACCAGTCCGTCCATCACCCCTCGCTCATACCACTGGGCCACTTACCCGATGGCTTCCAAACAGTGGGTAATTAGCATCTGGTACTATGCACAGTGAAAGCATAAGCAGAATATGCTGTTTGCTTTTTTACTCGTGAATCAGATTAAAGGCCTGTTCCTATTAACTTCTGAAAAGTACTTGCCACTTTCCACCAAAACAAAATAATACTTTTTAATTATTAGAACTCACCAAAATCTTCCACATGAATTTTATGACTTTAAATATGAAGTGTTCAATGTTAGGTAAAGATCAAATCTTAAATGGTAGAAATAAAAAATACAAGTAATATAATCGAACAAGGGACATTGCAAACACAACACAATGGCTCAACAGTGAATCAGCCCAGCCCTAAGAAGATCTTTCCACTTGTAACTCTCTGCAATAACAATTAGAAGTACTCATATTTTCCTAGATGCATAGTGTTGAGTGTATAACGACCATATAAATAAAAACTGAAAAGTCTGGAAGGAGCTAACAGCAAGACCAATAAGCCACTTTGTATTATAGAAGTATCAATTTATGACGAATTTTCTAAAGTAATAAAATACTGCAGCATATTAACTAGCAGGACTTACAATCAATAGAAGAAACGATGATTAGCAAAAACCTATTTCTCACCCAGGCAACATGCCTCTACTTCGAGTGAGGATGCAACCACTGATAAAGAAATCAATCATGGAGAAATCACAGACCTTAGACGTGATTGAAGGGAGAACTTTTCAGCACCTTCATTGCTTCCAATGTCTTGCTCAAGGTTCTCTGCATGTAAGAGAATGAGTCATAATTTCCACATCAAACAACAAAATATGTCCTGGACTAAAACAAGATGACAATATCTTGTCTAGCCTAAGATTTGCCCAATCCTAACAGAGCACAAAAACGTTAATGAAGCTGCATTTCTTGATCCTTTACGATTAAAAACCTGTTTGCTTGCTTGATTTAACCAATCAGAAGGTAAGAAGATCAGAGTGGAAGTATAAACTTTTTTTCTGTTGTAAAGATGAATAAATGAACCATTTTTTATTTTTTTATTTTTTTTGGTGAAGTAAGAAAATGGACGGACCATTTCAGTAACATATCAAGACAAAATCAACACTATAGAAATTATAAACCAAAGGTCATCACCTTTCCAGACCTGAAAGCCCTCCTCATTGACTGCTGAACCAGCAACATCCTTGAGCACTTCTTCTAGTACACTTAGCGGAGCAGTCTTCAATTCTCGAACAATGCTATAGACAGGCCTTCCATTTTCTAGGTATATGTGATTATTAGGGTGTTTAGTTTTGAATCCAGCATGCTGCTCAAACTCATATGCTGTGACAACCTGCAAACAGCAGTGAGGTCAACTGCTCGATAAACCAACAGCAGGAACACTCAATTCATAAGGGCAAGAGAATCAGAGAACTAACTTTTGAGAAATTGCACAAAGAACAGCCACAGAGGTATCCACCACGGCTGACTATCCCCTGTAACTCCTGGAAAAAATTTGAAAGAATAACACGCCCTTGTAAATTCACCTTCACATATATGTAAAGAAGTTTAACATGAATCATAAACCGACCTCATGTGCACCAGAAACATATTTCACCCTAGCTCCTTCAAGGATGCCAGTTGATAATAGCTTCTTAACATTCGTAGGAAAACTATTAGGAACAACTTTCTTAGACATTTTCAATTCCATATTGCGACCATAAATATTGAGGTTGCTGAGAGGATATCTTTTTCCTGGAAAGTCTAGCTCTTGTTCCTCCCTAGAACTTCCATGTGCTAAGCAACTAGTTGCATGACCGAATGCTGGCTCCACAATCGAGGAAGTACACAGACTATCGGAGTTCTCCCTTCTTTTACTGAACTTTAATGTGATTTTCCTGATCCCAGTGGTACTAGCATGCTTAGGAATCTCCAATACAACAGAGGACGTTATAACTGGTTCCGGTTTTTCAGCTGTCCCATTAGATTCTGCATCATTTGGACCATATTCTTCATTGCTCAAAGTCTCTTCTGAACTCAAATTTGCTGAACATTTAGACGTAACTTCACCGGAGGCAACCAGCTTAGCACTTAACGATTCAGCTGGTGAGCTGGTTATATCTTGAAAGCTCGTGGCATTCGCTTTCTGGCACACCGTGGGATTGGACACTTCAGAACGCGTGTCCTCATTAGAAGCTTCTATAGCTTGCTTCTTCACGGGAGAAGAACACGGCACAGCATCATCTGCGGTGCATTCACGTTCACGCTTCAGTTCATCTTTTGGAGAATTCTTCCCCTCCATGACCACATCTGACGAAACATCCAGACAAGCTTCATCTTCTGCCATCAGAACGCAATTCCTTGGCACATTCAAGCGAAAACAGTGTCGCTATTGCCCACGACAGCATTCACCAGCTAGACGAAACCCAGGCAACCGAGCAAATCGAGAGCCAAACGAATAACGACTGTACCTGAATCCGTTTGCAAGTACTATGAGTTCGCCACTCGGGTCCAAATCCAACTTCAGTTCAAATCAAAGAGAAACGCCTTCTAAATGATCCAGAAGAAAATCCGCAGCATCATCGAAACTTCAATTCCCTAAATAGATACAAACAGCACCACCAAATCGCACTAACACCATCAATCTCGCCAAACGACGGCTCGCGAGGAGGAAAGTCTACGTCGCCACATGCAAGCTTCCACTAATTGCTATCTCGAGCTCTCCCAACAATCCAGGAAAAAAGCTACCGAAATCTCACGAGAAACCGACTATCGTCAATCCAGAACCAACCGCAACATGTCTCGATGATGAATCTGAAATCCGAGGACGGATCTAGAAGAAAGCGCGCGCGGAGGCCGCGAGAAACCGACTCGATTCTTCAAATTCCAGAGGAACACAGGCGAGCCGAAGTGCGAAAGCTAGGGTTTCGTTCGAGAGGATTTGCAGCGGGAAATCGCAGAGCGCCAAAGTAGGGGCGAAACCGCAAAGGCTTTTGGGTTCGCGGTCCAGCTATTCAACTTTCGGAGGAAGAGAGAAAATGAGATTACACAACTGCTCCGAGGGGGGAGGGAGAGAGAGAGACTATTTTTAATTTCTCTCATTTGGAGAAAAAATTATATCTTTTTGGGAAGTAACGAGAAGGGGGAAGATGGATAAACCAAGCGGGGCCCACGTCACTAGGCCAGTAAGGGGGCGCCACGTCGCCTCACGGGGCCCCGTTGCTGGGGATCCGTTGAGGAGATCCGGATCTAGCAGAGCAAGTGCGTGACACCCGTTGATCTTGTGGGACTGGCGAAGGCACCAGCCCCACCCATACAGATCAACCGTCGTCATCCATCTGGCATGATGGATCCGGGTCCAGGAAGAGATTTCCCCGCTCTTCTCGGACTTTTGCGGAGGCTGACGTGTCCGGGCGCCGCACGTGTGGGCGTGTGGGGCTTGGCCTCCACGTTCCACGTAACACGCCGGTTGAGGTGATTGGACGCTCCGAGGAGAACGGAGGGCCGTTGGATGGAGGTGGACCAGGTGGGCGCACTCTCTGGAGCTGGGCTCCCTCTTGTTAAGAGGAGGCTACTGGAGGCGGGGGAACCAGAGCCCAACTCTTTGAGCCTACACGGTAACATTTTTTTTTTTATTCTTTTAATTCCCGGATTGTCAGTAAATTTTTCTATTATGCAAAATAAAAAAATGGCCAAAGAATAGATTTGACACAGAAATAAAAAAATATAAAAAATAACTTATTTTTTTCTATAACAATTTTTCAAAAATAAGTCTTTTTCTTTTTTTTTTTTTTTTTTTCTTTTCTTCCTCTTCCTTTTCTAATCTGTTGGTGGAGACTCACCACCCATTGCCGCCTCCACTAGTTAGAGGAGGAGAAAGAATGGAGGAAAAAAATCTTTAAAAAGTAATAAAATACTTAAAGAAAATAGGCACAAAAAAATTTATGAATCATACAAAACACATTCTTGTTCCTTTTTCAATTAAGGGAATAGAAATTTTGTATAACTACTAAAAAAAAATTTTTACTCGGAAATTATTATAAGGAATAAAAATAGAAAAAAACTATTTTTAAATAGAAATTATTTCCCAAAAGATATATGTTACAAAATGCATCATTTATCTCCCTGCTCGACTTTGACTAACTCGCGTCATTTGGCAAGAGGAATTAGGAGATGAGAGAGAGGATTCTTGAAATAAATTCTTATTAATTCTAAAAATAAAATATTTAAGAAATATTTTCATTAAAATGATCGCTTGTATCATTTATAAAAATAAGCGAGTGAAAAATATTTTCATTGTCTAAATGCAAATTGTTGTCAATAATGTAAAGTTTTTCTATTGACTAATTATTCAAGAATTATAATTCAACAATTTTTAGGAAAATATTCCATAAGTCATTTATTTCCTATGAAATAAATGGGGCCTTAGATGGAAGGAAAAAGATGGAGACAAAATAAAATAAAATACTAAAAAGATATTGGGTTGCCTAAGCTAGTATTATGTAAATAATTGAATCCGTTGAATTTCCACCCAAGAGATTTGTGTATTAATAAGCAAAAAAAAATTTCTTTTTCACGTGTGCCCTTGTTTTGTTTCTAGTTCTTAATTGGGGGCAAGCAAAAGAACTAAACCGAATAAAAACCGAGACTGATTCCCGATTCCTAAAATTTAAAATTGGTGGATATCGGTCTACTTTATGATTCTAGTATGGATCCCCCCACCTAAACCACCGGACCAAGCCTTTTTGAATTTTTAAAATTTCAAATTTTCAAAACCCTAATTCCTATTTTTTTCTTGCTCAAACTCAATCATGCTGATCGCTCGTGCCTCTCACTCTCAATTTGCTTCAAGAATGGCTTTTGGTATCCAAACTACTGCAAACACAATCCCTACTTCAAAAAGGTTCGCCATCGACAATCCTTTACCTTACCATCGGCCGGGATGTGCCCATAAATACAAGCATAGACCACAAAACACCCCCCCACCCTCAAAAAAAAAAAACAAAAAAATAAACGACTCCATTGGCATCCACGATTACAACAAAGAAGGCTAGACTGCCCTATCAAGAACATTTGGCCAAGTGCACTCGTCCAAAAATGAGTGTTAAGATCGTTGCGGGAGTGAAGAAAAAATAAAAAAGAGACATGATCAATTCCTAGATCCACCCGAAAAGTGACCATGTCGGGTGAATTCAAGATTAGGTGGGCGGTTCCACAAATTGGGAGCCGGCTATTCTAGTTTGATTTTCAATTTCAAGATTGGCAACAGCCCATCTTAAAACCAATCACTCTTAATTCTAAATAAATATCAATTATATCATAATGCGTTAGGTTATTTTTACATTTATCTTCAATAGCACTTCAAGCGACATTGTAATTCAATCCCTGCAACTCAATTCATCTTCTTTTCTAGTCCTAATCACCCCCACCAAAAATGTAAAGAGTGGAGAGAGATATAACGACAACAACACCAATGGTCTTCACGCTACTCTTCAAAATGTCGATCGTCCTTATGTTTTTTTTTTTCTATCGGAAAATAGTTTCTATGCATTTTTATAAAGAACGACGTCAGCCTTTTCGTTGAGTTGTTCCATCCAAATGGCTTGGACAATGGAGTACACGTGTCACCAGCAAGCGCCGTGTCGACAACTTCCCAAAACAAAATTGAAAGTATCGCAGCTCTAATAAAAAGTACATGGCACTGATACAAATTACAACAAAAAAGTACAAAACAGCTTTGAACATTTTCCCTATATATAAAAACCCAAATTGACTACACAACTGCTTTTATTATGTCTTATTGTGAAAATGTCATCAATTGAAACAATCTAAGAATGAACAGCAAAGCCTTCTATTTCAGTATAGGGTTCGTTCTCATCCAAATTAAAGTACAAGGATGATTGTGAATTTGGAGTGAGAGTTTAGAACCAATTGTGTCATTTTCCTAAATAGACAGAGGTTCTCCTTCAGTGTTTTTTTTCTTTTTTTGGTCGAAAATGCACTATCTATTCAGTTACTTAGATAAGTTCGGAGTAATTACGTTAGAAACATCGGCACTTAGTAAATCGATTAAGGTTATCGGGGGGTTAATTACCCAGTTTCGAGGGAGGTAGTTCTCTTGTTGGGCTCTAGCAATTCAATCGGCCCTGTTGGCGTCTCTACTACAGTGGGCCAAAGACAGGCTTGAAAAGCTTTTTATTTTCTCTCGAATTCGGTCTACTAGCCTTGCCACTTCCCAGCTCGGTTTTGTCTCTTCTTGAACTGCTTGCACGAGCAACAAGCAGTTAAAGTGTACTTGGAGAGTTTTGTTCGAGCTATTGGAGAGGAAATCTAGGGTTTCCAAGAGCTATGGCTTTCGCTTGTTCAGCCGAGGAGGCAGCTATTGTCTTCAAAAAACCGTCCACCAGGCAACCCCGAGAATCATGACAGATGCAAGCAATGGCACTCCTGTTCTTGGTCCCTCCTCTATTTTCCCCCAGATCTGGTGTTGTTCGATTAGGTTTGGTCGCCGTATCTCCATGCTCCTCCAGATTTGGTGATTCACTTTCATTCCCAACAACAGAGACATCGAAGACACTCCTGTTCTCGGCCACTTCGCCATCTTGCTTGAGAGTTGGGGTTGTTCGTTTTCGGACCACATCTCTAATCTCCTCCAAACCTACTGCACTTTCGGGAGCCCTATTCATAGCCACTTCACTGCCTTCCTCAATAGCTGGTATTGTTCCCATTTTGGGCCACTTCTCTGACCTCCTCTAGATCTAGTGTTGCATCTTCATCCCCGACAAAGGAACTGTCGAGAGCACCCCTGTTCTTGGCCACGACTCTATCTTCCTAGAGAGCTGGTGTTGTTACATTCCGGCCACTTCGCTCCTCTCCTCCAGATACGGTATTTCGACTCCATCCCAAATAAATGAAGCGTCTATATTGATGCTAAGAGCATTCAATGGTAGTGGTTTCCATCGTTGCGTGTGGGTATCATTGTTCTTTGCTACCGATTTCTTATTGTTGTAGATCACGTAGTTCTCATTCGAGCTATTGCTTTGGATAGGGTTTGGTTTGGAGACAGGGGATGATGTTCAAAGACAAAGCGGTTTCGATCTTTCCAAATGCACCACATCGCTATGGCAATTAAGTTGAGATTATGGTTACTGCTTGGATCTTCTTTTTTTGAATATAGCCAATCCTCAAGTTGTTGTAACCCAAGTCTTGATATTTGGATGTGCAGGGGACTCGCTCGCCATAGCTTTGCAGTCCAAGGACAGAGTAATAGAGCATGTTCAACGGTTTCAGCTTTGGTTTTACAGATTGGGCACATTGGATTAGGTACTACTTTCCTTCTATGCAAGTTTTCCACCGTAGGTACTGCGTTTTGGCAAGCATTTCAGAGGAACTATTTTACTCTAGGTAGAGTGTTTATATTCCAGATGAATTTCCAAAAGGCTGGCTTTGTTTGATGGGAGGAAGATGCCGCTATGGTTGTTTGGATTGCTGTTTGATTTCTATTGTATATATATCCGCTTTTCACCGAGTAGTCTCCTGATTTGTTGCTCATCCATACCATTTTATCTACTGTAGAAGGTAAACCTATGGTAGTTGCAAGGATTTCCTTAATTTTTTGATCATCAAACAATAGCCGAAGCATTTCCTCATTCAATTTCCCATCCCTTTGTTCAATTAAAGCACCCACTTTCTCTGGCTCATATTTTGTCACTGGCCCATCAATAGTTTTACTTTTTAACCATTTATCTTCTCTAATCGAAATAGTCTGTCAATGTAAAGACCCTATATTTAGGCCACAAAACCCTTGAGCCTCGCTTGGGTCTCAACCCTTTGACCCTTGGAGATCAGTCGCCCATTTTCCGTAGTGTCAATGAGTTTGTTTCTTAATTTCTATTGTATATCTTAACCAGAGATCACAAGAATTCCAATGCAACGAGAATTGAGTAGATCAGACATCAAATGAGGAACTTATCGACCTTATCGGTGGTCAAATTCCAATCAAACTTTAAGATACCCGAAATGGGTCCCATTTCCCAAAACATATATGGAGATTACGGAACTCAATTAAACTGTGCAAACATCTAATTAAAGTCAATGCTATTTTTGAAAGTGCCAAGTTTTCGCACCGGCGTTCAATTTATAACCTCGAGCCTATGGCCTCAAAATGGGTCAAGTTTGGGGTTCATGATCTTTATGATTTATCATGCCAATATTGAACTCATTCGAAAGCTCACATCATGATTTTTCTAACGGCGTATGGATCACCTGAATCAAACAACAAAAGCAAAGGTTACAGGCCTGGAAGCTCGCCGGTCATCTTGAGTAGGGTCCCAGTCCTCCTGGAACGTTACCTCACCCAAAGGCACCGTATATCATGCTAAGGATCGCTCTAAAACCTAAATAGCCTCTTGCTCATTTGAACACAGGAAATCTCGTTCCAAGCTCCAAAGTTGTTATTTGAAGATCTTTCTCTTGGTTTCTCGCGTGTTCTCTAGGTAATAGATCCACCCGACTAAGGGCAAGTCATGATGCCCTTCCTCTTTAAATTTCAAAAAGAAAGCATGTTAGGTCGTTAGAATGCCGAACTGAGACATTAGATTTTGAACTTACATCATTATGCATATTTTTAAGCTATTGCAATTAAATCATAAAACTTGAATTAGGACATCGTGATGCTAAATAATTTTATCGTTCAAAAGTGGCTATGATACACACTACTGGTTGTTGAGACAAAAACCTTGCAGTTTTCGAGGGTTGGTTAACTTACGAAGTGTCAGAACAAACTCCTTATTTTTGCAAGCCAACCCCAAAACACAATACCGAAAGAATTGGGGTTCGTGTGCGGGATATGATATGGTGATGAGCACAGGTCAAGGACGGATAGCCAAGACAATCCAAACCCATGAACTAATGCCCTACGTGTGCAAATCATAGTTTCATTATTCAAGGTTCAATTTTCTACTGTGATTCCACAATGACATCAAAATTACATTCATCCATCTTTACATATCACAATACATGTCATGCAGATCCATTAGCCACGTTGTTTTTATCTTATTTGTGATGTTGTTATGCATGTCATTCACACATGTCTTATTTGATTGTCATGTTATCTCATATGTCATTTGCACATTTCTCACTCAATTGTCACGTCATTACCCAAGCCATTTGTTCATTGAACATTAGATCACCATGCCACTTTACATGTCTTTCGCTCATGCTACATTCGATTGCCATGTCATTACTCATGTTGTATTTGATTTCCATGTCATATTTCACGCTATTTGCACATGCGGTATTCAACATCATACGTATGTCAATCTCTCATGTCATATTTGATTGTAACATCATAATGCATGCTAGTTTCCCACATAATTTTATGTGTTATTCATACATATTTAATTCAATCCTCCCACATGCCATTCATGAATGTCATATTCAACTGTCATTCATTCATGTCACTTTCCACATTGTTGGCGCTTACAATTTGCCCCAATTAAAAAAAAAAAAAATTAAGTTTGACCTACATGACTCTTGACGAAAATTTGACCAGCAATGTACGAGGCTGTAAACACTTTTAAACATGAAAAATGGGTTGTACTCATCAAAACAACTCTTTTTGATATTCATATTGTCGTCCAAATTCGATATTCTCTTTTAAGCTTTAGTTTTAACAGGCCAGTTTCCTTCACACGTGCATTTTAATAGCTAAATTTCCTATAATTGCTTTAGCCTTTATGTGTCCAATCAATCTTCATTTTCCACGCCAACTAATGGTGACTCCAGCTTAGTATTTGAGGTTGTGATCATTTTTGCATTCTATTGATTACATGAACATAGGATTTAAGTAAATACGAGAAACCAAGATACTACTAGCTTGTGAATCCTAGTTAGCATAATCAAAAGTGTTATCTAGGAAGCATGAACACTCTTCAGGGCCTCCATGTCGGTATTTGACATGTGGTCAATGCTCTGGACATGCGGCGAGTCCAAAATCCCAACATGCTCATCCAACACACATGAGACAATTTTAAAAGAAATTCAATAATTTAAGGGTCAAATGTAAATATATATATAAATGAAAGGGAGAAAAGAAACCCTATCTTTTGTCATGACTCCTCCTTCTCCTAGCTTGTAATAGGCAATTCCCCCCCACCCCCACCCAAATCATCCAGCTCCTATCACGAACGTCGCTTCCCTCCCTCCTCCATCGTCCTCACCCTTTTAGTGGCATTTTCATAACGATGCGGCAATTGAAAGAAGATGGAGATCTGCAAATGGCGAGGATTGAAGAAGGAATGGTTTTCTTTCTATTCACTTCAATGATGAACTGTACAATTCTTGTTGTAAATATAATACAAATTGTGTAAAAATAAAGGAAATAAATGATTCTACGAATCAATATATGATTATGTACACAATTCTAATCTTCTAATCAAATCAATAATCAAATCAGATCCTCGATTGTGTAATCCGGGATTCCGCATATATTCCAACAACAATCGCCACAAGCTTGAGCTTTCAGGGGGTGTGAGCCTCTCAAGCGCTTATCATTTTTGTTCGCTCTGGCCACAGTTGCGAGGAGAAAGTACAAGTATGTCTAGAAGGCATCATGCACTAATTTTGCTCTTAAGAAGCTCAATTGAAGACACTTTCACAAGGACACAATCAGTCACAATTGCTATAGGGACTGCACAAAATGTAGAATGCAATGTTGCGATTGTTTTTCATGAGACAACGAAATCTAATTTGGTTCACAAAATCTACACAAAAATGAAAAGATAGTACAAGGCATTCAATGTCTCAAATTGCAATAGCCCAAGTATGACTTCGTGTAAGCAATTGAATTAGCAAACGATGACCGTTTGACAAAATCTATACTTTGTTAGAAAGTTTAGGACGTATTCTATGAGTTTTATGAAGGATGCAAGTCCAATCAAATATGTTTACTATCTCATTTCATAGCAAATATAACTCGAGCTCAAATAGGGCATATCAACATAAGGACGATTTTTTGAAGATTTGCCTAATCAAATATGTTCCAAAAAAAACTTTTTAAAAAAAAAAAGATACCTCATGATCAATGCAATTTCATGCAACTTTTATGAAGAAACCACCTTCAAAATCAAAACACAATAATTGGCAAAAAAATCAGTAAATGGGTGAACACGTTCAAAAGTCAAAATCATCAAAAAACACATCACTTTTAGAAATGATCATTAGAATTTCAAGGTGGACTTTAGGTACGAAACAAATTTTGTTCGAGGCCCCTGACATATCAAATTAAAGCTTACCAAACATGATCGAATGTTTAGAGCACCTCGAAGCAAGATAATGAAGTTTAGGACCTTGAATCAACCATAACAGAACCTATGTTCAAGGCCTATGAATTTCCAAAACTTATTCAATCATTCAATCAACATATAACTTGTTCATAGATCATTGTGGTACTCATGATTGTTGATTCTAAGCATATAAGGATTCCTAATCTTTGAATTCTAACTCTGATCAACTAACTCGATCTTGCCTCATTGGATTTGTTTACCTTTATGTGATTTTTAATGAAACGAACTCAATCGAACGATCACTAAACTACCACGACACTTCAAGAATGTTGAGGATCGTCAATGGAACGCCAAGGCTCACTAGAGGGGTCGAATTGGCGCTAATTAGAAGCTGGGGAAGAATGGGTTCGATTACACTGATTTGGACCACCGAGGAAAGAAACACCCGACTACCTAAGGGTCAAGGACTCTCCTATAGGGTGATTGGTGGTGGTCGAACCACCAATGGACCACCATTGGTTGTTGATCAACGAGGGGGAACCGACCGAAGCAAAGGCTAGCTCGTTCACCAATCTTCAAAGCTACGACAAGAAGGAGGAGGATAGGACGATCAAGATGGTTGCCGGTCTTGCTGCGCTTCGACATGTGACGAAGGGAGGCTAAGGGTCACTAGAGGTGGTGGCACGACATGGTGGTGGACCGGCTGGGGCGGGCGGCAATGAGGGGTGGCCATGCATGAGAGAGAGAGAGAGAGAGAGAGAGAGAGAGCCATTTTTTAGATCTAGAAAATACACAAAATGAGCCCCTTGAGTTTTGGAGGGAAAAATGCTTATGTACTTCCCCTCAAGATCTAAATCTTAGCCGTCAATTCAATCTGACGACTAAAACTTGATTGGATGACCTAATTAATTCTATTATGAGCTAATCAAAGTTAAAATATGTCATATGATCATCCGAATGGTGTCAATGCGCCAAAGTCAGAAGTTTAAACTGAATTTGTGATTAAGGCCTAATTAAGGGTAATTTCCTAATTTCACAAACATTCAGGGCATTTTTGCAAAATATGAAAATTGAGGAGTGTGGGAATGAAATACACACAATGAGATATCCAAGGGTGGTCGCCGACCATCGAGAGCCAGTTCATAGAAGGCCAAACCGGCCTCCTCCATCGATGGCCAGTTAGATCGGTCCAAGCAGATTTGACCGGTTCGGTTATCCTTTGGGCGGCTTGGTCCTTAGGGTTTTGAATTCTATGCAATTTAGTCCCTTGGAAGGAAATCTTGTCAAATTTAAGGAAAAAAGGTCCAATTTTTAAGAAATTATGCCAATTAAATTATCTAAATGTAATCCAATAATTTTCTATTGACCTAATTATTTGAATAACATGAAAAATATTGGACCTACACCATGGGTACATGCAATTGGACTTTATAGGCTAAATTGGACAATTTCATGTAATTCCTACTCCAAATTGCAAATTCATTGAAAATAGAATTCCATTAACATTGCGATGCACTTACTAGATTAATTACCCATACCTAGGATGATTCATTGCATCCAAATTGACTTTGAATTGGTGGCACGACTTTTCTGCTAAAATTGAATTGAGGTTTAATTGCGAAATTGAGCATCAATTCTCGAAATTAAACCTTAGTATCAATTGGGTCAATATGAATTTCTTTAATTGAAGTTCATTAGCTTAATTTTCCTATTTTCAAGAAGGCTAAATTCCTCAATTGAGGTGTTCCCAAATGAATTTCCCAAAATGGATCCCATATTTAGACTTATCGCACAAAAATGAGTAGAATGAAAGTGTCTATTTGCAATTCATGAAGAATTGATTCAGACTATCTAAGTAGGGCTAAAGGTGACAATTCACATTTTGACATGACCATTCTCGAAACTAAATGAACGAGCGAATGGATAATAATCCCTAGATTAAATGATGTAAAACGAACTAAGCTTAATTATAATTAGAATGAAAGTAATTTTATTTTTGTCGATTTTGAACATAAAACCAAAAATTTGGGAAAAAAAGTCCTTAATCGATTTTTCGCAAAATTTTCAATGTTAAAATCAAATTGAGACAAAAATAAAGCAATTTATGGATTTTCGACTTTTTCAATTTTTTTGGTAAAAAATTTGACCATAAAGTTAAGCATTTAATTAACTTTTCCCTTAAGGTTGATTTTCAATTCAAAATTTTTTGAAATTTTTGAAAATTAATCTAGCTAAAGTAAAATTAGGACATTTTAGAATCTTTTCTTTGTAAAATGAAAAAGCCAACTTTTAACCCTAGGTTGACTTTTAGTCAAAGAGTTGACCAAAAAGTCAATTATTTGCCTTTTGTTTTCAATAGAAATGAATGGGAAATCATGACAAAACAATAGAAAGAAATGAAAAACAACATTTTCCATCGTGATCGGAGACTCTAATATCGATTTTTTATTTTTAATGACGTGCCAATTAAAAATCAAGTGTTAACAATAGTTACCGACTTCAATTTCAGACTAGCCACTTGTAACTTTGATAATGCACCAAAAATCGCTTTACATCATCCTTAGCATTGTTGGTACTAATTTTTGGAACTGTCTCCATTCTTATTTTCGTGCTTCCGCGGTTATTAATTCCGAACCTTCGGTATTCCTAATAACTGGTAGCCTTATCACTTATGTGGCCTAACGGGCTTCCCTTTTTATTCTGGGTCCAATAAATCAAATTTTTAGTGCCAACACGAACGGCGGCATCGACAATCGAAGTCCGGATCATGATAACGCAAGCGAATTAGCTTTGCTTTCCCAATAAAGTAGGTTTTATATAATATGCACCAAAAGAAATCTTCTAATATAAGAAAAGGAAAAAAGAAAAATCTGCGAAAGTAGCGTCAGATGGACGCCGAGGTGAATAAATAGAAAGAATCTGGAAGGGACCCACCCCCCCTTCGAAAAAGCGTCATGCGACAGTGACATCGCACTCTCGCAAGCCAAGAAAATTAAATAGATTTGAGGCGACGGGGGCAAAAATTCCAAAATTGACGCCGTTAAACTCCGCCATTTGTGTGCCAACGGCCATCATTATCAGTTCCTATAAATATAGTCACAAACCACATGGCTACGGCCTAGCCAAGCCGTGCTTAGAGCTCTTTTGATTATAGGGGATTGTTCTAAGAAAAGTATCGTTAGCGTAATTTTTTTTTTTTTGAGCAAGTTAGCGTAAAATTTTCTGAGAGAAAAAAATCTCCCTAAACGTAATAAAATTCTTGGATGAAAAAAAGGGGCATGTAATTGAAGAGAAAAAATAGAAGAGAATGGAAAGAGAATAGCTGACGAGTAATTTTATGACCATCTTCTAAACAATTTAGGGGACACGATGTAGTTTTTCTAAAAAAAGAAAATCGATAGCTAATGAACCTAGGGCTTGTGAGCTATTCAATTTGTGTGTGACTAAAAGTCGATCGATTGAAACTAGATAAATGACATAATGAGAACATGATGGATTGAAGACGGAGCTTGAAGCGGTGAAGCTCAACAGCAATCTCATAATGTTGCAATATCATGGTATTTTAAGCCGCAAGAACTTCATGCAGATGAAATCTCTTGATAAATACAAAAGGCTTCGAGTCAGTAAATACTTTTGCCACTGCATACAATTTGTCTCAGCCTAAAGTAATAAGGGTCTAGGGCCGATCAAAACAAAGGCATCACACACACTTTGGATTCACAAACTCATCAACACCAAACATAACCAAACATAACTCGTAGCATCTCTCTCTAGTCTCAAGGAGGACCATCACACTATTAGTCACTATTCAAATTTTGGGCAATTTTAGTTTGGCTTTTAGGGAAAGTTTTTGAAAAAATGGAAAGCCTTTAAGGTTAAGAGATCTTTCGAAATGCAAGTAGTGTTTGGTAATTTGTAATTTAAAAGTGCATAAGAAATTTTTTTTTTGATTTAATGGTATTTGAAAAAAATCACATTTTGTAAAACACTTTTGCTTTTTGTTAAATAAAAAAATATAAAAAGATGAAGACTCAACGGCCGACGTATGACTAGCAAGCCTCTGACAATGCCAAATTTGGCAATGGTAACCTCGCTTGGGTTAACACAACCCAAGTGATAGTTGCCTAAGCTCAGGGACTTTGAATGTAACTTTTGGTGTCAAATCGGCTTATTGATAGTCAAATTTGGTCTTGTAGGAGACTTGAAATCTTGTTAGCGACATCAAGTGGATAGAAACATTTTATGAAGTATGAAAGTATGGTGAGGACTCCTTACCAAAAAAAAAAAACATTATCATAAAAAAGTATGGTGAGGACAAAGTTAAAAGAATAAATATAGTTGCATTATGGTAATCCAAAAAAAATCAAAGTATCTCCGAACCTATTTTGAGCTAAATTGCATTTTCAAAACTCTTTGAAAATTTAGCCAAACTGTATATAATTGGCCAAAATATTTTGGAGCTCAAAGCCCCATCGCAAAGCAGGAAGCCGTTTACGACCAGAAAAAGATAAGCAGGGAGCCGTTCAAGACCTAAGTTGAGCAAGAGGTCGATAACCCGGACGAGCCGGTCGAACTAAGCCGACTCCAGTGAGCCCAGTCAAGCCGCAGCTCGCTACGTATCTCCGCGTATCATACTTGCCGCGTGGCGCGCTCTAATTGGATGAGCTCGTTAGACACGCTTCCCTCGCGCGCACATCATCGCGACTCGCGAGGTCCATCGCTCTCTCCCCCACAGAAACCCACCGAATAAAAGAGACTTTACAACTCCATCCCCTCTCTCACACCGCGCTCCAGCTGTTGCAGGCTTTCTAGAGAGAGAAACTCTCCTTCGCCACTTCTTCAAATTCTCCATTTTCCCGATCAACCGTCGCTCGCTGATTGCCTCACGAGGATTTCAGAGATGGTGAGTTCTCGTTGCGTCGCTGTCTCCTGTTCTTATTCTCCGAGTCTTGATCCGTTAGGGTTTCGATAGCTCCGTTTTCGCGATCTAGTTCGTACGCTGAGCCATCATGGAAGACGATCCCATGGAACAGTTCTCTTCGTTTTGTTTGGTGTGCCTCTTAGTTCGATTGTAGCTTCTGAGAGTGTTCTCTTTACTGCTGATGTCGGCGCTTGATCTGTCCCCGATGTCTACCTGTTGAGCTCCATCTGGCTAAAGCACTGTCTGGTTCGATCGGATTCGCAGTGGATCGTGTTCTCTTGACGTGAAGATCTGGTTCAATTTATTTGGGCTGTGTATTTTCCATTTGATTTATGTGGGATGATGCTACTGGGTGGCATCTCCGTATTGTGTTCGTTTTCTTGAACAGGTTGAGCGCTGGAAATTAATTCATGCTTTTGAGAATTTTGCGATTCGATGTCCTTAACATAGGTTCTGTTGACGGAGGATGATTATATGCATGTTGGTGCTACCAGTCTGTAAACGTAAATACACGCTGCCATATACAACTGTTGCTTGCAGTCATGATCTGGATTTTTCAAGCTAGTTGTATGTCTTTCAAAGAGAAGAGATCTGATAACTGATAACTTGTGGGTTCAGCTGTGCCCGATGAAGAACCTAAGCTGCATTTTAGCAAGATATGGTAAATGCGTGTGTCCAATAGATTTGCTCATCCGTCTGGCTGGGAGAGGATGAGATCAGATTTTGTAAATACTTGTTGGAGTTAAGGGAAAGTGAACCATAATACCAAAGTAGCTAAAGTAGCTATTTGTTAATACTGTTACCTTTAGAACGGTGACTGAAGCAAACTGTGACTTCTTCGCACCTTTAATCTGTCATAGATTAATGAATACCAAATTGAGATTTTTTTATAAATATTGTTATAGTTTGTTAGACATCACATTGCAAAGTGTTTCATATTTTTTTTGTAATTATGGGGACAGTTGTTTCAAGTTGATATTTGTCTTTCTCTCTCTCAACTAACTGTACCTGTAATTTAATTTCTTGAGGTAGCTGATATCTACGGCATGTTCTTTTTCACAGGCCAACGCTGCATCTGGTATGGCTGTTCATGATGACTGTAAGATAAGGTTCTTGGAATTGAAGGCCAAGAGAACCTATCGCTTCATAGTGTTCAAGATAGAGGAGAAGCAAAAGCAAGTTGTTGTGGAGAAGGTTGGAGAGCCCACTCAAAGCTATGAAGATTTTACTGCCAGTCTTCCTGCTGATGAGTGTCGATATGCTGTCTATGACTTTGATTTTGTCACCGAGGAGAACTGCCAGAAAAGCAGAATATTCTTCATTGCATGGTATGCTTTGATACAGACATATGCTTTTGACGTGTGTGTATGTGCGCGCGCGCGCGTGCGCCTGTCAGTACTCTTAGATCAATAGTTCCTACCTTTGACTGCATTAGAAAATCCAACCAAAAGCTTTTACCACGTCCTTTGACATTATACAATGTGTACCAGTCACTTTTATTTACAATGTGGGTTCCAAGTTAATCTGGTCTTTTGAGTTAATTTTAATATCATCCTATAAAGGTCTCCTGATACGTCGAGGGTCAGAAGCAAGATGATTTACGCAAGCTCGAAAGATAGATTCAGAGAGAGCTTGATGGAATTCAGGTGGAATTACAAGCAACTGATCCAACTGAGATGGGTCTTGATGTTATTAGAAGCCGTGCTACCTGAATTTGCATTGCAGCCATGCAACTGGAGATTCCTCAATTCGGTTTCCCTATTTTTGAGTGAAACGTCTATAGCTTGGGGATGGTGAACTTGGCTAGGTACGGTATAGACTTTCCTGGTCTTACCATTCATTATCTTATTCATCTTGGATATTTGTGGTTTCAGGTATGGCATGTTTTTGATTGTTCGTAATGCAAACTGTGAGTGCGTACTTGTAGTTTTGTCATTTTACATTTACGAGCTAATAGGTACCTGTTTGTGGAGATAGCTGATTACCAACTTCTTACTTCTTCTCAGTCTTGTCTCTATGGATCTGCTGAAACCTGAACATCTTCTGAACTTATCTGCCCATTTAATGATTCTGTACTTAACAATCTATGAGTGGGTAAGGTAATATTTTCTATGTGAACCTTTCTTGGAGGTTGTAGTAGACTGGAATAATTTGTCCTCTGTGAGTCTTTTATTGATTTGCACTCCGATATCCAAATTGCCTTATCAGCAGACTTATCATGGTTCTGCTGCTGCAAATAAATATGTGCCGGAACGTGAGTTCCATACTGTTTCCACTACGCATCCTGGTTCTTTATCATGTAATAGACACTTTGACCCATAGAAGCTTCTTTTGTTTATAACAATGCTGAAGAGAGGTCTTTCATGTATCATGGGGTTGCTGAACATCGTTGTTGCCAACCTGACATAGATTCTCAACTATTAAAGTTGGTTAGAAAGGATAAGAGTAGTTCTAGTCTTTTAACTTTTGCAACCAATTTGTATATAAGGATAGAAGATGAGAGATCGTGCCGCTAGAAAGTTATGTGCTGTTATTGGTCTTCTTCTGTGGCTAAAGCAGTGGGCTTTTATTTGTTTTTGTGTTGGTGCATCTATCTAAAAATCCCGAAAGCTGAAGCTCCCAAGATGGGTGAGGGCAGCTTCCGCAGGGCACCTTAACTGGAGCTTGAGCTTTGTTTCTTTAGCGAACACTGTACATAAGTTGAACCATTCATTTTAGAAAAGAATAGTGTATTCTATGGATATACATCGGAAGACTCGAATGCACCTCTGTTTTAGCTTTGCTTTCTCTGGAGATACCAATTGAAAGATATAATTTAGATGGGTAGAACTACGAATCCATCGAGGACCATCTACACAAACAGTGAACTATATACCTGGTGGATATATGTTACTGGGAATTTTGTCGTGAAACTCCTGCTGAAAGTATTGCCCTATTTTAATTGCTGTTCGCACTAGTCATCGATTAGATAGGGTCTACGCTAGAAAGCAAGCTTCGAGATTCGCAATTTGTTTAGCTTGGGTGTGGGAGTCAAGCCTTTACTTCTCGATCAATCGGTACAATGTTCGCTAAAGTTCTTGTGCTATGTAATGGATTGAGTTCACTTTTAATCCGAAAAGGTGTTTTAGACGTATCGTTTATGTCGGCCTCGTCCTGATTCATCACGCCTAACGTTGGTTCGAAAAAAATGAAATGGACTACAAGAAATTCACGGGCAAGCGGAAACAGTTTGCCTTCATAGCATCCTCGAGAATTTTGATATTGCCATACAATATGGAATATATTTTTTAGGTAATATACAATATGGAATCACTATAAACTAGTAAGTCATGCAAGGCATGCGGTAAGAGTTTACCGAAGTTTACTGACAGAAAAAGTAAATTTCATACTATTAACGGGAAACACATCAAGGCTTTAGTGGGGATTTGAAGTCTTAGAAATATAATTTAAGGGAGAATAGCCGAGGTTCGTGGCATGGCAAGTTCTTGAAATTTTTTATGTATTGCCGGATGTGGGGCCTAAATTCTTTCTGTGTCCAACCAATTATCCGAACTTGTGAAAATTGGTCTAATGTAGTCATTCCATCAGAAATGCTGGCATCCACTTGGACTTGACGTGCCATCTCTTCCTCGCCGCAGCTCACCATCGCCGTCCAGTAGTGGTCAAACCTGATTCTATTCTTCATACTAATAGGTTTGGAGAGGTGGCGACCGATATTGTTGGGGGGTCTTGGACACAGCCGCTACCGCCAAACTTGACCAACGGTGGCCTCTGCCTCGGCAGCAACATAAGACCCCCCAAAAGTATCGGTTGCCACCATCTCCAAACCTATTAGTATGAAGAATAGAATCAGCTTGACCACCACCATACGACTTGTAGTCTCAAACTCCCATCTCTTCGCATCGCGGATCAGTGGCATCCAAGGTTGAACAACCTCCAACGGTGGTTTGGTCTCCCTCATTGTTGGGGAGAGAGAGAGAGGGGTTGTGGTAAAGGTCTCTAGTGGCGGCATGAAGAGTGACATGTTCAAAAAGGATTTAATTTATCACATAAATAGTAATTACTTACAACATTTATCAATGAAAAATCACTGGATGTTGTTACTCAGAATTTATGCAACATATTATCCGAGAATGTTCTTAGACATAAAAAAAAAAACACCGTCACATTATTGAATTTCCCTTTGTCCATGATGGACACTTCAACTTATCTCCTCAGTTGAATTCACTCGTCACATATAATTTGAATGGTCTTTCAGTTCTCTTTTTTTAAGGCATTGTGAGACGATTTTCAACATGATCGGGCTTACAATCAAAGCAAAAGACCTCTCATTTATTGCCTCAACAACCCGAGCAAGTGAAGAGGATGGGAATGTACTTGAATGCTTGTCTTCCTTTGTGAGCTTCATCAGCAAGAATCTCATATAGCACATGTTCAACGAGCAAGGGCCGCCTAAATTACTTGTTCCTTTCGTCGTTTTCCTTGCTTCTACCCATTGCTATAACTATGCTATTACTCTAAATGACAGAAGCGAAACTGATACGATAAAGAAGCGCCCAAAAATAAATGATTAAAATGGGTTAACAATAGGAGAATTGCAACTCACATATTCCACACGTGAAATTTACATCTTCAAAATTTTAGTCAAGCAACTGAATACATGACCATACTTCAAAATGAGGCACACAATGGAAACCAAAAAGAAGAATAAAGAGACATTATTGACTTCTTTTAGGGTGCCTAAATTTCACAGAATACTTAACATTCGGAGAACATTTTTCAAGAAATGATTAGTTCTATTGCTTCGAGAAATTAGTCAATGGAAGATATTTTCATTCATTTACTTATACCTAACTATTTCCGTTGATTGTGAAAATATTTTTCATTCATTTATTTTTGTGAGCGATATAACCAGCCATGTTTTGAAAAGGGTAAAGGCTACCAAAAACTCTAAACTATGCCCACTGTGACACAAATACTTCAATTTTTTTTTAAGCACCAAAAACCTCAAATTTGTACATATATACACATTTAAACAAAACTTGTATAATGTGACAAATTTGCCATAAATTTTTTTGTGACACCAAAAACCCTAGACTTATATACATATGATTTATTTACCCCAAAACCTTGATATCACTGAAAAAAGTGTAGGATTTTTGGTGTCACAAGAAAAAAGTTTAAGGTAACTATGTCACATAAGTATAAGTTTGAAGTTTTTTGTGTTACAGAAAAAAGTTTGAGGTAAATGTATTATAGTTGGCAAAGTTTTGGGCTTTTTTTTTTCTTGTGGCGTTTTCCCTTTTGAAAAAGTTATCCAAATCTTGAGTTTTCCATGAAATAAATGCACAGTCTTTTTATTTATAATCCATGCTGCATTTGCAATATCCTTTTTGAGTGCCCATTTCTTGTTTCCTTTCTATTCTTTATGTGTTAATTGGACTCTCGAACTTTTTTCCATTTATCTATTCAACTCTTCCATGATAGTCATTAGGTGCAACATGTTAAAACATGTGTTCTAAATGATCAAAAAGGTTCGCTTCTTTAGAATGGCATGCTCTTCTTATTGTTGTTTTAAGGGATACATGGCAAAGAGTGAATAGTTCCTTCTCATTTCTGGGTGGACAATCACTAAACTCCTTTAAATGGTGTCAAACGCCACAATAAGGAGAAATGATCTCCCCTAGTCCATAAACATTATCGGTAGTATAATGCTTTCCTACAAATATAAATAACTTCATCACAAACATACTATTCTCAATTTCACAACAGTTTTAAACACCATTTTCGTATCTCTAGGAACATTTAATCCATTAGGCTTTGAAAGTGCATCATATAAAATACAAGAATCGAACGCATTGCCCTTCCAACCAACTAATGCATAAATGGATTTAAAGTCAAATGCAACAACTACTAAAACATAATGTGGCGTTCCCTCCTTTTGAACATGAATTCTTCCTTGAATTTCAACATGAGCCAATGCTCGCACAGGAGTTCCATCTATTGCTTGGACGAAATCCTAACAAAATCAATATATTAAAACCAATTACTATATTGAAAATTTTGAACAAAGAATGCATAGATTTTCGTCCACAATTTCATACCTTTAAGTAAATGTATTTTATCCATATTTTTTCCTAGGGAGTAGAATTACTTAGTTCTTTCGAAACTTATTTGTATGATTTCAAAATTGCTTGCAAAACCATTGTGAAATATCAGTCCACAATCTTAGTCAACCTATGGAATCTTCCGCTGATGATGTTTAAAAACGTGGAAAAAACTAAGCATTTGTTCTCCAAGAGGGACATTAATTGTAGGACGAACTAAGGATTCATTCGGTGGGTTTGATAAAACTATTGGAGTCGATAGGAGTACATGTTCTCCAAGTTACTTACAGATTCCATGCGAAACCTCTCTGTCGAAAAGGAATATATATTCTTCATTTTTTGAGATCTAAAACATATCATTTCTCTTTCACAACTTCTAGTATCTAATAAGTTCATTTTTTGTTTCATTTTTAGTTAAGCAAAACAAAAGTGAACTTAATAATAAAAGCAAAACTTTCTCATTTGTCAATCGAAATAAACCTCAAATAATGAACACATAAAATAAAATATATAATAAAAAGTTCAAAATACGTAACATAAAATCTCATGAATTCTTAGAGCATGTTTGGTAACCATCCCAACAATGCTAGATTTTGATTTTTGTTCCCAGGAGTAGTTTTGGAATAAAATCGTATTTGGTAAAACTTTTGTTCCCGTGAACAAATTTATATTTTTTTTATTCTCAAGTAGATTTAGAACAAAATCAAGAATAAAAAAAAATGATTCTTGTTTTCGAGAACAAATCTAAAAATCGAGCCATTTTCTTCTTCTTTTTCCCTTTTCTCTTCTTCTTCTTCGTCTACCGCCACCACTGTGGTTGCCATCCGCCGCCCATTGCTGTCGGTCGCTGACAATCGATCCAGCGAGCTCGCTAGGCTAAGGCGAGGTCTGGTGAGGCTCGCCTAACCTTGTTGATGGCCAGGCGGGCCTTTCCTAGCTTGACGGGGCTGGGGGAGCCTCGCCGAGGGCTAGCAACGCTCCGGTGAGGTTACCGGCCCTAGTTTGGGGTCCGGCGACCGACCACTTGAAGAAGAAGAATAGAGAGAAAAGAAAAAAGAAACGAAAAAAAGGAAAAAGTAAAAAAAATATTTAAAAATTAAAAGAAAATGATTTGGAGTATAAAATTTTAAACATGGTACTAAATGCAATTTTATTTTAAAATCAGAAATTTTGAATAATTATCAAACAGTTTAAAATGTTTAGAAATTATTTTCAAAAAAAAAAAAAAAAGAATTTTTAAAAACAGAATTGTTACTGAATGCACCGTTAACATTTTATGCTTTAGTTACTCGTTTCGAGTATTTGTCTGTTTGCATGCAAAGTTTTTATCTTCTTGTACTCGAGAGTTCCTGCAGGCAGCGCCTGTACCGTTGTGCGAGTTCTCTTTACCTTAGGTGGTGTTACTAATTCAACGTTGTAAAACTCTTCCTGCCTAATAGAAAGATAAAAGAAAAACAGACGAAGCCTGACATGATGTACCTCTGCATTGTCATTGACTCAGTACAACTGTACAAGGAGTACTAAAGCTTCTGACTGGCCGATGACCTGTCAGATGAATGGACCTTTCCTCCTGTCACAGGTCCGCTTTAATATGAGGTTCAAATAGTGGATGTGCAATTAATATTTGAGGACGCGGGCCATTTTATATTTTTCCCAATTTTTTTGGAAAAATAATTTCCTCAATTATGCTCCTAATTATCATTAAAATTTATGGATCAAGCCTCACCATCTCCTTCTATTTTAGGGTTTTCTCAATTGTCCCGATTCCATTCTCGGTTCCTAGTTTAATTCCTAAAAAAATGAAAGTAGACTAATTTTTTCCATTCTACCTCGAAATCATGATCATTCATATTATGCAGTGTTTGAATTGGCGTAAAATTTGGATATGACCAAGTATAGTCTAGATAAAAAAAAATGAGAGGGGATAAATTTGGATAAATATGAAATTTGTAAAAAAAGAAAAATAGAAGATCAAATTTCAGAATTTGGGTAAAAGCTTCTGCTATCCCTACAGCTTTTGCCCGCTCTTCCCATCATCTCTTTACCTCTTCTTCGACTTGTTATGCTCTGTTCACATTCACGACTGACCCACCACCCCATGAAGACAACAGAGCTTTGAAAAATCCCTGAAAACT